>CM055731.1:21365589-21805589 GCA_029465975.1 Dallia pectoralis | reverse complement strand
TGAAAAAAAGTGTTTAGTTTAGAGATTTAAATGTCCTGGTCCATTTCCACACCAAAAACATAATAGCAATGAACCATTTGCTAAGACACAACAAGCGTGTGAGATACAGCTAATTTACAAACTATTAAGAAAACAATAGCAGATATTAGCTAAAGACTAGTCATTTAATTAATCATAGCCTGCATAATGTGATAGTTAATAACCCCAGTTATTTAAATGTATAATGTGTAGTCTAAACTGAATTAACGGCTATTATTGCACTCTCCACTACTCTTTACCTGGCTATGCATAAGAGATGACATTAGCAATCTAGTGACAATAAAGGCAGAATTGACACAAATTGGCTTTTTTTCTTAAAAAGAGGCAATCTTTTTTTGTACTTTCGTATGCACCGTAATCATCAACAACTCACGATGTTGCTTTAATATTGATACTATTGTTTTAAAAGAAAAGTATTTCGTCTTAGAAGAATATTTATAAAATTGCTCAGAATATTATCCCATGCCCTTGCAAATATTTGC
Source organism: Dallia pectoralis (assembly GCA_029465975.1). Taxonomy (NCBI): domain Eukaryota; kingdom Metazoa; phylum Chordata; class Actinopteri; order Esociformes; family Umbridae; genus Dallia; species Dallia pectoralis. The sequence goes on along the minus strand of CM055731.1, from coordinate 21,805,068 downwards.
CAAATTAAAATAGTTATTGTTCCGCATAGTTTAAGAGGCTGCATATTTATAGGTTAAATATTGGTGACCTACACCAATTCACAATACTTTGTACTTTAAATTCGACCTAGAACGGCTGCAACATATTGTTTAAAATATAAATACCCAGATTTTTCAACGATACACAATTTACGACTCAGGCATGTCTTTGTCATACATTTATGTGGTTCCAAACAGACGAGAACATCCATAAATGTGCAGTGAGAATTATTTTCTGGTCTAGCCGGGGCTCTTTCATCACATTCCAGCCAAAGATGCGTAAGAAATATCTTAATTCATAAAATCTGAATTGATAAAATATTAGCCTGACATCATCATCATCATCCCATAGAGACCTGGCCTGTGTGTGTTACGAATGCAGATCACAGCGGACACGTATAGACGCTCTGAGCATCAATAAGGCACACCAACCCACTCTCCGCTGTCTGGTTCTGAGTGCACCAGTCCCTGGAGGAGTGCAGTGAGATGACCCAGCACATCTCTAGATCAACATACTACCAGAATGACACGCTTTCAGAGGCCTTCCAGGGGTCTGTTGCCACAACAACACATGTTCACACAGACACGAACACAGAAACATGTGACATCCACAGCTACATCCACAGCATCATCCACTGCAACAGCAACATCCACACCATCATCCACAGCATCATCCACAGCATCATCCACACCATCATCCACACCATCATCCACTGCAACAGCTACATCCATACCATCATCCACAGCATCATCCACAGCATCATCCACAGCATCATCCACAGCATCATCCACAGCATCATCCACAGCATCATCCACAGCATCATCCACAGCATCATCCACACCATCATCCACAGCATCATCCACTGCAACAGCTACATCCATACCATCATCCACACCATCATCCACAGCATCATCCACAGCATCATCCACAGCATCATCCACAGCATCATCCACAGCATCATCCACAGCATCATCCACAGCATCATCCACAGCATCATCCACAGCATCATCCACAGCATCATCCACAGCATCATCCACACCATCATCCACAGCATCATCCACTGCAACAGCTACATCCATACCATCATCCACACCATCATCCACAGCAATCGCACCAGACAAGACAGGGAAACAATGTGGTTTTATGGAAATGAAGGCATGGACAGTGGATACTGGCAGATCATCAGTATTTAGAGTACCTCCGAGTATCTGACATTTTACAGCCGATCACTGATTGGACGGTAGCGTAGCACTCACCTTTGTCGTCACTGGTGGGCGTGCCCGTGTCTGGCTGTTGCTCGTTGTAGGATTCCACCGAGGTGCTCCGCTCCCTCTTCACCTTGACCTTTGCCCCCTGGCCCCCAGCAGTCAGGCCCTGGCCGTTTTTCAGCCCCCCAATGCCACCGGTCACTGGACCTGACACCCCTCCCTGCTGGGAGCCCTTAGGTCCGACTGACTTAGGGTCGCAGGGCGACGCTTGCGATTGGCTGCCGACGCTTCCTTGTTTGCTCTGATTGGGTAGTTTGGAGTCCATCTGGGCTGTGCCACCAGAGGGGGACATAACTGCCGGGGAACGCACCATGACTTCTGGCTTGGGTTTGGGACTGAGAAAGGGGGAGAATAAGAGGAAAGCTTATTTTCAGCCACTACTGTACATAAACAAAGCAACATATGGCGGCGTGTGGTTTATTTAACCCTCATCGTCCAGAAGTGCCACAGATCCTCGATATGTTAACTGTGGTTAGACAGGAAACTGGAACGACTATGTTGATCATCCAGACGACCGGGGGAGCCGGTCTCACAAGGCGTGTGTCATCAGTTGAGGCTTTGTGGCATGTTGGTGCCATACGGTTGAAAAGCAAAATTACAATACTAAAATTAGTTGACACATTATTTTCAGTATAGCAATGCCATTACAAGTGCGTTGGAAAGTATTTTGCCTGCGATTCCATTACAAAAGGCTGTGCGTGTAAGGCTTATATAAAGGCTTATATAAAGGCTTATTTTAAGGCATGTTTTCTCTCATTGGCACTTAACATTAATGCACCTGCAGAGAGAAAATGTACATATTGACATTGTATTCACTATGACAAGCTGACTAGGAAATTAGGCGACTATTCTTGTACGGAGTTCTGTAATGTTGCGTTTCTTTACTCATCTTAATGGCAGAGGGAAAATGGGAAATATACATTGTTTTAAAATAGCAAAGACGGGTAAATCCAATATATTACAAATACATTTTGGATAAGCATTTTTGTTTGAACAAAATGAAAGCTATACATATTCGCTTATGAAGTACTCAAGAGTCTTGCATCTGAATGCCAAGAGATAACTGTGCTCAAAGGCCTTGAGCACATAATAGTGGTATGAATTTAGCTAATTATCAGGGAAGTTTTCCCAATCTCACTCTGTGTGAAAATATAAAATACCATAACAATATCTGTAAGCTTTAACAGTCACTTCAGGACATTTTCAAGTAAAACATGCGAACAGTGGTGTACATAGAAAACGTAGTATATAGAAAAATAGACTACATAGCAAACCTTATTGAATTTGATCCCCGTCTGTATATTCTATTTCTAGGATTGAAATCTTTGACACATCCAATAACAAACATATAGGGGAAGCAGGCCGAAGCCTGGAGTTAACATTTGCCCCAGCTGGGGGAGTCTAGGTTGGGTAAGTGGCCAGAGTCAGACATCTGACACGGATTAAAGCAGACTAACCTCTTGTCCCACCAACCTCTCCATATCTCCCTCTTTCCATTTTCACTCAACCCTCTACCCCTCCCCCTTCACTGACTTCCCTCTTTCCACTGCTGGGATGAGGGACTGCCAAAATAGTGACACACACACACACACACACACACACACACACACAGCGTTTAGCAGCACTGTGAGTATAGAGGTGCTCTGGGTTTGAAGACTCAAACAGTGGGCCTACTGTGTTCATGCTTACTCTGTGGGAAATCCCCCACCTACCAACCCATCATCGTAGCTAGCAATCACTGTGCTGTATACATAAGCTAATTCCTACAGTTTCAGCAGGGCTGCCCAACCCCTGTTCCTGGGGCACTGCAGCCCTGTGGGCTTGCCTCTCCAAGATTATACACAAGGGTTTCTCTCCAGGAACAGTGTTGGGGTTAAAACCCAGGGTATGAAAAATATGCAAATGTTATACGTGCACCATTTCCCCCCACCCCCTCAAGCCAACAGTGAGGTAGAGAATGCCAGAGTCTTATATTTGTTTTGCATCTCAACCCATGTACAACAGCTGTTGCTTAGCAACAGAAGGTCGGACACAGAGACAGACAATAATACTCGGGAGAGGAGGCCATGAGAAAAGTACTGCTCGGGAGAACAGGACTGTTCAAGCTGTCAGGGAGTCCAGTTCCCCACCCTACTGACAGACACAGCAGGGGGCTGTGCTGAGGGGGGGTGGGGGGCTGAGGAGGGTGGTTGGGGCAGGCGTTTGGCAGGACATATCCTGGTTCGCAGGTGCTCCAGAAACACGAGTCAGCAGAGAGAACATCCAAACACAGTGAACTCCCTGTCCCCGGGACTGAGGCTCCCGCAAACATGACGTCTGTTGAACATCCAGGGAACCATGGCCGAATCCCAATGTCCGCCCTTAACCCTAAGCCCTGAACACTTAGTGACTAACTTCATGTAAGTGATTGAGTGCAAGAGGCAGCAAGGGCTCAAAATGCTATACATCAGAATGGGACAGCACTTTGCAAAATGATGAATGTTACTTTGACAACAATTAACTAATACTAAAGTGACCACCACTAGGACTTTACTATTATTACTACTAATACTAAAACAACTACCACTACTAGGACTTCAGCTACTACAACACACACACATACATTAACACACACACACATATTCCCAGACTGTGTGACCCTCACCTCTGTGTGTTGGCGGATGGGGAGTTCTTCAGTCGGTTGGTGTGCATGGAAGGGGCTCCTAGCACCACAGAACAGGGTGGTGTGATCAGCTGGTGGGGGCTGGCACTGTGTGTGTGAGAGGCCTTCCCTCTGGCGTTCCCTCTGCCTCCCGAACCCGGAACACTGTTCCCCATATTTCCCAGGTTGCCCCGGACGTCCTTGGTCTCATCGCGCTCCTTCTTCCCTCGTTCCTTCTTGGTGAAGTGTGCTGCTGCCGTTCCTCCAGCCGCGGCAGGCCTTTCCTCCTGGACCTCCAACATGCTGTGTGTGTGTGTGTGCGACTGTCTTAATAACACTGTGTGGGTGTCAATGTGTGTCAGAGAGAGAGTGTGTTTCTGTACGTAGGAAGAGTGTTTGTTCGTGCCTGAACCTTCCCTAAGGGGCTCTCACAGCCCTTGGGAACTCTGTGGAGAGGAAAGGCCAAACGAACGTGTTAGCCAAACATAAGAAAACATTAACAACACGTTTCGGGTTCATCGGTTCGAACATGTTTGTTACTCAATTCCTTTGTCTCTAATCCTGTGTGGTAAAATGAGTTGCTGAATCTGGTTGGTCGGGGGTAACCCACAAAATGAGGTCACTGTGATGACTGGGTTCTATTGAACACAGAAGACAAGTTCACGCCCGTTGTTCCACAGGCTGTTTTCTAGCCCACTGGAAATGACATGAGATCCGTCGATGAGCGGCAGTCAGATTATAATGTCATCCTGCAAAAATTTAGGAACTTCTCCAAAACACTCAGATACTGTAACTAGCTCCAGATCCCCTGTGTGGGGGTGAAACGAGAGACAGAAAGGGAAAGTGTGTGTTTTTGTGTGTGTTGGGCGGGGTCTAAGTCTGTCTGCCAATGTGGGGACCAGATGTCCACACAAAGACAGTAAAACCTGACAAGTCAGTCCCCACTAGGTTTCCAAGCAAATCCCCCAGTAGAAGGTTTATTTCCAGATCAGGGGTTAGGTTTAGGTTTCAGATCAGGGGTTAAAATTAGGATCCAGATCAGGGGGTAGGTTTAGGTTTCAGATCAGGAGTAAGGTTAAGGGAAAAACGTACAGGGGTTGTCACAACTGGCATAGAGCCTATGACAATGCATCTTTATTCAGTTTCTCATTCAACATGGAATCAACGAGAAATGTACTACATTTGTAGAGAGCCATGTTACAGTGATGAGTCCAGTATGCAGCCGTGCCTTCCAACAGTTTTACAAATGGCCATCAGCTTTAATGATTATTAACCACATGGACTGTGCTGAGGTGTTGCTTTGGCAAACTTTGTCCCGATCTTCATAAACTAGCTCAGTATATGTTGGGTCTTTTTGAATAGCTGACTAACTGGTTACATGCAGTGTTTGCTACAACAGTTCTGATCAGAACACAGGTCAAGCATCGTCGTGCAACATTTGCCCCTGCTGTTACATCAGACTTCCCACTGCACGTGGATTCACTGCTGTTAAATGGGAGTCGCCACTGCATGTAGATTCACTGCTGTTACATCAGACTTCCCACTGCACGTGGATTCACTGCTGTTACATGATAGTTGCCACTGCACATGGATTCACTGCTGTTACATGGAAGTCGCCACTGCATGTGGATTCACTGCTGTTACATCAGACTTCCCACTGCACGTGGATTCACTGCTGTTACATGGGAGTCGCCACTGTATGTGGATTCACTGCTGTTACATGGGAGGTGTGATTGTTTGTGACATCAAAGACTTATACACATTAATGAGGATTAAACGACAGACTTGAAATGATTCATATGGAACGATTGTTGAACTACACATTTCAGTGCGTGTTTCCTCACTTAAAGCAGAATTGAGTAAACGTAGATAGTGATGTGTCTTATTGGGGACCAGTATTTCAGGTTTTTCCATCTTAATGGGGACATTGGGTCCCCACATGTACACACAGACCTGGATCACACACACACACACACAGCAGGAGCTGTCAATCACCCACTCTCTCCAATCACACACTAACAAGACGCTAATTGGGCCGCCTGCTGACACTGTTGTCACCCACCCAGATGCAGCAGACACCACACACACACACACTCTCTCTCTCTCTTACAGCGGAAACACACAAACACATACACACACATCAGAAACAACACAACCAAACACATACACCCACATCACTAACAACACATATCAGAAACACACACAAACACATACAAACACACACGTCAGAAACAACACACCCAGAGACACAAAGCGAAATGAGGAAAACACAAAGAGGTTCTTCTCCCTCTGCTCAACTGATCTGCCCGTCGGTTGAGTTGAACTCACAGGTCACAGAGAATGAGCTTCTACCGTACCAAGCCTCTCTAAGTGACCAACCTGCATATAAACCCACACTTTAATTAGCCCTGTTGACTGTAAAATGCTTGCTAACACCTTATTTATGCAAATCCCATTTTGCATTTCAGCCCTCCCTCCTATTCCCCATCTCCCTTCACTGCCTGTTCCTCTCTTCTTCTCACCCTCCCTTCCTCCCTCCCTCCCTCCCTCAACTTCTCTCCCACTCTGTCTCTCCTCCCTCACTCTCCACTTGTTTACTCTGAATGCCTCCCTCACTGCTTTCCTCTTTCTGCTGTGCAAGACAATGAGTCACAGACAGAAACCCACACAATCACACTCCTAATCTACAGTCTGACAAATAGAGCCAAACCTTTGACCGCTCCAGACAGACATCGTTCACCTCACCGCTACGATGTTTCCCGTTTCCTTCCCTAAGCCCTGTTAGGTCCCTCGACCAGACTGCTCTGCTCCTCCCTGATTGGCTGACAGCTGACACCTGTTAGCTCACCTATTAAGGTGTCATCCTGTACCAGATGCCAGACACACACACGAACATGCACAATGTAGATGGACAAACAGACACACGTACACCACACACTGTGTATAACACACACTACAGCCACAGTGTGCTGGGAATGCAGGGTGAGGTCTATATATAGTGCTGTGACGCCACAGGAGAGGTGTACGACACACACACACACAGGACTGAGACGACCGTACACACACACACACACACACACACACACACACACACACACACACACACACACACACACACACACACACACACACACACACACACACACACACACACACACACACACACACACACACACACACACACACACACACACACACACACACACACACACACACACACACACACACACAGCTATGACTGAGCTCTGGTTCCTTCTGAGTCATGTCAAATATTTACAGTGAACTCCAACTGTTCCGCATTCGTATCAACTCTCTCATCATACTGAGTTGCACACACACACACACCAAGACATTAGCAGCAGATCCTGCATGGTGGCGCAACAGTGGATCGGACTTCAATCAGATTGAGATCTGGGCAATTTGGAGACCACGGCAACACATTGAACTGTACATCATGTTCCTCAAACCATTCCAAAACAATGTGTGCAGTGTGGCAGGGAACGTCATGCTGCTGAAAGAAGCCACAGCCATCAGGGAATACCACTGCCATGTAACAGGTTTACCTGGTCTGTAACAATGTTTAAGTAGGCAGCACATGTCAAACGGATACCCACATGAATGCCAGAATCCAGGGTTACCCAGCAGAACATTGTCCAGAACATCACACTTTCTGGTGCATCTTGGTACATCACTTCCCAGGTAAACAGCGCACATTTGCACAGCCGTCCACATGACATGCTGATCCAGTTGTCTGGCCATAACAATTTTGTTTGCTAATTTCTCCTGCATCCAACATGTAGGATACGAGAACGGATTGTTCGCTTATCATCTAATCTACACAGACCTTGGCATGAGACCATCAGGAAAACAAACGTTTGGTGAAACTCCTTGTTTGGGCAGTACATTTGAACAATTTAGGTAACATTTTTATCACTAGAAACACTTTTACTGGAACAAAACTACTGGGGCCAAAACCAAATCACTTACGTACACAAATGGCACCATCAGTGAGGAACATTTTATAATCACTATTGTCAAATTAAGACTCTGGTGGCTGGTCAATGTATCCATACCATGCTAGCACCCACAAAATCTGACAGTTTACATGGACAGTAGAGTGATAAAAAAGGAAGCCCTGAGACCAAGTTAATGTTCATTAATCTAATGCCTAGAAGGACGTTTTCCCAGTCTTTCCATTTACTAACGAAGAAGGCAGGTTTGACGCCACCAGACACATTTGTGTGGAAACCAGAGTACTTTGCTATATACTGTAATGAATGGAATATGTCATGATGTTATGTCATGTTTATGCACTCACCATGTCCATCATCGTCATGATATAGACGGGGTCATCACTGCACCGTCCGTGACCTCCCAACCTGCAGACAGGGGACGTGTCAAAGATTACATGAGACACTCACACTTGACTCAAAGCTGGCACATCTGCTGGCTCTGCCTAGAGACTGTGTGTGTGTGTGCCAACTGGGCTGTCCTGGGCTGGCATCAGCTTTACAACTGCTCTGAAGTCTCACACTCATGTAAACAGAGTCGGAACACATGTCCACATGTCTTAGACCCCGAAACACACACTTCAACCACTTGTTCACCCGTATCAGCTGTTCATCAGTAGTCTGCCACCACTGGAGGCGCCACCACCACTGGACCACGGGCGCCACCACAACTGGATCACGGGAGGCGCCACCACCACCACCATTGGACCATGGGCACTACCGTCATCACTGGACCACGTTGGCTACCATTGGAGGCGCCACCACCACTGAACCACGAAAGGCGCCACCACCACTGGACCACGGGCGCCACCACCACTGGACTACAGCACCTAAAACTAACCAACCAATAAGGTAAACCAGCTGTTGTTACCCAGTTCCCTTAAGAGTCATTAAATTAGATTGGGGAAAGGATGACTGGTGGGAGGCGTTGCAGACAGCTCATCCCATCAGAAAGCTTTCCTCATTTCTCTTTTGAAAGGAGCCAAATGTTTTTCTGGGCCAACATGTTGGCTAGCCTACATCACATCATTTGTGTATCAAATTTGTCCATTTGCATTTGTCATAATATGTTCTGATGATTGTTGCTCACAGTTCACGGTTCACGACATACCAGCAGACCAGAAATAGACCAGATAATGTAGACGAGCAACATCCTTTATCTAATATTGAGGCCGATATACAGCGCAGAACAATTTAATTAAAAATGTACACAAAACAAGTTGACAGCTACGACGTCAAACGTTGTCAATAATTATACAGAGAATGAAGGAGATGTAGATGAGGAGGAAGTAGCTCAACTAAGAGTTTCTTAACTGACAGGAGACCTTAGCCAATTAAGTCGTTTAGAGCAACCAGCCAGCATCAGATCCATATTTCCAAATACATAGACGTGGATGATACATTCACACCCAAAGGAGTTTGACCCTGAACATAAATCCTATTTGGGATGTAATAGGTGGACGTTAACCCGATGCCTCCAACAGTGTTTCTAACTAGTCTCCTCCCAACTCCTCTTCTCCCAACTCCTCTCCTCCCAACTACTCTCCTCCCAACTACTCTCCTCCCTTTTCCCTCGGCCGTATTCTCTCATCCTCAACTCCCTCATCCCTCCCTCCTGCCCTAACGTCGCTCCCACACTCTGGCCACATTCCTACCTAGCTCACGCTGTGAGGACGTCTCCCTGCGGCTCTATGCATCATGGGAAATCCCAACTGTCTGACGAGACTTTCGCAGGCCCCGTGCCCCACAGAGACAGGCAGGGGGAATGCAGAGATGGACAGACGGGGGGGTGCAGAGATGGACGGATGGGGGGGGTGCAGAGATGGACGGATGGGGGGGACGTAGCGATGGACGGACGGGGGAATGCAGAGATGGACGGATGGGGGGAACGCAGAGAAAACTCCCCTCTACTCAGAGGAAAAAAAGAACAGTCCCAGCTAAATGCCCTCACCATTGACTAGGCACAAGCAGCGACTCCCATGTGATGCACATTGCACACACGGACGACGACAAACGCAACACGCCGCCAGAGTGAAGCACATGGAAACAATTTAACTACCACATGCCATACTGATGACGTCAGACATACACCCCCCAGCACCCGGGAAGTGATGAGGGGCAGTCAGGCTGGGCAGTAACGCCCACTATAGTGAGGCAGAGTCATTGATTAGATCTCAGGAGGAAATGGAGCAGCGTGGAGCACGACAGCAGACACATTTCACCTCAGGAACATACAACACGTCTGTCCATGAGCCTGTGATATCGTACACACACACACACACACTAAAAGGTGCCGAGGTCGTGCTCCTCCCCCCTCCTCCTAAATTAGCCCTGTGGAGAGAACCTGATCCTGGGTCTGTACCAGTCTTACCCCACTTCACCCGGGTGTGTCATTCCCATGGAATTTTAAACACACTGGCAAAGAACTGCCCAATTAAATGCACAGGCAGACACAGAAACACGTACACACGAGAAAAACACAAAGGCAGGCATACATCCAGGATATACAGAGACACAACCACACACTCACGCACAAAAAACAGGCTGCCAGGCTGAGACACACACACTCAAACTTTCTTTCACAACCCTTCAAAGAATAACCCTAGAATATATTTTTTGACAAACCTAACCTTAACCCTAAACCTAACCACCAACCCTAAACCTAACCACCAAACCACCAAAACCCCGAGAAGGTCAATAGGGTCCTTGTTAAAGAATTTAGACAGATGGGGGATTTTTGGTCACCATCAGGAAAAGACAGCCAGCACAAATACTCACAAAAACACGTTAAGACAGGACAGGACAGGGCAGAAGGAACATATGAATATATTACCGCAACTTTGCTCTAACAATATTAATGGTCTTGTGTGTTCTAGCATTGTCATCTAAAATCTGGCTGCCAAGCTAATGGCTACCATGCTGCTGGTATACGAGCACAGTATAGTTCCCTCTCAGACTCCCTACGTGGGACGAGGAAAGCATGTGCAAAAGCCAAACTGTCAATCAACACACATGGAAGATGAGTGACAGCTACAGCCTGACCCAGACATACCCCAGAGGTTGGCCCAACAGACGGACGGACAGACACACACACACACACACAGCCTCACACACAGCCTGTGTTCTGTCTGTATGACATGACAGGATCAATACCGCCTGTCTATAGAGCTCGGCTGTTAAAACAGCTATAGAGAGAGAGAGCGAGAGAGGACAGGAAAAAGAGACACATGTCAAAAGGGATTGGAGAGTGTAACAAGCCAGCTGATGTTTAAAGACAGATATGGTGGGATGCTGAAGGTTAAATGGAGAGAAATGATATCAGGAATAACATACAGCAGCTATCGCTACAATGGAGCATGACACACAACCTAGATGTGAAAAGACTAGTTCCTTATGTCGCGTTATAACTCTCCATTCACTTCACTAATGTAATGTGGGTTTCCAGCTGAATTACATATTCTCCTTCATTTGCTCTAAACACGGAGACAAAGTTCTCCTGTTCTGATCTTCCCTTAATTTTTGAAAACCATGAAGTAAACAAAATGTGAAACATAACAAGCCACTAGAGAGAAAATAAATTGTCAATACATCCATGTAAATGTCTCGGCCTTATTCATTGCTTTGGTTTTTCGCTAACACTTGGATTAGATAAATAAATGAATAAATAATGTGGAGGGTTTTCACAGACAGAACAGCCCCGACCCTCTATAGTCAGTATGAATAGATCACAGATAACACTGCCAGGCCAAAACAATCCAACTCCGAGATCACTTCTACCCTCTCATGAATGTTTGACAGGCAGTGAGCCAGGCTTATGAAATAAGTTGTTGTGTTTGTGAGGGTGCCAGTTAAGTAGAGGCAGGCAGACATCAGCAGGCAGACATCAGCAGGCAGACATCAGCAGGCAGACATCAGCAGGCAGACATCAGCAGGCAGACATCAGCAGGCAGACATCAGCAGGCAGACATCAGCAGGCAGACAGAAGCACGCAGACAGAAGCACGCAGACAGAAGCACACAGGCATCAGGAGACAGGCATCTTCAGGCAGACAGAGGCAGGCAGACATGAGCGTACAGACTACAGTGATTGATAGGTTACCTCGGTCGCTCCCAAGCCCTCTAAACAGGGCCTCATATGGAGATCCAGCCCCGGTCCACAGAGCCACCACCTTTGAACTCTGACTCCTCCCACTGTCAAAAGTCAGGCTATACACAGGAGCCACGTCTAGCTTTGTCACTGGGAAACCCCTTCCAGGCACAGGTCAACGCAGACAAAAACACACCTGAAAAAAACAGAAAGAGTTTTACTCAAACAGTGGACCTGCACAAAGTATTGTAGCATTGCCAAAACGACAACAACTGACAGTTATTCACAGGTTACAACTAGTACAGGCCCTCTGCAGTAGAATACAATCAATCTAGGACCTATTTTGTGTTCATGTAGAACAAGCCTAAGTTCAATGGTCGACCGCCATCATCTTGGAAAACAACAGACGGGGTGTTACAGCTCAGAACGATTACTACTCAACGACCTCACTAATCGAAAGCAGTCGTGTTAGTTGATTCAGGTGTTAGTGGTTGGCTGAAACCAAAGGAGCACTCTCCAAGACCCAGGGCTGACCACTATAAAGAAGATTTCCCTCCCAACAGATCTGTGTGTCTGCTGTTGTTGTTTTTTGCCATTAAAGACATATTAGGGTTCAGACTGACCAGGAGTCTGTGTGTACTATTGCCAGTCATTTAGGTTACGTGACTTAATCAATAACGTGTCTGGGAGGATAATGTAAACCAGCAAGACTGCAGCTTGTCACAGGAGTAATTTTCACCCAATCTTAAACTTGGTCTTGATTAGTTAAGGTTGCATTGTGGACATTCTGAGTACCTCTTCAAGTGCCCCAATAGCAAAATAGACGACATAACATGCTTACAATATATTTGTCAGCCTATTGAGTACTTTTTATGTATGTATGTATGTATGTATGTATGTATGTATGTATGTATGTATGTATGTATGTATGTATGTATGTATAAATATATATACACATAGTATACAGCATTACAAACGGTCAGCCATTAATAAACGTCCAAAAAACAAGTGGAGGCCCAGTGTGTAAACTCCTGAAAGAAATTCCTGAAAGAGACGAAAGACCCCCGAAACAGTGGCCCCCTGAAATCTCAGCAGCGTCTCAGTGGCTACCATTTGGCGGCCTCCGTATTCCACGGCGCTCCAAACTCCGGGCAACTTTTCCTCCTAGAAGAAGTTGTTCCTGTTTCGCCAGAGAGCTGGGGGGGAAGGGAAGCCTACAGCTCTATAACCCACATCCCCGGCCAGCGCAAACAAAGTCGGCCCGAGAGGGGGGCTCTGGCGGCGGCTGCTGCTGCCACAGGCACAACCCTGCGTGTCCAAACCAGCGGACACACACACATAATAATTCACGAGAAATATGTCAAGCGTTTGTCTAAAAGAAAACAAATCAGACACTCCCGCAATAAGCAGGGTTACATGTTCAAGTTCAATATAGCGATATAATGTTATCGTACCACCGAATTCGTCAGATTTCTAAACGTCCTAGCATATAGGTTCCCTGTGAGGATAGCCTAATAGGGTAGGCAGGCGTACACATTGGTTAGGCCCACCGTGGGACTAAGATAGCCTACACGCCCTATTAAAACCAATATATAAATTGTATTTTATACGGCTTGCGCATAATTGTGCAGGAGAATGTGGCACATGCACGCACGCTGCTGCACGGTATTTGCATTTTCGCGAAGCACGAGCCGTCCGTCCTCCTCCTCCGGTAAAACGTCAAAAGCTATATTCCTCCGCGTCGTAATATCACACCCTGTCAACGTTGTCGGGAATAATAATCCGCCGTAATCACGAGAGAAAATCACCGTTGATGTGAGGAAACGATATCTCCGTGTGCCAGACCGGGTACGGTTGGTTTTGTAGCCATCCTTCGGACTCGGAGACCGAGGTAGAGAGCGGATACTGTGGACTGAGATGTCCCCGGGAGTAGGACCCGCGTGTAGCTTCGCCAGGAGGAGGTGAGCAGCGGAGACGGCGACACTTTTCTCCAAAACTCACCTGGAATGATTCCTCCGGCCTGCTTCGCTTAGTCAGACACGTTGTATAACCGTCATTTATTAATCAAATCGCAACAGTGTTCGAGCATCGTTATAAAAGAGAGGTCTCCCCCCCGTTTGCCTGAGCTTCCAGCGGTCCTACTACATTATATCCATAGCCAAGATTTCCTACTGCCTCCCCCCGCCGTCCCGGCGTGTTGGTTTAGTCCGAATTCTAAGTAGCAATTCTAGGTCAGGTCTATGTGCCTGTGAGAATGGACCACATATGCCCTCTCTGGACAAATACATGGACTAGTATGCTTTTGAATATTCAAATATCTTATTCCTCTGGTTTGACATCAAGAACAACTACTAAAACCCACTGTCCTGTTTGTATTGAAACAGGCTAAACAGGCCCTGTGCCATTACTTGCACAAGAACACACATCACTCTCATTCTTGACAGACAAATGCAATGCATTTACCGCATACTGTAGCCGGTTAAACATACTGCATTGTCTCTCCTCATCCACTTCTTTCCCATGTAATTTATTTTTATTTGCGTTCTAGGCATTGTGACGCAAACAGGTCTGACAACACAAAGGTGTTATTAACGACAATAAGACTTAGAGGATGCTTATATCTGAAGAGAGAGAAGATAGGTGTACAACAGGAAATAAGGAGGTACGTCTTGATTTCTCTATAATAAATTGAAGACCTTACATTCACATATACACATGTACACACTCAACCATGCACACACACGCCAATTGGTTCAATCCCCAGTTGTCACAATTACACATTTGGATTACATTTGAAATGTATCTTGATTAAATATTGAAGAGGACCACTCTCAGATTGCTTGTGCTTAATGTTTCTCTCCTCCTTAGAGGCCCTAGTCGGCTCGACGCAGCCCTCTATTTGTCAAGTTAGGACATTTTTTCAGTCCTCCAGAGGGGAAACACTTTTTTAGAATTACATTTAAGGGGTAGGAAGAAGTTAGAGGTAAAGTAAGGTATTTGGGGTTAAATTGAGGTGACGTTATATATTTATATGGTATATATATTTGAGGCTTTTTTAAAGAAACAAAACTGTGTGACTGATTCTGAACTGAACCTGATGTTGAGGAATAGGATGTGATAGTAATTGAATTTCTTCCCACAAGCCTTTGCTAGAGATTATTCATTATTTTTGTAATGCCCACTATGTTGAGCCTATTAACCCATATCTGTTTGTGTGTGTGTGTGTTTCTGTTGTGTGTTTCTGTATTACACACGGCTTACATCACATATCAAACACATATCACATGATAATAACATTGAAACAATGTTTCACATCCACTACGTCCGTACGTTGTACTGTGCGAGACAGAGATTTTCAAATACACAATATTCTCTACTGACAGACAGACTGAGAGAGACAGACATCCTGAGAAAGAGATAGAGATGGAAGACAATCCTATGCTTTCAGAGAAGCCGAAATGCCAGGGGAACTCCACAACCACCCACAGGACATAGGAGATTCAATTATGGGACCGGCTTGTTGTTATTGCTATTGGAGAATCCACTAAAAATACCACAGAGAGAGTAATCTCTATACTTTACATTGCTGTCATCTAGAGTGTTCTGTGGGGACAGAGGCTGAGAGGAGTGAAGTGGGTATTTGTTTAGGAGAAAACGGACTTCTGGACAGAAGTCTTCTCTCTTGTCAAGGTGGAGATTTGTTTTTGTGAGGCGATGTCAAATGGGAGAGTGGAGGACGATATGAGACCAACTGAATTCTGAGAAGACATTGTTTGTTTGTACGTTCTCAGATCGACGTTAACAACAGGAGCCTTCCTAGGCGTCTCAGACTAGCCCTGCATATTTGTGACTTTTTTGACTAAGAGGCCACAGTTGCATTAAACATGTTGGTGCATGTTAGTGCACGTTAGTGCAGATCAGTGACAGCATACAACTGTGAACAGAGCGCAGTCTTTCTCTGTTTTTCCTCCATCATTCTCTTTTCTCTCTTTTTTACACACACACACCGTCCCACACCTCTCTCCTCCTCTGTTTCTCTCAGAGGATTTGTGTCTACTGATAAAGTGCATGTGTGTCTGTGTGCATGTGTTTATATGTGTCTGTGCCTGTGTGTGTATGTGCATGTGTTTATGTGTGTCTGTGTGTCTGTGTGTCTGTGTGTGTGTGTGTGTGTGTGTCTGTGTGCATGTGTTTATATGTGTCTGTGTGCATGTGTTTATGTGTCTGTGCCTGTCTGTGTTTATGTCTGTCAGTGCACACTGTGAGGTGTGTGTTTCTCATGAGCCCACTTTGTAGTAACAGTTAACATGTATTATTCCCAGACTGGCATACATTAGACATGCACACTAGCAGAGATTTCCAGGCCGGTGTTGTGGCTCTCCAGCCTTCCCACTCTCTGACTTCTTCCATACAAGAGGACTGGGAACTGCAAACTGAACCAGAGGCTGCACTTCCTGTTCTAAACTCAACTACTGTCTACTTTATGCGAAATGAAATCCAGCGAAATTACAGCCCACAAGCTTGTGCCTAGTATTTTCCGGACCGGCTAGTTTAAAAAAAAAAGTTAAACTAAACATATTTTGAAGCCTGGCTTGTACAATTTGGTAATGAACAAAAACTCAGTTTTTGTTCCATCTTCGCCTGCAGTACATCAGAATTGGTGAAACACATAGTTGATTCTTTGGCCCTGGTTGTTATTTTGAGTCTCTGTTTGCGCGTGTATGCATAGATTTTTGAAGGGGGGGTCTGTATTCTGTGTGTTTACATATGTTTGTATGTTTGTGTAAGCCAGCATGCATGTGTGGAAAGCAGGACACCAACACTGACTGCTCTGTTATCACATTACCATCTGCATTATTTAAGGATTTAGTAAACGCTGCCATGCAGAGAGACATGCTGTCCAGACTGACAGGGGGGAGAGAGACATGCTGTCCAGACTGACCGCGGTGAGAGAGAGAGATGCTGTCCAGACTGACTATGAAGGGGGACACAGAGAGAGAGACATGCTGTCCAGACTGACTATGAAGGGGGACACAGAGAGAGAGACATGCTGTCCAGACTGACAGGGGGGAGAGAAAGACAAGCTGTCCAGACTCATGGGGGCGGCACCGAGAGAGACATGCTGTCCAGACTGACAGGGCGGAGAGTGAGACATGCTGTCCAGACTTACAGGGGAGAGAGAGAGACATGCTGTTCAAAGTGACTGTGAAGGGGGACACAGAGAGAGAGACATGCTGTCCAGACTCATGGGGGGCGGCACAGAGAGAGACATGCTGTCTAGACTTACAGCGGGGAGAGAGAGACATGCTGTCCAGACTTACAGGGGGGAGAGAGGGACATGCTGTCCAGACTGACTGTGAAGGGGGACACAGAGAGAGACATTCTGTCCAGACTGACGGGGTGGGGGGACACAGAGAGAGACATGCTGTCCAGACTTATAGGAAGGTGGGACACAGAGAGAGACATTCTGTCCAGACTGACGGTGGGGGGGACACAGAGGGAGACATGCTGTCCAGATAGACAGTGAGTGGGGGTCACAGAGAGAGACATGTTGTCCAGAATGATGGAGGTGATTGATCTTCAGTAGTTCATTGAAACAATGCAACTTAAACACATAAATCATTATAACGTACATACACATTTACATCGTTCAGTAATCTAGACAAACAAAATGTAAGCAAATCTCTGTGGTGATCTGGGCAACATTCATTGTGAAAGAACATTTTGATTGACAATGATAATGGTGGGTGTGCTTGAGAATAAGAAGTGTCAAGCCGTTCCCTTGTCTAATATAAACACTACATGTTCTGTCAAAATAGCATGTTTCTTCCCAGCGTTTGTGCAAAAAATCTGGTTGCCAACAGCTGAGAACCACTGGTGAACAGTATGGCTACGCTAGAAGACCAGACGAGACTGTACTAATCGATTACCCATTCACGCCTGAGCCTGCTTAGTCAAGTGTTCTTAAGGGAGCCCCCCCCACACACACACACATTACCCACCCTGGACACTAACGGCTCAGATTTTTCTGCACACATCTAGACATTGCTCTTTTGCACTATACAGATACATATTCTACCTTATATCTCTACCCATTACATATGCCAACTAGGCAGAGTCTCTTGACTGTTCGTGTTGTGTGTATTTGCTCTGTTTGCTTACGCCTCAAATGTGTCTTCTAAATGCTGCAGCTAGTGGTCAGAAAAAAATCCTTGTGTGTGTAAACCTGATTTTGATGTGTTGGACAATGGAATTATATATTTTAAATTACTTGCCCCCTTCCAGACATGGGCATCACTAATCCTTTTTCTGAGGACGTCAGATAGGTATTATAATATTTGCCTGATGTGTTACCACACACCAAAATCGATAAGACCAATCCAGATCGAGGAAATAGGATTTCTGTTAATTTTACATGCACAAATAGTTTCGGTGTTAAAAATGCTGCTTTTTATTTTGTATTGTGTTACCATAATCAATGAATGTGGTTGGAATTTAGCTCAAACAGAAAAATCTCAGGGAATGCAATTTTCAAATGACGGTAACAAATGGCATATTTGTAGGGTTTAATAATATTTTTTATAAATCAAGTCAGTTATGTTAGTATTACATTTTATTTGTAATTACAGGATAATCATACTGACCGGTATCTCTGTTTATTTTCTCCTGTAACGTTTTGGTTCTTAAGCTATTGGGTCGATGTTGTGAGTTTGTTAGAAGATTCTGCTGTGGTGAGAGAAGCCTCACTCAACATGGTTATCAAAATACTGAGACAGTGATCTCACTCACACTCAGATGAGGTCACACACTGGAGCTCCGCTCTTCGACCAATCATCTGGCAGCCTTTTATCATGGTATGCAGTGTTGCTATGAGTAACAGTCAAGCGCCACTTCAGAGATCCTCACTGGCCGATAAGGAATCTTCTATTATTCTGTGCTATTTTCCTGGATTCTGGTAGCACTGGGCTTACAGTCTCTAGGACATTATTTATTACTTACCTTCTTAATGATATTTCTTCCCAGTATTGTTTTTCCACACTGCAATGTGAAATTGTTTCACCGGTATTGAACTCTAAATGCTGAATATACGAAACATATTGTTTTTCCACCTATAGTCACACACAAGAAGTGAAATGTAAAGTTTTTATTTATTTGCACCTCCCATTTCCCCCAACCCCTTTCCATCTTCTCCCCTAGGAGTATTTTCTGTCTGTACTGTTCCCTGTACGCGGGTGCGTGTAAACGCCCTGTAACGTTAATACAACGTTAATTAACGTATCATTACGGGGCCGTGTAGCGAAGGCAGCCCCTCGGAGATGTGAGCAGCCTCCCACTGGCGTTTCAGCATTACACTAACTGTCCCGTTAACGAGCAATCAGGACGGGTGATTAGAACAGGCCTTAACGAGATGGATTTATGATTGAACAGGTATGACGTGTACCCTAGGAGGGCATTGAGAACCTGCTGGCAGATCACTGATCGAGGGGATTACACTGTTAGAATGACAGACTGTGCCTCAACATGCAGCTAGCTGTGCCGACACTAAATATATGTAATTTTATGTCATTTAAAACACCCATTATATTGTTTTCTTTCTCTTTATTTTTCTGTCTGTCTATTTCTCCGTTCTATGAATGTTTAGAGGGAAAGCGATGGATACAGACATTCCACAAGACCACCCCCCTATTGTTGCCATGGGAACCAAAGCAGACGAGAGACAGGTTCATATCGTCCTCCCTCAGGTCTCCTCTCTCTTCACCCCCCTCTTTACTCCTGTCTCTCTTTACCTCCCTTCTCTGTCTTCACCTTCTCTTGATCTCTACCACCATCCTCTCTCTCCAGCCCAATTCTCTCTCTTCCTCTCTCTCTCTTTCTTTCTCTTCATCCCACGTTCTGCCTCTCCTCATCCACCCCCTGTCACCCCCTCTCTTCTTTTAGAGCTGGCTGTGTGGGCCACTGATACTTGCTGATTAAAGGAAGTTATAATTTGATTTTCTCAGCAGGCACCATTTAATAGAGCAGTTTAACTAAAGCTGCGCCATCCCCAGGGCTTAGAGAGAGAGAGAAAGAGGAATAGAGAGAGTGAGAGAGGCAGAGTCAGTAAAAGAGGGAGAGAAAGAGGGAGAGAGAGAGAGAGAGAGAGAGAGAGAGAGAGTGAGCTTTAGAGTCATGCTAATGCCAAGCTTTGAGGTGTTACCCAGCACCAACCTCCCTCACTTACCACTCCTAATTCTGTTTGTCGTGTTCACTGTCTCTCTTTATGACTCCACCCTCTGCTTAAATCTCTTTATGACTCCGCCCTCTGCTGAAATCTCTTTATGACTCCGCCCTCTGCTTAAATCTCTTTATGACTCCGCCCTCTGCTTAAATCTCTTTATGACTCCGCCGTCTGCATAAATCTCTTTATGACTCCGCCCTTTGGTTAAATCTCTTTATGACTCCGCCCCTGCTTAAATCTCTTTATGACTCCGCCCTCTGCTTAAATCTCTTTATGACTCCGCCCTCTGCTTAAATCTCTTTATGACTCCGCCCTTTGCTTAAATCTCTTTATGACTCCGCCCTCTGCTTAAATATTTTTATGACTCCGCCCTCTGCTTAAATCTCTTTATGACTCCGCCCTCTGCTTAAATCTCTTTATGACTCCGCCCTCTGCTTAAATCTCTTTATGACTCCGCCCTCTGCTTAAATCTCTCCTACCTTCCTTCAACCAGGTGGGCATAGGATGTGCGGTAGAGACAGAGAGACTATGTATAGAGACGACTGTTTTAATGGCTCATTGTTATACTGTGGTGTTGCTCTGCTCTCTCTGCTAATATTTCCATCTCAGCTTCTCTTTCCCTACTCACACAGTCACACAGTCACTCGCTAACTTACTCTCACTCACGCATCCACTAACTCCCTCACTCCATCTGTGTTGACTGGACCTAATGCCTCTCCCACCCCCTTCACCTCCCACTGTCATCCCTTTTTTCTTCCGCCCTCCTCTCCCACTCCATTTGCCCTCCTCTCCTACTCTTCCCTCTCTCCCATCCCGTCTGTTCGCAGGCTATTTCAGACCCATTTAGTTGGATAAGAATCTGGAGACAGACAGAGGGTTTTTGGTATCATTCAGACGCAGGCAGGGTGAAGCAGGGAAAATCGTGGAGAGGATATGGAGACTGGCATCTCTGCTGCCCCCCTATGGAATACCAAACAGGTCCCAGGCATCTTAATATGCAGCGTGGGGCAGTGCTGGAGATCAAAAGGATTGACAGAGAGAGGGGTGTGTGTGTGTATCATCGCTCACTTCATCTCCTCATCTAAATCTTCTCTACCTCTTTCCATCCTTTCTAGCTCAATGTGTGTAGAACTGTGTGTGTCCCACTGTCAGTGTGTGTGTGTGTGTGTGATATTGTGTGTGTACCTGTGTGTGAATGTTTATTTGTGTACGTCTGTGTGTTTGTTCATTTGTTTGTGTGTTATTTTTGTGTGTTTGTGACTGTGTATGTGTGAATGTATGCCTGTGTGTGTGTGTGTGTGTGTGTGTGTGTGTGTGTGTGTTGTGTGTGTGTGTGTGTGTGTGTGTGTGTGTGTGTGTGTGTGTGTGTGTGTGTGTGTGTGTGTGTGCGTGTGTGAAAGAGAGAGGGTGTGATTGCATACACACAGTCATGTATTTACCTGTCTGTCTAAGGCTGTATTCTCTCAGCTAATTTAAATCATCAGTTGTGGTTGGCTGATCCAGTGGAGACAGAATTACACGCCAGTGGTATGGAATATCATGTGATATATTAATTATTAGGAGATGGAGGAGAGGAAGTGTGGGACAGAGAGAGACACAGGGAGGGAGAAAGAAACAGGGTAGAGGGAGGTGCAAGGAGAAAGAGAAAGGGAGGCAAGGAGGTGTTAAGGAATATGAGAATATGAGAATGGGAGGAGAAAGAGAGGAGGAGCAAGGGAAGCAGAGAGGACGAATGAAGAGAATGAGAGGTGGGTGAAAGAAAAAGAGGAGAAAGAGAAATGGGAAATATGAGAGAGGTGAGAGTGGTGGAATTTGAAAACCCAAATTATTTATAATTACTCTCAGTGTCGGTGGAGAAAGACAGAGAGAAAAACAGAAAGAAAAAGACAGAAGGACAGAAAGAGATTTTAAGAAAGTAAAGGGGAGCAGAGTCTTAAGTGGAGACAGTACACACAAATAGCACTGTCACCCTCTCACACACCTGTCTGTATTAAGTGGTGACAGT
The DNA here is from genome assembly GCA_029465975.1 of Dallia pectoralis. NCBI lineage: Eukaryota > Metazoa > Chordata > Actinopteri > Esociformes > Umbridae > Dallia > Dallia pectoralis. The sequence goes on along the minus strand of CM055731.1, from coordinate 21,782,821 downwards.
ACACACAACTACCACTGTCACCCTCTCACACACATGTCTGTATTAAGTGGTGACAGTACACACAAATAACACTGTCACCCTCTCACACACCTGTCTGTATTAAGTGGTGACAGTACACACAAATAGCACTGTCACCCTCTCACACACCTGTCTGTATTAAGTGAAGACAGTACACACAAATAGCACAGTTACCTTCTCACACACCTGTCTGTCTTAAGTGGAGACAGTACACACAAATAGCACTGTCACCCTCTCACACACTTGTCTGTCTTAAGTGGTGACAGTACACACAAATAGCACTGTCACCCTCTCACACACCTGTCTGTCTTAAGTGGAGACAGTACACACAAATAGCACTGTCACCCTCTCACACACCTGTCTGTATTAAGTGGTGACAGTACACACAAGTAGCACTGTCACCCTCTCACACACATGTCTGTATTAAGTGGAGACAGTACACACAAATAGCACTGTCACCCTCTCACACACCTGTCTGTATTAAGTGGTGACAGTACACACAAATAGCACTGTCACGCTCTCACACACCTGTCTGTATTAAGTGGTGACAGTACACACAAATAGCACTGTCACCCTCTCACACACCTGTCTGTATTAAGTAGTTGAACACAAGTGTGCTCCTGTTATTTCCTTTATACAGACATTCCTTTACATGTAATTTCTCCATCTCTATTTCACTCTTCCTGCCGCTACTGTCTTCGAATTACCTGTCCTTCTGTCTCTGGCGTTGCTAGATTTGACCCAAGGACACAGACACACACACACACACAGACACACACATATACACTCGGGCACAATCTCAATACACACCAATCTGAATAGATTACGGAGCTCGCGACACCCGCCCACCCACCTCATTAGCCCTGATTCCCCATGAGTGACATCTTTAACAAAAGGATGCAGCTCTGCCGCCATGGCAACCATGCCTCCTCCATCTCCATGCAACACCTCACAGCGTAGAGGATTCAGTTAGCGATGTAGGACCTTGATATGAGACAGTTTGCTACAGCAGGAAAATAATGATTATTATAGATATAATAATATGTAATGTAGGGTTTTTGTTGAAGGGCATATCATGCATGATATTTCTAAAGGGAATACATATATACTATAATATTATTATAAACCTGATATTCAATACAAATTAAAATTTTCTGCGGTGCAAAAAATGGCATGCAACATGAAATGAAGATACAGAATCTGTAGTGATCTTCTTCATCTCTCTCTGTGTCTCATCTCTCCATCATTCTCCTGTCATCTGTATTTCTTTCTTACTCCTAACTCTCCTTTTTAATGTTACCTATCTAACTGCTGTCCACCTTTTTGTTCACTCGTTTTCTAAACTCCGTCCTGTCTCGTTTTCTAAATTCCGTCCTGTCTCATTTTCTAAACTCCGTCCTGTCTCGTTTTCTAAACTCCGTCCCGTCTCGTTTTCTAAACTCCGTCCTGTCTCGTTTTCTAAACTCCGTTCTGTCACGTTTTCTAAACTCCGTCCTGTCTCGTTTTCTAAACTCCGTCCTGTCTTGTTTTCTAAACTCCGTCCTGTCTCGTTTTCTAAACACCGTCCTGTCTCGTTTTTTAAACTCCGTCCTGTCTCATTTTCTAAATTCCGTCCTGTCTCATTTTCTAAATTCTGTCCTGTCTCGTTTTCTAAATTCCATCCTGTCTTGCACTCTTTGAATTTACAAAGCCCTTTTGAATTGCTATGTCTATAACAGAGATTCTGCTATCCAATCAGCGGTTTCTGTAATTGTGTGTGTGTGCCTGTGTGTGTGTGTGTGTGTGTGTGTGTGTGTGTGTGTGCGTGCGCGTGCGTGCGCCTGTGTGTGCATGTGCATGCTTCTGTGGATGTGGGGGGTTCCAAGAGCCTTTCATATCTAGGCCACAGGAGTCCACAGCAACCAGTGTGTCTTGTGTCAAAGCAAATCAGCTGCACACCACCCTCACACACACACACAAACACACACTCCCCCAAGTCTGAAGAGACAGACTAAAAAAAGACCACCATGGAAGTGTTGTGCTTTCACCCTCTTCCTCATCCTCCTCCCTTCTCCATTCATGCTATCATAATTGTGGTGTATTGTGAGACAATTTAGTTCTTGATCTCCCAGCCGAGGCTCAGCAAGAGAGCTCTCCTTCCGGGGTGAAATGTCCCTGACACAGTTCTGTTCCTGAACGTCTCGGCTGGCCGACTGGAGAGCGGATGTTGTGAGCTGCTGTCCGTAAGTACATCATTAGTGTCTCGGCTGTCTTGGGTTCGGTTCTGACAGACAGCCTACACAACCCTGTGTACATTGTAGGTAGGCAACAACACAATAACACATACATATTTTATGTATCCATACATGCTGTGGAAAAAAGAAAGGTGTGTGTGCATGCGTGCGCGCGCACGTGCGTGTGCGTGTGTGTGTGTGTGTGTGTGTGTGTGTGCGCGCGTGCGTGCGTGCGTGCGTGTGTGTGCGTGTGTGTGCGCATGCGTGTGGTATTCTGCTCCCCGTCTGGCTCCTGTGTGTTTCTGTGCTGTCTGTGGCCTCCTCTTCTCCATGAATACTAATGCGCTTCAAACCCCTGAGATCTCCTCTCCCTCCCCCTCCTGCTGTCCCCTCTCTCCGTTCCTTCCCTCCCATCTTTCCCTCCTCCCCCTCTCCATTCCTTCCCTCCCATCTTTCCCTCCTCCCCTCCATTCCTTCCCTCCCATCTTTCCCTCCTCCTCCCCTCCATTCCTTCCCTCCCATCTTTCCCTCCTCCTCCCCTCCATTCCTTCCCTCCCATCTTTCCCTCCTCCTCCTCTCCATTCCTTCCCTCCCATCTTTCCCTCCTCCTCCCCCTCTCCATTCCTTCCCTCCCATCTTTCCCTTCTCTCTCTCTCCTTCGCTCATGCCCTGTATCGCTCCATTCTCCTCTCTCCTGCCCTCCTCATGATAACATCCTCTGCTTCCGTCATCCCTCCCCCATCACACCCTGTGACTGCAAACAGGAGCTTATTTTTACGTGTGTGTGGTGTGTGTGTGTACACAGTTGATCGAAAAAGACGGCGACAGCAGACAGGAGTGAAATGTTCACTTTTTAAGTGGTTGATTTAATTGAATCGATGAGGAAACTCATTTATCGTGTCAATAACGAAGACACCATACAGACTGTTCGGAATCTGGCTTCCCATTGTGACGTCTGAGATATCCCACCCTAAGATCAGGAAAAATCCCTGTTGCTGTGGAAAATCATGAAGAAGGAAAAAGACAGAGGAGAGCGAGAGAGGGGAATATGTGTGATGTAGATGATAGCAGGGTGGAGGGGGGGTGGGGTGTTGGAGGGAGCAACAGGCTACACAACCTCAGCACGCCCACCCACATTCTCAGGGCTATTACAACCCCTACTGGGGAATCAGGGAGACACATGCTGGGGTGAACACACACACAAATCACACCCTGAAAGCACACTCAGATGCACACTATCAGACGCACACTCTCAGACGCACACTCTCAAACACACACTATCAAACACACACAGTCTCAACAGCACCCACATACCTAAAGCAAGATGCCCACCTGGAAGCGTGTGTGGATCCCGTAGAGATAAAGAGCAAAGAATGTCTTTATTTGTATGTGCCTCTGTATCGTATGCACACTGACACACGCACACACACAGACTGGCACACCCACAGTCACACACTGGCACACGTGCACGCGCACACTGACACACATGCACGCACACACACAGATTGGCACACACACACACACTGGTGTACAGAATGTGTCTACAGGAACACTTTTGGTTTCATCATCTTTTTTCCCTCTGTTTTTCTTTCTTTCTCCTGAGAGGAGGGAGGGGGACAAACGGGGTGTCTCATTCCTTGTCTTTTGTGCCCCTGGTGAAAGAGAGCACATATCCATACACAACTTTTTTTCTGCCACCAACCATTCACTCTCTCTCGCTCTCTAACAAATACTGTATGGGCACCAAGGCACACTAGGGGAGCATCTAGGTAAGGAAGGATCTCTTCAGCTACACACTGCCTGCCCAGTTAGGGTCTGTTTCCTCCATATTCAAGCCCCCCTGGCCTGAACTTAGTACAGTCCAGGCATTCCTGTTAAACCCCCCTGCTTTCCTGACCTTGGTTCGGTCCGGGCATTCCTGCCAAGTAGCTTTCACACATGGAGGGGAAGCTTGTCTCAAGCAATTGCTGACAAGCTACAAACTCTCTCCCTCTCTACTTTTCCTCCTAACTTCCCACCCACACATACTTGTCCCCCCCACCGACCTGGAGGCCCCAACAGACACGTATTAAATAGTCAGCTGTTACCGTGCGTTCCGTGATCGGCTCCCCTAACTCTAACTTAGGTTGACTGACGAGTGATGTAACCGGAGCCCAGGTATTCGCACACACTCTGACAGTTCCCAAGACGGCACAGTGTTTACTGAACCTAACTCCAAATCCCCAGGTCCAATTCACACCGCGTTGCTGTATCTACCGCAGCTCCTCCGTTTGTACAACGTCGCTGTGACCGTAACCAGGACGACGACGATGATGATGATGATGATCAATCTCCTAATGAGTAGGCCTATCCAGCTGTTGATAGTAATGACTGAAATGTGATTGAAATGTTAACTGTTAAAGAAACAATACGTCATGACTGTTCTGTATCACACATGTCACCACTTCGTAGTATCAGGAAATATCGGGGGGAAATATAATACATATTAACCGAATACTACAAGATGTTATATATTGGTAGCCGGGTAGTTATCACACTGTTGACATAGGTAAAATAAGCTTTACCGTCCTCGTTATAGCAGAGAAAACAGCAATTAAGCCAACTTCATCTGTGAAGTGAACCAGTGAGGGTCCAGAATATCGCTACACATCACTAAAGATTTATTCGCAACGCACATCTCCACCTTTCAAACGGATTGACCTCCGCTCTAAACAAGAATAGACAAAATTACAATTTAGAAGAGTATAGTGGATGTGAGACGCATCCGCCACAGTAAATGCAACCGTTAAAAGCAGCAGGATGATCGCCATTGTGACAGTCCTACAATTCTCGTAGTCAAGGTGTTGGATGGAGCACAAATGGGAACGAGTAAAGACCTGAGCAGTTTTGACAAGAGCCAAATTGTTATGGCCAGACGACTGGGTCAGATCATCTCTGAAACGACAAGGCTCGTGGGGTGCTCCCGGTCAGCAGTGGCGAGTACCAACCGACAGTGTTCCGAGGAGGAACAAACCAAACCGGCAACAGGGTGTTGGCCGCTCAATGTTTATCAATGCGCGAGAGCAACGAAGGCTGTCCCATCTGGTGCAAAACAACATAAGGTCTACTGTGGCACACGTCACAGAACACGTTAATGATGGTTACAGAAGGAATGTGTCACAACACGCAGTTCATCACACCCTGCTGCGTTTGGAGTTGCGTAGCCGCAGACCGGCTAAGTATCCACGATGACCCCTGTCCACTGTCGTAAGCACCTACAAGCTAAGATGGTCTGGGCGAATGTGATGGTCTGGGTGATGTTCCCTGGTTTTGGGCATTCATGTGGATATTAATTTGACACGTGCCGCCGACCTAAAAAATGTTGTAAACCAGATAGACCGCTTTCTGACAATGGTATTACCTGAAGGCAGTGACCTCTTTCAGCAGGATAATGCGCTTTGCCACACTGCACACATTGTGTATATACATATTAGAGAGATAGAGAATCTACCTACAAAATATTGAAATTATACCCTTGAAAAATGCATACAATCAAAATGGAATAACCGTGGTCTTATTTCATTTCTATGTATAAATAAAAGGTCAATTAATTAAACGTAGACCAAACCGTTCAGATCTACATATTGATTTAGAAGAGCTGAGATGAACACCTATTATTTTGCTACGGTTATTTTCACCATAAAGGAATGGCTGCCATCTTGTGCTTGTATCAGGTACTGACTTTTCTCCATTGAAACGTTTGTTGGTGTTTTAAACTGCCCACCCCCTACAGTTTCAACCAATCACAGCACTGATTAGGGTTAGGGTGATTGGTTGAAACTGTAGGGGGTGGGGAGTGCCTTCCATGCAGCGCTGACTGAAACACTTCGTTGGGGGCTTAAAATACCAACGAGCCATTGAAACCCTCTATAGGGGACTTGGCATTCTGTCCAACCAGATTTGGGGGCTTCAATTAAAATATAGTGGAACTGGCGTTGAGTGACAGATTTGAGTAATGATTTGAGGTACTTCTTGGTAAGACCTGGTGTATCGTGGTGGTTATGGCTTCAATCGAAATAAGTTCAGAGGCGTCATGTACGTATAGGGGGCCCTGCGGCCCCTTCCAGATTTCTACGTTATTTAATATTCAGATGTATAATGAATTAACAAGCATAATATTTCAGGCCCAAATGTTATCATTATATTTTTCTATACTATTTTCCTGGGACAATTATAGAACAACAACCTATATTGCTCTCTCACATTTCACTCCCTCATAATGCAGTATTAACTTTGCTTCATTACTTTACTTACTGTACCTATAATATTAAAACAAACAACTGGAGGCTGGGGTTTCTCTCATAAACCCTCGTTAACTGTCAATATGAGAGACAGCCTCTGTTTTACTCTATATAGGAGAATAACAACATATAACTACAATATGTCTACGTTCCTACATCGCTTCAAGTAATTATTTGATTTCTGTGGTTCACCTATAATCAGGATGAGCAGCATCGATGAGTGCATAACACGTGATACTATCATCTACCTGATAACTCATATTTATTATTATTATATATATGAGTGCATAACACGTGATACTATCATCTACCTGAAAACTCATATTTATTATTATTATATATATGATTGCATAACACGTGATACTATCATCTACCTGATAACTCATATTTGTTATTATTATATATACGAGTGCATAACACGTGATACTATCATCTACCTGATAACTCATATTTATTATTATTATATATACGAGTGCATAACACGTGATACTATCATCTACCTGATAACTCATATTTATTATTATTATATATACGAGTGCATAACACGTGATACTATCATCTACCTGATAACTCATATTTATTATTATTATATATATGATTGCATAACACGTGATACTATAATCTACCTGATAACTCATATTTATTATTATTATATATATGAGTGCATAACACGTGATACTATCATCTACCTGATAACTCATATTTATTATTATTATATATATGAGTGCATAACACGTGATACTATCATCTACCTGAAAACTCATATTTATTATTATTATATATATGAGTGCATAACACGTGATACTATCATCTACCTGATAACTCATATGTATTATTATTATATATATGAGTGCATAACACGTGATACTATCATCTACCTGATAACTCATATTTATTATTATTATATATATGATTGCATAACACGTGATACTATAATCTACCTGATAACTCATATTTATTATTATTATATATATGAGTGCATAACACGTGATACTATCATCTACCTGATAACTCATATTTATTATTATATATATATGAGTGCATAACACGTGATACTATCATCTACCTTATAACTCATATTTATTATTATTATATATATGAGTGCATAACACGTGATACTATCATCTACCTGATAACTCATATTTATTATTATTATATATATGAGTGCATAACACGTGATACTATCATCTACCTGATAACTCATATTTATTATTATTATATATATGAGTGCATAACACGTGATACTATCATCTACCTGATAACTCATATTTATTATATATATATATATATATATGATTGCATAACACGTGATACTATCATCTACCTGATAACTCATATTTATTATTATTATATATATGATTGCATAACACGTGATACTATCATCTACCTGATAACTCATATTTATTATTATTATATATATGATTGCATAACACGTGATACTATCATCTACCTGATAACTCATATTTATTATATATATATATATATATATATATGATTGCATAACACGTGATACTATCATCTACCTGATAACTCATATTTATTATTATTATATATATGATTGCATAACACGTGATACTATCATCTACCTGATAACTCATATTTATTATTATTATATATATGAATGCTTATTAAGTAATACTATCATCTACCTGATAACTCATATTTATTATTATATATATATGATTGCATAACACGTGATACTATCATCTACCTGATAACTCATATTCATTATATATATATATATATATATATATATATATATATGAGCGCATAACACGTGATACTATCATCTACCTGATAACTCATATTTATTATTATTATATATATGAGTGCATAACACGTGGTACTATCATCTACCTGAAAACAGGACATTGGGTACACGCCACATGCAATCTGTGGCTGTGGTTCATGCAGTTTACATGTTATTTCTACATTTGACGTAAGGCTTTCGAGTTAAACATTTTCTATCGGCATCAGGGCGGTTCGTTGGCTCGCGCCGTCTGGGGCTTTGGTGACACACACTGTCCGATTATTTTGACTTTAGCAACGGATGATAAGACCATTGCCATAAGGTATAGGTTTGTATTAGTAAATTGGTTTGATTAAGGTGTGCAGCACCTTGAACAACCGCAGATCGATATTCACGATTGAGCACCAACATAATGGCGGAGGCACACTAATGGTCAAACTTTATTACGGATAACCAGTGGTTTCTGTACTCAGCGTGGCCCCACTGACGCACTAAAGTGGCACATTTCTCTATGGATGAGGACATACTGTATTGTATGATTTGTATATTAGAAATGTGTCGAATACTCAATAACATGCAGAACTGCAATTATACCAATGTTTTAAACAATGTCCCAGCTGAGGGATGTCAAACATACAATGATTAAAAATGTGAACGGTGGTTTTAATAGTAAAAATGAAGAACCTGTTAGTTTTATAAGCAATGTTGTTAAGTCTTCGCTATAAAGGCTGTTTTTCGGTTGAGTTGGTTTTCTCTCACTTTAACACCGCATGCTCAGCAGCTACTATGTTTTACATAAAACTGTCCAAAACTATTAAAATTTCAATGAGAAAGAGCAATGTAAAAGGCAAAATTTTATTCAATGCCATTCTTTTTACAGCGGATAGGCTGACTTTGAAAATCAAATTTGAAACATCTTCAATGTACACGCATTGCAAGCATTGTCAATTCAGAGGGAGGATCTTAAATATAAAATGTCCAAACCAACAATTTTTTATTAAAAAGTGAGAAAATAATAATCCAGACCAAGCTTGGTAAATCCCTTCGATCTCAATAACTTTTTGACAGCACCCCTTTTAACTTGAAATAAATATTTTATATACGTTGTAGAAGTATTTAGAACATCTGTTCTTCCACCTGAGCCAAAACATTTTATAGATAAGATTGCTTAAAGGTTACATTTTGTTTCATTCTGTGTTTGTAGTTGATCCCAGATTTTTATTTTTTGTATCTATTGGAATGGCACAAATGTTTCACATTTAGATGTTAAGTCATCTCCTGCCATTGATCACAATGCACTGTGAAAATCTATCATAAATCACTCGAAATCAACTCTTATTTCATCAGAATATATTTCTGTCTTTTTGAATACGAGAATGTTGGGAAAAATTCAAGAAAAAGCCACATTCAAATGTGCAGGACATTTCATGTATTCAAATGTGGAGGACATTCGTGTCTTTAAATGGGAATAACATTTACATGTCAACTTTCAAATCAGATTACAAAGATGGCTTGAAGTGTACATAGCAGCTAACATTCAGTTGTGAATATCAGTTGTTTGAAGCTGTATTGTCAACTAATAAAATAATAGAAGTGTGTTATAGATTAAAGGATTGGCCATGTTAACACTTACCAGTTTGAAAATAAAAAGCTAATTACATGGATATATGTCTAGTTTTCCCAGCCATATTGCTGTAGCCTGAAGGGATACCATCTACACCGTCTCAACCAATGGTGGAAACACAAAGATCTGATGTAAAATTTCAGTGCCACAAAGTGCATCCATTATTTAATTTTTGTTTGCAGTGTTGCTCTAAATTACACAGGAACCCAGTGAATTAAAGTACACTGAAATTCCATTTGTTATTCAAATCCAACTAGTTTGATTTGGTTTATTGAATGGTACGTTGAGGTAAACTTTGCGCACCTTCATGTCTGTGACATCAGGTCCAAAAAGTGTCCCGAGCATAATGCAATGTCCAAACATGTATGGAAGGTTTTGTTCAAATCAAGAGAGGTGCTGTCATGAAGTGATTAAATGGTAGTGGATGTCCCCAAATCCCATATTTAGACAGTATGGTTGATTACACATTTAGGAGATTCACATTAGGACCTGACACTTTTCCCTTCATAGATAAATAGATAGGTAGAATTTGAAAAGACAACAAGATAAAACAGACCTGCAGTCAAACATGCAGCAATGTCATAAAACCTCCTTTTCCCCAAAACTAGCCAACTTATAGGCCTGATCCTTTGACCCCCCGATCTATAGACCCCCTGACCTTTAGACCCCCTGACCCCTGACCCCTAGACCCCCTGACCCCTAGACCCCCTGACCCCTAGACCCCCTGACCCCTAGACCCCCTGACCCCTAGACCCCCTGACCCCTAGACACCAGTAGAGAACTGTGGACTTGACAGGTGCACAAGCAATATAGTAAAACATCTACCTTGCCATTTAAAATGCTACGGAGGGTTCTTATTTACTAATTGTTGTTATCAGATTGTGTCCAACACTCACACTGGTGTAGGGTCCAGGGGTTCCTTGGTGTCAGTCAGCCTTCTTCCGATTCCAAACCTCTTTCACAAACCCTGACACTAGACAGGTTGAGATGCACTATCCAACTCATACCTCATCTCACTTATACCTCATCTCTCTAAAGGAGAGAGTAGCAGGAAAGGTAACACTCTTGCTACTCCATCTCCAACTCTACCCCTGTGAACTTTCAAGTAATTAATCTGAGACTCCTCCCTTCTCTGGGACTCCTCCCTTCTCTGGGACTCCTCCCTTCTCTGGGACTCCTCCCTTCTCTGGGACTCCTCCCTTCTCTGGCTACTCCTCTGCTAGAACAACTTCTCTTAGGTCTACAACAAAGCAAAAGGTATAAGTGCACTCAAAGATTCAAACTATACATAGAAAAATAATGATAGCAATAACAATGGTATTAATAATTATCGTAATAATTTTCCATCATTTCCAATCTACACAATTCTCATTTACACACTGTGACGACGTCGACCATCTAAATACAGTCACAATTGCCCCACCCCCTGAGTGTAACGTTCAAGTTTAAACCCCTGTAGCTACCAAAAATGCAAACATGAACTTACGTTTGGTTATTTAAATAACAGTAACATTCAAGAAAGACTATAATCATCATCGTCATCACCATCTTTGTCGTCATAGTAATTACATCTTTCCCAGGAGCCATGTGCGTTGACGTGACAGATGCCTTTGTATGTACAAGCTGTTCAACAATGTCTCTCCACCACTCTTCTTGTCACATCAGTCAATGTAGACGGCTTCAACCCTAAAACAAACCTGACAGTTAAGGAACTGCAGAGTTAGTCCCACAATGCACCACTGACAGGACAGGAAATCAATGATGAGAAACAACAGTATTATCCTTAACCGAATACAATCATCTTCACACGCAGAACAAGTGTCGGCACATTTGTTTAAAGACAAACAGACCGTCCTGTGGCCTCTAAATATAGAAAACACTTCCAGACAGAATTCCATGTGTTGAATCGCCACTGTTCGGTGACAACAGCAGGGAATATACATTACACGGATGATCGGGAACATTTACCTACCTCTCCAACTAGGTCTCAGGATGCATTTATACAGCTACGACACTTATACAGTTTCTGGTCGTGTGTCCGGATGTGGTTTTTCACATTTCTCATCCTGAAGAACGTCTTGCTGCACAGCTACAACACACAGATTCAACATACGGTCTATGTCAGTACACAGACCCAGCATACGGTCTATGTCAGTACACAGACCCAGCATACGGTCTATGTCAGTACACAGACCCAGCATACGGTCTATGTCAGTACACAGACCCAGCATACGGTCTATGTCAGTACACAGACCCAGCATACGGTCTATGTCAGTACACAGACCCAGCATACGGTCTATGTCAGTACACAGACCCAGCATACGGTCTATGTCAGTACACAGCTCCAGCATACGGTCTATGTCAGTACACAGACCCAGCATACGGTCTATGTCAGTACACAGCTCCAGCATACGGTCTATGTCAGTACACAGCTCCAGCATACAGTCTATGTCAGTACACAGCTACAACACAGATGAACAGTTCTATAGTAGAACCTGGTTATAACTAAGTGGAGGAACAACAGTACAAAGTTACACGGCATAAAAAACTTTGAGTAAACTTTGAGTTTTGGTAAGTGTGGGTAGAGGTTTGTACCGGTGGCGGTGAGTATGGGTAGAGGTGAGGTGTGTATGAGTAGAGGTGAGGTGTGTGTGTGTGTATAGAGGTGAGGTGTGTATGAGTAGAGGTGAGGTGTGTGTGTGTATAGTTGTAGGTGTGTATAGTTGTATACGTACAGGACATGGCCAGTGTTTTCCCTCAATGTGCCGGATGCGGTGTGTAACGAGGGCGTAACAGTCCTTGTATGAGGCCTGGCACTGCAGGCAGACATGGGACGACTTGGCCTTGGGTGCCTGACTGCGAGGACCCCGCAGCTGCCTAAGGCGCGCCCGCCGTATCGAGTCCAACTGGCTGGGACCTGGGGTAGTCACGGGGCGGGGCTTGGCATGCTTCTGTAGATAAAAAGCAAAGAGAGTTCTGTCAGAATCCAGTGAAGATCATGTGAATTTCTTCAGATGCTTTTTGTGGGAAAAGCACCCACTTATACTGTCATAATATACGTGTGTCTTCACCCAAATCTGTATTTCCTGTTTTGTTCCATAATATATTCCCAGCCACAGTAGTGAATCCATACATGTTTCTCTCCATCCTCACTTTGGCAAATTTGCCCACTCTTCTCCTGTGTCCTGCCTGCAAGCACAAGTCCCACAGGAGTACCAGTGACATGTCCAATAAGTAAATGGTATATTGATGTCGATGCTAAACATGAAACAGTTGGGAGAACGGACGGGATAATGCTCTGTGGTTTATCCTGTAACATTTACAGTAGATCACTACCGTCGCCACCGGCTTGATATTTAAAAGCATTGACAACTTTAGTCTCCACAGTGGCCACTCACACATATTGGAACCAAACGTTATACAGTAAAGGCAACATCAACCAGACGGAGAAAAATGTCCGTCTCAAATCTGTTTTCAAGCTGCAGAATTAATCGGCCCATTACAAATCCTGCTCTAATGTCTGACCAGCCAAAAACACGCTGTGCTAACACTGAATGTAGCTACCAAGACGTATTACCCAAAGATATTGGAATTTATAAAGTCCTCTCACGTGGACAAAAGGATTACCTATGTGACAATATGGTAAATTACTACAGTAGGGCCGTAACAGCGAGGATTACCTATGTGACAATGTGGTCAATTACTACAGTAGGGCCGTAACAGCGAGGATTACCTATGTGACAATGTGGTCAATTACTACGGTAGGGCCGTAACAGCGATCGATAAAAATCGTTAGAGTCGATAATAACTGCATGACACTGTAAAAACAAACAAACACTGAATTCGATGTATTTAAAATAAAACACTTTTTCATTTTATTCTCCCTGTCGTTGCCAAAATCCCTTTTAGCCAAGACCTGTAAACCAGGCAGTCAATGTCCCCAGTCACCAAGACCTGTAAACCAGGCAGTCAATGTCCCCAGTCACCAGGACCTGTAAACCAGACGGTCAAAGCACCTAGCCACCAGGACATGTAAACCATGCAGTCAATAATGCTTTGCAATAACGATTGCCTACATTTTCAAATAGAAAAACACACATTTAAACTGATTCCACAAACACATGTAAGTACAACTCCCGAAAAACGTTCTATATAGCGTTTTCGTGAAAAGGTCCAGTAAATAAATACAACCCAATTAAACTCTGACTCTTGAAAAATGTGACTCTGAAAGCATGTTTAACCCCCATCTGAACCCTCAGTTTGATCAATTGTGTTATGGTGAAATAACTCCCAGAATCTCCTTCTCCAATCCAAACCTTTCCTCGAGTCAAGACAAGACCACTGTGGAGTAGAGCAGCATGGGGCCTCTATCTCACAGAACTACAGATGCCATTTATTTGACACAACTATAGATTTTACTACAGAAAGGTAAGGTTAAACAAACAGCAAAGGCATGACATACTTTTATACTTTCAAATCCAAATCATTGTAGAGAACATGCAGTAGCAGATTCAGAATGCCCCTCTCCCAGTCCCCTAGATTGTACCTTTGGTATGTCACGGGCTGTGCCTGCAGCCTTTGACCCAGTGGCTCTAGCGGAGTGGGCGGCGTTTACTTGAGATTTAACGGCCCTTGGGGGCCTCTTGGTTTGACTGTGGCTCACACTTCTCTGCTCCCTCTCCTTCTTCACCTTGGGCAGAGGTATGGGGCCTCCCCTGGCCCTAAGGACCCTCGCTGGGGTACCAGCAGGTCCAAACCTCTCTCCCCTGGAGACGGACCGCGTTAGGCAGATATCCACACTCTCCTCCTCCCTCTTAACACCGACCATGGGCCCTCCGGCGGGCCGGCAGAAGCTAAAGAGGAAGCCTGGGTCTAGGAGCTTGACCGGGGGCTTGCTCTGCCTTTTGCCCAGCTCTGGGGATGGGGGCGCAGGGAACGGCTCTGCTACGGGTAGGGGGTCTGCTGGTTCCTCCTTGATAAGCCTGTACAGACCAGGGCTGTGGAGAGGAGTGAGAGGGTCAGGGCTGGTGTTCCTGCTGCCTAGAGCTCCATGCTCCTTCTCCGTTAAACCCCTCGCTCCCTCGCTGCTGCCTGTCCTTCTGATCTCCTCGCTGGACTTACACTGGGTTCTGACAACCTCTTTGCGGCCAATCCGCTCAAGCTTGGCCCTGGCAACCTGACGGCCACTGTTGTAGCGGAGTGCCCTGACAGTCTCTATGGTAACCCTGTCTCTGAGGAGGGCCCTTGTGGGGTGGGCCCTTGTGGGGTGGGCCCTTGTGGGGTGGGCCCTTGTGGGGTGGGCCCTTGTGGGGTGGGCCCTGGTGGGGTGGGCCCTGGTGGGGTGGGCCCTGGTGGGGTGGGCCCTGGTGGGGGGGGCCCTGGTGGGGGGCCCTGGTGGGGGGGGCCCTGGTGGGGGGGGCCCTGGTGGGGGGCGTGTGTGTTTGGGTGTTTGCCCTGCGATGAGAGGGGGGAGGCTGAGATTATGTAGTTATCAGGTTGGGGTTTCATGTGGACAGTAGAGACGTTCCTCTTGGGATTTGGAAACTCTCTAGAGTTTCCAGAGAAGGCTGGGAGACACGGATGGTTGTGGCTGAACTCGTCAACCCGGACCGGGTGTCCGAGACCCCTCCTTCCGTAGGATCTCCTGGGCTCTGGCTGCTGCAGGTCAGGTATCGTCACCTTACTGCGCATGCTCCTGTCGCTGGGCGGAAACCGCCGGGGCTGCCTGCATCTCTTCAGTGCTGTGACCTGCGTTCTGATTGGATCCTCCGGCTCAGTCTTTATGACCCTCGTCAAGAAGTGCGCATTGGCAGGAGTACAGAGGGGCAGGGACAGAGGTAGCCCTTCGAATGCCAGACTGGCTGAGACCTGAGGTCTGGGTATCCTCCTCTTGGTAAGCGAATAGTTATTGACCTTAAGCTTACGGAGGCGTTTCTTCTGCCTCCAGCCAATCAGATCTTCTGGTCTGGGCAGGAGGGATGTCCTCTGTAAACCGAGCACATTCATTAGCCTATACTTCTCCAGTGTTCTAAAATGATCTTTCTCATCCTCCTCACCCTCCTCTTCCTCCTGCTTCACCATTACCATGGTGGCCTCAGATCCAGCCTTGTGTCTCGGGGAACAGGAAGTGGAGGCAGGATGAAGGAGAGGGCGTGGCTTTCGGCCCCGAGGAGGGCTCCCTGTCCGGGGCAACAGTCTTTGGAGTGTCTGGGCAGCACCGGGTGAGGAGCGGAGGAGTCGGGTGTGAGTGGAGGGCGAGGTGGAGGTGTTTCGGGAACGGGGGGTGGTGATTTTCCGCGGGGGCGTTCTTTTTTTTGACGGGGATTTAAAGTCCATAAGTTTCATCCTGCACGTGGGGCTGGAGGTGGGACTGCTGTGCCCTGGGGGGTGAAGGCCCGGGCGGCGACGGGGTGAACGTCTGTTCAGAACCTCCTCTCTCATCTCATGACAATGATCCATTTTTTTTCTGTCCGTCTGTATATGGTGGTAGTGGTCCAGGGGAGACCCATGGCTTTGTGGTGCGAAGCCCAGCATATGGGGCTCCGGGGTAGGGTACTGGGTATAGTTCCCCTGATCCCTCTGGAGGGCCAAGCAGGCCTCCAAGGCAGGCCACATACCCAGGTGACGGGCCATGGTGCTAACCTCCTGGAGGTCATCCTCAGAAACACACAGAATGGAGGAGTAGGAGAACTCCAGCAGAGGCATCAGGCTAGACTCACTGTAACCTACAAGACCAAAACATTGAGGGTAAATGTGGTTGGACAGCAAATGGAAGAACAGCTTGAATGAGGAGGAGACAGGGAACGAGGAGGAGACAGCGAACGAGGAAGAGACAGCGAACGAGGAAGAAAGCCAAAACTATAGGGAAAGAGAGGGAATGAGTAAATACTGGCCCAACCATTAGACAAACATCTATCCTAGCTCACAAACAGATGTTGACAAGATCAGACTGTAGAAAAAAGTGGGAGGAGTAACCACACATGAGGAAGTGAATGCATGCGTGTCTATGCGTGTGAGCATCACATACCTGTGAGGTCAATGTCAGATTTGGTGCTATGGGTGGAGTCCATCTCGGTGAGCACTTCCTGAAAGTACTCGCTGACAGCCGCAAGCACAGCTTTGTGGGCGGAGTATGAGCATCCATCTGTCCTCAGTGTGACATCACAGAACAGCCCCGCCTCCCGCTGGCTCCTCAGCTTATGGAGAACGTCACGGCTGTGTGTTGTCATCGTCTTAGAGAGACGCTGTTCCTCTTGATGCTTCTGTAAGAGAGAATGTTTATGTGAGAGAGAGAGAGAGAGAGAGAGAGAGAGAGAGAGAAAGAAAGGAACTGGGACAATGTGACAACAAGGGTGAGAATGATTGAAGTATGGTGGATGTGAAAGGAGGATGTGTGAAAGTCAGCAAATGTGTGAGTGGCAGAAAACTGGGAAACTTGCCTCGGGTCTCTTATTCCTCTGCTCCTGGCACTCCTGACATCCCAGGACATAGTCTCGAATATGGAAGTACATTCCTGTGGATTGACCAATCATTTATGTTATTTCAATGACCATGGTATCGGATTTTGTGCCCAACAAAACCAACAACATAATGCATGCTGTGTTTTTGAACGGCCAAAGGATTCTATTGTTCTGAACAGCAAAACAACACAGTAGTTCGTCATCACATCTGACTAATGGTAAATTATAATAAGCCTTCAACGTCAGCAGATCAATTTCTCTTTCTGTTTGCACTACTATGAAAAGGAATGCACTACTCTTAACAGAATGGAGAATATAATTGTTCCCTATACACCAGATGAGACACATAGAAACGCAATGTATATGGGACACAGTGAGTAGAGGGACAGATTGACAAGGTTACAGAACTACGCCATGAATCTCACTACATTTACAAATCCTTACAAATCCATCAGATGTATAGGCTTAGTCTACGTTGCAATGAGCTTTAGCTGTTATTATGGTATAGAGAATCATTGCCAAATTGAACAGGGGAGTTCGATAGTAACGCCCCGTGAGGCACACTCTTTACTCACCCTCCCACCAGTAGTTATCCGCCACGGACCGGTACGTGTCGTCCATGGACTGGTGACGCGTGCCATGTCGCCGCCGGTGAAAAGTGGCGATAGCCCCGAGACGTCGTCCCTCGTCCAGCACCTCCCGGTAGTGGATGAAGCCTCGCTCGAATTTCTTACGGTACATCAGCCCGTCGATCAGCTCAAAGTTTGATGGGCGACCCGCCGATCCGCACCCCTTTGCGCGGGCGGTCGCGGTCTCCCCTCCGAGCGCACGCACATCCCGTGCATGTTTTGAAGGGGAACATGTGTCATCGTCCGGGTAATGCATCGCATAGGTACAGTCGCCGGCCATTTTAGTCGGGCGCAGTTATCGCTTGAGCCCACTGTTACCGCACGCCGTCCGAAAGTAAAAACAAAAGTTACGACTCGGTGTGACGATTGCGCGGATAGGCGCTGTCAGTGCGTCACGGATAGAAGGTTCCTCTGTACCCAAAGTGTCCGGAGATGGGACCCTAACCCATCCACGTGGAGGGGACACTTCTGGACAGTGACCGAATATGTTACAAAGTGAAGACAAGTAGAAATAGATCCGTGTCACTTTTATCTAACCCTTCTGGTGACCTATTTGATTAGATGGTTTTTGTATTCCATTGTGTGATTAAAAAACACAGAGTGTCCTGTTGTAGACTGAGTTGATCTACACTGAGTCAAATGGATCAACACGGATCCAATAACATTTAGCAGCGCAAGATAACACAGCCCGTGTGTGAGAAGGGTGGAAATGTCCGTGACATAGTTACACGAAGTCAGCATCTTTTTGGCTTTTTTACATACATTCAAGGGTCACGATGATCACGACCCAAGCAGATCCAGCTGTGGAAGTGGATTTGCAAACATGTCCACTCCCTAGACATGTCGGTGTCATTTCCAACATGTTGACTTCAAAAAAAGAAAAAGTGAATAAACGCAAATACTGATATCCTATTTTCCAGATCATTCGAATTTCGAAGACTATGTCTAGACAGATGGCGTATCTGTGGCAAAGTTAGTGAAAAAAATAATACAAATCACTTTGCCTCTTGTTTATGCCACATTCAGCCACTCGTGGCCATAATGAACATTTACTAATTATGATCGCGCCCACCCAATGTAACACGGAGGAATACCGCGCCAACCCCGGGCACAAACACAAGTGATTAAATGTAGCCAGTTACTTATCGCCTTAGTTCACGTCACCGTGTGCGACATTGTATCGCCGAAGTGCCCGCAAGCCCAATCAACAGATGTAGCCAGTGCATCCTCCCCTTCGGCTTATAATTGCCGGGTTGTCTCCGTAGCAATAATGACGACGACACACCGGTGTAACTTGTGATTTCTTTCGCTAACTCGGAAGCAACATGATGATGCAGCTAGATCTGTCCAGCATCGCGAGTTGAACGACCTAAGGCGTGAATAGGTATCTTGCTGATCCCGACGAATGTAAACAAAAAAATCGGGAGTAATTCTTCCAAAAACAAAACAAGACTCCGGCCGGCGTTGCCCGACTCAATCCATATATCTGCCCTTTACGCAAAGCCAGTCAGATGATCAAATAATCCAATGTTTTAACTCGTAACCTTCTGGTTGGTTACCGCATGACAACCTAACCTCGTCCTAAAACTCACAGCATCTCCGCCTCCTTCAGTCACTGCCTATTAGTGGACTCTTTAAAGAGCCCAGTGCATAGACAATGCGATTGGCCATCGGCACTGTCAGTCAGGCTGTGTTTTTTTCACGCATCAAGATAGGTTGTTGACGTCAGTATTGCCTCACTTGGTGTACACTGTCAACTTGGTTACCGAGAAATATGATTGATACAAGTATCATTCCTTTACTTATTTTACGACTTCACCCAACACCTTTCTATTAATATATGGTCTTACAATATCCTGCATTTAATTCAGACTGAGTAATGTGATCAGAGATGTAATCAGATACCAAGATGTAATCAAAGAACAAGTTGTTTTGGCATTCATTTGGCATAGGCTATAAATATATAATTTTCAATAAAGTAGGTATGGACAATGAGAAAATAGCTGGTTGATCCTGATGGCCTATATTCATATAACACAATCTACTGGAGCCAATATTAGTGTTTTGTCATTTCTGTATAGCCTTTTGTATTTTTAAAGTAAAATCACAAAATAAGCACACAATTAGAAACATTTAGTATATATTTTATGGTCAGATACATTCTCTTTCTGTAATTGTACATTGTGCAATGAATGGATATACATTCAGTAAATAATATGAGACTGAATCGACAAAACTGTAAAGGAATAATAAGTAACAATAAAACATGTGGATACACATAGCAAGAGCCAAAGCATAACAACTATAATTGAAGTCCATGGACCATATTGGACACATTATCAGCTAAAGGCACAATCGGACACAACCAACCAATCACTTGTAAGTAATTGGCTGATATGAGAATATATTTTTTGCCAGGTGTTACTACTTTATATTCTTCCTTCGTATTCTATTGACTTCAATTTGCTTTTTTTTTTAAAATCAAATTAAGGTTCTATAACTAAGTATTTCAAGTCAGTCAGCACTTGAAACATTAATCTGATCAAAAGTTTGGCCCAAAAAGTTTTAAACTGATCCTGGGTCTGAATGAGAACGAGAGGACAACTGGTACCTGTAGTCAGATGTCCTTAACCCCAAGACCAAGTTATAAACAACCTTTCAAGTGTTTGTTCAGACTGTGAACTGATTCTAGTGACTACAGAGTAGGCTCTGTATCTGCCTTTCACACAATCGCTCTAATTATCTTTTAAATCAATGTTGTCAGAGATGTCCAAGCATGTGCTTGTGTACGATGGTTAGCAAATACAAAAGCTCTGGACTAAAGGTTTCAATGTGTTATGTTGTCAAAATTTAATAATCTTAAACTAAGATTTTGTAAGTTTAAAACCAGATATCTGAGAATACAATTTTAACAAATAGAACCTTCTGGTCCGACTCTCAGGTAATAAGAAAACTATGTAAACCTTATGCAACTATCATGGTTACAGAAGTTGATACATTCCCTCATGAGAAGCATATGCCATTGAGGGCAATCTAACATCTCCCTTGGTCATTCTATTGACAGCTTACGCCATTTTAGTCAACTATGTGAGATTTCCAACAGCAGTCGGGGATTTCACCTGATCTCTACATAATTTACTATGGTCAAGCCATCATATCTGCCTAGATGAAAGATCTAATCAATCTAACCTGAACAATTGCATTTGCAGGGCTATTGGCCAAGGTAAGTGTCATTTTCCTTCTCCGCACTGGCCCACTGAGACTCAATGTGAGTGACCCTGCCCTGTTTAAAAAGTTCTCTGGAATGTTCAGATAGGCTATCTAGATCAAGCCTGCCTTGCCTGCAACATATAGAATTACGAGTCACGTCACTTTTACTGTTACATTTTCTTCCACCGATGCTTGAGAACGCTTTTCGAAAGAACATGTCCTCCTTTTGAGAAAACATTTCACAACTAATACATGTTTAACAGTATACATACAGCCCAGATTTCAGTTCATCCTTAGCCTGTCTCACGTGTTTCTGGGTCATCCTCTCTTGCATTCCCCTGCGGAGGAAATACTGGCAAGTGTTTGGTTGCTGGGTCTAATAGGGTGTCCAATCAAATCCCATTTTTCTATTAATATCTAGTATACAAATATGATGCTGCAGCTATTCCATTGAATATGATCCTCTCATATCCAATTGTTGGTTATTTTTAAAAGACAATGGACCCATCTCTGTTAAGTGTAAACACAGATCTACACGATGATTCAATATTATACAGGGTTGAAAATGTTCCATAACAACAGACATTAAATTACTTTAAATAGGAAATATAGCTAAATAAATGGGAAATAGTCCTTTACAAAGTTAGCAATAATTATTTTTAATTGAAATAATAATTGTGTCCTTCAAATAATGCTTGTCCAAGAATCCTACATTTACATCAGCTACAACCTTGCAGGCATTTGATGAGGAAATTCCCCCCAACGCTTTCTGAAGCACCTCCCACAAGTTGGATTTGCACTTCTTACATACCATACGGTCAAGCTGCTCCCAGAACAGCTCAATTGGGTTGACATCCATCGACTGTGCTGGCTACTCCCTTATAGACGAAACAGCTGACTGCTTCTTCCCTAAATAGTTTGAAGCTGTGCTTTGGGTCATTGTCCTGTTGTATTAGAAAACAGGCTCCAATCAAGCACTGTCCATAGGGTATGAGTATAGCCTTCCTTCCCCGATACCCTGTACAAACCTCCCAGTTTACCACCACCAAAGGCACCACAGTGCCTCCCCCTGGCTTGACAAATGGAATCACGCACTCCTTTAGCATCTTTTCATTTGGTCTGCATCTTACAGACTTTCTTACTATGATCCAAAACACCTCAAACATAGATGTCTGTCCATAACACATTTTCTTCTCATCTTCCTTCCCATCCAGTGTGTTTCAGCATCTAATTCTATATTGTCCAGTCATGTTTTGGCACTATCTAGGTGACCTCAAACTTTTAGTCGTGTATCTCAAGGTAAAAAAGAAATATTCAGTCACCTGGGGTGGTCCAGCCCTCTATCTCACTACTTTCTCTGTCTTTTAACTAAATATCATTAGAGTTAAATACAGACACATCTCAATGTAAAGAATGTCAAGAAAAAAATACCCACCATTCGTAAAATAATGTTAAGAAAAACCTACCTCGATGTTAAGTATGTCCAATGCGTGTGAACTTTCACACAAAATATCATCCAATGAAAGCACGTTTTTTTATAGTTCATAAGCATATACATTCAGTAACTAGTATGATGGGTCTTTCAACCATTCCCTTTAATATCTATGTTAATGGCATAGCTTTTCAGAGGCAAGAATACATGTACCTTTTATACAGCTATTACTACTTCGAAATGGTATCAAATCCACAGTATCAAACATTCGTATAAACAAATACAAAACTCTCAAATCCTGACAATATAGACAGTGATCACTGTAAAGTTTTTTTTTTACATCAACTTAGCTACAGGTGATTATATCTCATCAACTATAGTTGTCTTATACTTTATTATTAGCCAGGAAAAAAATTACAACATCCTGGACATCCAGCAACATCAACTACAGAAGAGTTTGATTAATAAATTTAATGAAATGTACAAAAGTATGTTGAGGAAACAGCTATTTGCCCTGTGAGCAATGTAACTGACAAAACCAGTTCATATCCTGTTAAACAAGCTAGACTCCAAAAACGTGATAATAATCTGATAGTTGGATCTGGTCACCACTCTGTGTGATAGCAGAGTGTTTTGGTAGCCAGGGGAATTCAAGGGTTTGGGGTTGCCTCTGAGGCTGGAGGGACCTCCGTCTGGCTTCCCAGGTCACTGGTCTTGGGACGTTTGGGCTCTGGGGGCTGGCACACTGGGTCAGTGGGGGGAGAGGGCCGTTCTGTGGTAAGAAAATAAAATGAAACACAGGCATCACATGTAAAACACAGAGCGACAGACACAGAGCGACAGACACAAATGGAACTGTTGTGTAATGGGTTGGTTGCACAGCTGCAGACTTCATTACAAAAATCGGTATTCATTAAAATGTTTGTCCCCAAAAAGTCTCTGTCCATGTTAATGTGCTAGGCTAATTCCTGTGTTAGTGTCTCCAGGACATACTGACCATGTTTGGCTTTCTCTGTGGACAAGGGCGTGGTGAAGAGAGATGGCGATCTGGAGACGACAGGAGTCAGAGATATCCGTCTGAATAGAGTAGGAAGAGCACAGGTACGTCAGTGACATACGTATAATTTAACTTACTAGCCATTATAACGACAGGCTAAGCATACCTAAAGATGCCCACCTAGATAAAGACTCATGTAAAAACAAGTCACCATGTCTCAATCTGTCTTTAAATACAACAGAGCGGTAATGACAGAACATATTTATCCACATGGTCCATTCATTATCAGTGAATAGCCGATGGGGGCACCAACAAACCCAGAGTACCAGACAAAGTTATGTTCTGTCAGAGAGGCCAAATAAACTCTACAAGTTCCCCCATTGTTGGGAAATAGCCTCATATCCGCAGGCTGTTGATGCCACTTTCCATCAGCCTGGCTGTAATATGGTAGCTGTGTTTAGGGAACCAGTCAGCCAGTCTCCACTGGCCAATAGTATTATCCTGAGCAAAATCTAGCAAAAAAATACAGTAAAAAAAATCAGAGACGTTTATTTTGAAAAATAAAAAATACACTGAAACTATAAGATAAATAACCACCTGGAATTCTGCAAAACTAATGAAGTGTCTTTTAAACAGGGGTTGGAAATTTATTAATCTGGTTCGCCGACGCATTTGAATAGGCCTAACTTGCTAGAAGTGAAATCTCTAATGACCTTCGACATAATTTCCCATATGTAATATACAAATTGAATTCAAATATTATTTCAAGAAAACTAAATTAAAACGAGCAAATCCTCCTGAAATGACACTTAAAATATTAAAATTTATAACAAATGTAGAAAAATTAACCAAAAAAAACAGAGAACTTTAATATCCCTTTAGTAACAGCATACCAAAGGCCATTTGAATGGGAGCACAAGGATTTGCACATATTTACATACATTTATTACACACAACAGTCATGCACCAGAAAGAGAGGGAGAGAACAGGAGGGGAAAGATATAAGTTTAATTGCACCTGTATTTACCCATCTAAGTAATGTGTAAAAAAGAGAGGGGGATAAAAGGGGAAATATAAAAGGAGAGGCAGAGATGAAGTAAGAGGCAGAGAGGAAGTGAGAGAAAGTAATATCTGTAACAGCGTCTATGCTACCTGAAACAGGGAATCTATGTTTCATCCAAGGCATCTCAGGTTCTCAAACATTTATTGTCATTGATGTACATGAGCCATGAATCTAAATATGCAAAAAAGACACTTATCAGAACGATTGTTTCCTTGTAGCTTTATATACCGCATCTATGATTATCGGAAAATAAATATCATGTCTCCCTGTAATGTAGTCCCAAAATATAAACCATTAATCCTAGAAACCTGTAACATACTACAGATACACTAAAAGTCCAAAAACTCCTTTTAGATTGACCCCTTCCCTTCAGGTACATGTGGTATGTCCACTGGAATAAAAAACTGACTTTTTGTTACAAGCTACAGAAAGGTAACTGACGGAGTCCTAAAAAATCCAACGTTGCAAGACAGATTTTTAATATTTCAGTCTGACAAAAGTACAGATTGAAATGGTTCAGACAATTTTTGGAAGTTCAGGACAAATTGTCAAGACAGATCCTCGTGCAATATTTAATAGAACGACGTCTTCCACTGACTAATATACATTTTATTATTTCCTAGTGGCGAAAAAAGATTTATTCTTCTTCCTACGTCTTCCGATTCCAGTTATTAATGGGGCACACAAGAACTTATCCATTAGTGTGCAAAAGCAATTCACTTGTGTAGACACACACACACACACACTTTTGTAGACACACACACAGAAAAATGTTAGCTATACATATAAACGTAGAATAGAGACAGATACACACGCGCACGAACGCACACAGTTGTTTGGATGGCCGTGTTCTTACCTGGGGGCTGCTCCTTTAGGGGTGCTAGAGCCCAGGGTGTTAGTGCTGCTGGTCTGAGCCTTACTGGTGGAGGGGGAGAGGCAGAGCTTGGCCGTACAGGGTGTGCGTAGGGTGCCAGGGTTAGAGGCGGGGAGGCTAGGCTGCTGTGGGGTGGTAGGGGCACTATTGCTGGACGTAGTGGGGGTATTTGGGGGGGCCTGGCCTTTAGATGTGCTCTTGCCCCAACCCTCCAGGGTGTTAAGGGTGATTCTACGGGGCTGTGGCTTGGAGGTGACTGGGGTCTTCTTATCGCCTCCACTACGGGCCAGAGGGGGCGCAGGGGAAGTGAGGGAGGAGAGGGGGGTGCTGGTGGGGTGACTGGGGCTGGTGGTCTCTGTGGTTTTGGAAACAGGGGACATGGTACGAGGCACCGCAGCCTTCTTGCCCTTCTTCTCAGGACCGTTGCCGGGAGTGACCATCTCCAGGACGGGGGGCTCCTTAAGCGGCGTGCCCAGCTCGCCAGGGCTGAACGACAGGAAGGAGCAGTAGCCGTCTGTAGATGACACAGCCAGGAAGGAACCGTCGCGGGACCTACACAGGATGTGACATCGTCACTAAAATTGGACCAAACGCCACAGACCGAAACACCAACACAACAACAAACTGAAAAATGGACTAGTTCGTAATCCCCAACATCCTCCATCTCAAAAATAAAGCTGCCACAGGAAACAGAGCAGGGGTCAGTACCAGGTGAGATCGCTGAGCGTGTGATAGTGGATGTTGGACACATAGCCAAAGGGCAGGGTCTGCTGAGTGTCATACAGGAAGATGGAGTCCTCAGACGCGACGGCAAACACCAGCCGATAGGGCAAGCCAAATGTGTTGGCCAGGTGCTGGGCACTTCCGTCTGCAGGAGCAGAGAGGGAGATAGAGGACCCATTAGGAGTTATAGGGACAGGAAGGAAGACAGAGCTGTCATTAGGAGTGACAGGAGGGTAGGGTCAAGGAAGAGAACAAATGAGTGATAAAGAGTGACATGGTTGGGTGAGGAGGTATAGGGAAGTTGGCAGTTCCTGTACAACGGGATGAAACATACTCCTGAAATAACTACAGAAGTTAGTGCTCACCTTCTGCTTTCTTGGTCCTGAGCTCAAAGTAGACAGGACAACAGCTTACAGCCAGGGTTGCTTTGGCAGGGCACGGCAGGTGAGCTATAGGCCTGGGAGACAGAGACAGTTGCACCCCTTATTCTGATAATGATAAAGACAGCAGATACTGCAGGGCTGCACTCAGTTCAACATGACATCGAGACAGCGGATACTGCAGGGCTGCACTCAGTTCAACATGACATCGAGACAGCGAATACTGCAGGGCTGCACTCAGTTCAACATGACATCGAGACAGCGGATACTGCAGGGCTGCACTCAGTTCAACATGACATCGAGACAGCGAATACTGCAGGGCTGCACTCAGTTCAACATGACATCGAGACAGCGGATACTGCAGGGCTGCACTCAGTTCAACATGACATCGAGACAGCAGATACTGCAGGGCTGCACTCAGTTCAACATGACATCGAGACAGCGGATACTGCAGGGCTGCACTCAGTTCAACATGACATCGAGACAGCGGATACTGCAGGGCTGCACTCAGTTCAACATGACATCGAGACAGCAGATACTGCAGGGCTGCACTCAGTTCAACATGACATCGAGACACCGGATACTGCAGGGCTGCACTCAGCCTTCACAGAAAGGTACTGGTTTGAAGCATGAAAGCAGCAAGCTACCTCTTGAGGTTCTTCCTGGAGAAAACGTATGTGGTGTTGGTGACAGTCTCTCCTGCCTCGACACACCCGGCTGAATAGAGTGATGGATAGATATGAAGGGTGAGAGAGAGAGAGACATGGGTTTAACAGGATGTCATCTATCACCTCCAAATGGGATGAGACGGTTGTATGAGAAGGATTGTTTGTGTGTGTTTGTGCATCTGGTGTGTGTACCTGGGGCCAGTAGAAAGGAACCGTCCGGTGTGAAGCTGAGACGTCTGAAGAAAGACCTCATGCTGTCGTCATGAAACATTCGGTACGGTTTGACCTGAGCGCACACACACACACAAAATCAGGGAGGGAAACACCAGTTTTGTGTGCATGTAAGGGTTACACTTACGTTAATTGTAGTCATACACGCTACACCTGCAACCCGGTGGTACTTTCAACACTTAAGATTTGGTACCAATTTCGACTCCATCCACCAGGTTCTCCACTCCATCCACCAAAAGTCCCATTGGCAATAATCATCTATTCCCGCCGTCCCTAATTGACAATGCGTTTTCCCTTTTGGCGAGGAGGGGTGTTAGGACGTTTCATGACCTTTACAACAATGGTGATTTTCCCAGTTTTGCCCATCTTACGTCTGAACACTCTTTACCTCCATCTCACTTCTTCCGCTACCTCCAAGTTAGACATTGTGCTTCCGCTCTCTTCTCTGGCTTCCCTGCTCCACCCCCTGCCCAGCCATGGGATGAGTTGTTGGGCTTACTGCCTCAGCAGAAAGGACTAATCTCTCGCCTTTATGTGTGCATAATGTCACTGGACCAGCGATCTACCAACGGAGCCAGGGTTGCTTGGGAGCAGGAGATGGGTGTTGAGCTCGCACAAGAGTGGTGGAGCAGGGCAATAGACAGAATACACTCCACAACATCCTGTGCTCGTCTTGGCCTAGTACAGTTCAAGGTTGTGCACAGAGTTCATTTTTCCAAATCAAGATTGGCGAAAATATATCCTGACACTGTAGATGAGTGTGATAGATGTCACTTGTCCCCATGTGACCATACTCATATGTTTAGCCAATGTTCTGCCCTTAGACACTACTGGGAGTCTATTTTCAACATTTTGTCTGAGGTACTTGGTGTTCAACTGCAGCCGTGCCCCCTTATAGCTGTATTTGGTGTCCCGAAAGTCCTCTCTGATTTGAATTCCAAACAGGCTGATATCGTGGCCTTTGCGTCCTTGGTAGCGCGACGTAGGATCCTCCTCAGCTGTAAATCTGTTCACCCTCCCTCTGTCTCTAGTTGGCTCAGTGACGTTATGTCCTTTTGAGATTGGAGAAGATCAAGTTCACTCTCAGGGGCTCCAGTGCTAGTTTTGCCAGCAAATGGCAACCCTTTATAGCTTATTTCATAGACCTGGCCACCCTTCCATCTGAGCCTTTGTAGTGGTGTTGTTTTTTTTCTGTGTACCTGCATGTGTGTGTATATGCATGCGCATGTGCGCGGCATGTATGAATGTATTATGTGTGTGTATGTTATGTGGGTGTGTATGTGTGTGCGCATATACATGTGTATATATATCATTGTTTGGGATGCCACCCTCCATCTGACT
The DNA here is from genome assembly GCA_029465975.1 of Dallia pectoralis. Lineage (NCBI taxonomy): Eukaryota > Metazoa > Chordata > Actinopteri > Esociformes > Umbridae > Dallia > Dallia pectoralis. The sequence goes on along the minus strand of CM055731.1, from coordinate 21,753,928 downwards.
GTCCCAGTATTGCATAGCTTTATTATTGTTTTTGTAGAGAGAGAGAGACTAGTTTTAATTTCTTGTCTGGTTCTTATGTCCTTTTTATTTAAAATGTGTAGTCCTTTATGTCTTGTTGTTGAGTGATTATTACCTGTTGTTTACTTCCTTTTATTTATATGTATATATATTTTTTCTGTTGTTGTAGGTATCGTTGTTGTATGGTTTTACGTCTTTGTTGGGAAGGGGGAGGAAAAAAATGTAAAATGTAGCTGGTGGCTTCACTGGCTTGTGACTCATTGTAATCACTGTCTGCACCTTTTTTCCACCAATAAAAAAAAAAGAAAAAAAAATTTGTAGTCATACACACACTTTACACTCACATTAAGCTTGACAATATACAGAATTTACACTGATGTGGCTCTCAATAGGATTCGCCACCCTGGACTGGTGTGTCTAATGTAAATTATGTATATTGTTAAGCCTGAGTGTAAATCCTGTGTACGAATGTGTTTAGTGTAAATCCAGTGTACGAATCTGTATAGTGTGAGTGTAACTCCAGTGTACGAATGTGTTTAGTGTGAGTGTAACTCCAGTGTACGAATGTGTTTAGTGTGAGTGTAACTCCAGTGTACGAATGTGTTCAGTGTGAGTGTAAATCCAGTGTACGAATGTGTTCAGTGTAACGCTGCGTCACAGACTTTGTCACTGAGTTGTAGCTGACCTCTCCCTCTGCAGATCCAGAGCTCATCTTACTGACACTGTAAGCCTTCTTCCTGCTCTGTGTACTGTAGACACGCATCACCCTGAAACAGGACGGAGGGAGAGGGCGAGGGAAAACGAAAGAGAATGTGGACAGAGGTGCGACAGAGGAATGTGGACAGATGAATGTGGACAGCGGTGCGTCAGAAAAATGGTGACAGAGGGAGGTGTGACAGAGGGAGGTGTGACAGAGGGAGGTGTGACAGAGGGAGGTGTGACAGAGGGAGGTGTGACAGAGGGAGGTGTGACAGAGGGAGGTGTGACAGAGGGGGTGTGACAGAGGGGGGTGTGACAGAGGGAGGTGTGACAGAGGGGGTGTGACAGAGGGGGTGTGACAGAGGGGGTGTGACAGAGGGGGTGTGACAGAGGGAGGTGTGACAGAGGGGGTGTGACAGAGGGGGGTGTGACAGAGGGGGTGTGACAGAGGAACGTGGACAGAGGGAGGTGTGACAGAGGAACGTGGACAGAGGGAGGTGTGACAGAGGAACGTGGACAGAGGAACGTGGACAGAGGAACGTGGAGAGCGACAGGAAAAGTTGTGGGGGACAGCATGCGACAGAAAAGCAGGGAGTGTGACAGAAAGGGGGAGATAAAAATAGAGGGGGGAGAAGGGAGAGTCAGCCTGTCAGAAGGTATACATCTCTGCTTGAATACTGTCAGTCCCACTTAACCCCAACTAAGGGGAAACCATGATGGCGGCTAGATGAGTCTGATGTGTTCTTACCTGTCACAACTGAGTGTGGCCACGTACTGGCCCAGCGGGTCCCAGGTTACGCCCTGAACATAGCTCTTATGGTCGTTAAAGATGCACAATTTCTGACCTAAGAAAGAAATGACAGTTTGTGCACCTGTTATAACTAATGAGTAACATGCCTGTGATTGTTTGGTTTGATATATTTTTTTTAAATATTGCGAGCCATCAATCCAGGCTAAAGTCAATAATTACCATTTCATGATATTAATAATTTAACTAATAAGCAAGCTTCATTACAAGTGACAAGGGTTCTGTTGTCCTGCTGGACCATAAGTCTGTTGTAGCTGCATAGTATTCCACGTGTGACAGCTCGGATTCAATCTGAGATTAGCATTTTCCATACAGCACTAATATGTGCTCATATACACGCAACACACACACACACACCATGTACACAAACACAGCCACATCTTACCCTTGGTGACATCCCACATAATGGCAGTGTTGTCCACCGAACCGGAGACCATGAAGTTCCCATCCCTGGTCCAGCAGATATCATACACGTCCTCAATGTGTCCCCTGGGAGACAACAAATGTCGTGCCGTTATAGGCTAATTTGCATAGGGGGGCCGGCGCTGTAGAAGTGGACAGCGATTGGCTGGTCTCACCTCAGGGTCTTGACCACACTCCAGCTCTCCTTGTTTAGCTGAGCGTCCTCCTCCTCTTGGAACGATGGGCCCAGTTCAGGTTCCTTACTGTCATTCAGCTTCCAGAGAAAGATGGCAGCATCTGTGAGGACGGGGAACAGCACACACTGAGGACCGCATGCATGTGATTGACCAAGAAACATCGGAGCATCCAGTTGTCAGAACTACGTTTGGACCACTAAAATGCAGGGCAATGTATCATGAGTCGGTACCCAGTTCCTACTTGGCTTTTGGACATTTGCAGACTCTAAATAACAGTTTCATTCAAAATCTGATCTGATAGAACCAAGGCAACTAAAAGATGCAATGGGAGTCAGAGATGCTGGCCGTCTAGGCAGAGACCTTCCTCTGTCCTGTGTCTGAACTTTTGTTCAGATTAATATGTTCATTTTATTAGCCAGTCTGAGATATGCCTTTTCTTTCCAACTCTACGTATAAACGGCCGGCATCTCGAATATCCATCTTCACTGTTGACTGGTGTTTTGCCGTTGGTATATGAGAAATCTCCTAGACAACGTCATATCAAGGACGTTTCTAAGTGACTCTCGTTTCAATGGTAGTGTATGCTTTAGATCTACATGATGCCAGTAAACAGGTCGTTATGAATTATAAATGCATGCATTTTATTATTTCTTTATTTCCTTTATAAAGCACGTTGAATTGTATGAACTGTGCTATATAAATGAACTCGCTTGCCATGTGTACTACATTGACCCACCATCTCCTCCAGAAGCAAGCAGCTGGCTGTTGGGGCAAAACCGAACCACGTTGACCGCCTTGGTGTGCCTCGCCAAATTGGACAGGAAATCCACCACAGCCTTCCCATCAGGCCCCATCTCCACACGCCACAGCTGACCACAGGATTTGACATCACAAGTAAAAAAATCAAACTACGTCACAGCACAACTCAACTCCCACATTGTATTGAGCGTCGCCAAACTATTTCCTAGATGTCGCACTTTGCAGCCTTTTTTCTTGAACGTAATTCGTGAAAAGCACTGCATTGCGTTTGGGTGTTAATGTGAATCATTCGTGTTCTGCCTATGTCCATGTGTGAGCCTCTCCCGCCCCCTCATTCACCCCTCCTACCACTGAGGAACTAACCGAGACAACAGCATCCTGTTGATGAGGGGAAACAGGTACCGATCTGCACCATGATTGCGATGTCTCAATTCAACATTATATTGCAGCGGCCCTAGTGGGCCGCCGGACGCTACAATATGCTAAAGACATACTACGCACTCAGTTAATTGGCCATCATAGCAGACAATACAAATGTATTTTTTAGCCACAGATTAATTAACCCCATCCCCCAAGATGCCGATAGGCATCTCCCTATGTGCAGACAGAGCATGTACAAATGTAATGTCCCAAATCCTCTATTAGATGTAGCCATTGACATCGCCATTGACCTAGTTTGAATAGAAAATAGAATAACTTAACACAAGTTAATATAAAAACAAATGTGTTGAGAAATTGGCTTTGCTCTACTATTTAATATTTCGGGAGGTTGGAAACTAAAGGCACGAGTGGAAAATATAAACCCGGAGCCCTGACTCCATAATAAACAGTGTCTGTGTACCCCAAGCAGAGGCTTTTTGTAGTTGTTTTACAATACACCCAAAAGCATTTACAAAGCTAGGCAATCATGAACCATTCTGCAAAATTATTCCAGGCGTAGGCATACGAGTGACACCTATACATTGATTTTTTAGTTACATTTATAGTGTTTTGAGCTATGGTTTTGGGTTAAGCTCAAGTATAATGTCTGTGTGCGTGAAGGAGCGGCGATCTGTTAATACATACACAGCCTTGACTGCATATACAGAATGTGAAAAAAATAGCATGTGTACAAAGGATAGATATATTCAAACTGGTCTCATTTCAAAATGACAAGTGCCCGGCACAACCCCAGGTGGGGCACAACACCAGATCGGGCAAAACACCTCGTATAAATACACATTAGAAGGCGCTCACTCGGACAGTGGTGTCCACACCCGCAGTGGCCAGTCGGTGAATGCGGCCCTCAGAGTTGTGCTGGAAGTCCAGACTGTAGACTGGCTCTCTGTTGTGCCACGCAATCTCACAAGTTATCACCTTCATCGTGCTATTAAATTATGGAAAGAAACAGAAACATGTCATAGGTGCAGAGATACGCCATCAAACAATAATAACATGACGAACATCACTCGATCGGGTTGTTTACATGGTTGGACACAGTCGCCGTTTGCACTAATAAGATGACAGTGAATAAATAAAATGCATTTACTTTCACCGTTTTCAAAAGTTAGCGTAAACGTCAGGTAGCTGGTAGCTAGTAGTAAAAACTGTAATTCTTGTAAAGCCAACTGGTTCGTTCGCTGAATAGTTAGCTAGTAGTAGTAAACTTTTATTAACCTAACAGTTATGCAATTTTAAATGTTTATTTTTTTCAGTAATGCACCTACAACATAACCATGACGACATGTATCTCGGCTCACCAAGTTTGTCCACAGGTTTACTTGACTGCTACGTCCCGCGTCGAGTCCAATATAAACAGTCAGAAGAGACCAGACAACATTGGGTTTCCCGCGCAGTGTTCGCCGAAACTTCCGGAGGATAACTCAACAGTGATTGGCCGCCCTGCTCCTACGCCATCGTAAAGCCGAAACCAGGCGAAAGCAGCCGAGTGTTTTCAACCATAGACATCATATACATAATAAAGAGTAGACGCCGCATTGGCTGCTGGGCTCAAGAAATGCGGCCGCCATCTTGGAGCGGTCGTACTCATAGTTGGTAGCAGCAGAAGATATAAGATGCCAAAGCACTGTGCAGCATATTCCTGGCCATATACACTCCATTATGTATATCTTGTAAATTCCGTATATTCACTAACGGTCTGGTACCCACTACTGGCACTAGATCACTTTTATTACAGTATTTTAGTATTTAAGGTTTGCATACTGTCCATATTCACTTCAGTATGTACATTTTGTAATTAGTATATTCTGTATATTCACTACTGGTATCCACTACTGGCACTAGATCACTTTTATTGCAGTATTTAAGTATTTATGGTTTGCATACTGTCGATATTCTCACTCCCACATTATGCATATTTTGTAGCTATGTATATTCTGTATATTGTTGTAAATTGTTTTTTTTCTTCTAACTACGTAGTTGTTGCCTGCCATGTCACAATAATTTAATTGTGCAGTTTGATGCAAGTCACTGTACACATCACAATAAAACTTTGAATCTTGATTCCTGGTTAAATCAGCAGGGCTCAGGGGATTATCTTTCACAAGTAAGATTTAATATTACCGTACTATTGGTTGTTTTCTCATCTCATCTCATCTTCAACCGCTTATCCGGGGTCGGGTCGCGGGGGTAGCAGCTCTAGCAGGGGACCCCAAACTTCCCTTTCCCGGGCAACATTAGCCAGCTCTGACTGGGGAATCCCGAGGCGTTCCCAGGCCAGTGTGGAGATATAATCTCTCCACCTAGTCCTGGGTCTTCCCCGAGGTCTCCTCCCAGCTGGACGTGCCTGGAACACCTCTCTAGGGAGGCGCCCAGGTGGCATTCGTACAAGATGCCCGAACCACCTCAACTGGCTCCTTTCTATGCAAAGGAGCAGCGGCTCTACTCCGAGTTCCTCTCGGATGACTGAGCTTCTCACCCTATCCCTAAGGGAGAGGCCAGCCACCTTTCTGAGAAAACCCATTTCGGCCGCTTGTACCCGCAATCTCGTTCTTTCGGTCATGACCCAGCTTTCATGACCATAGGTGAGGGTAGGAACAAAGATTGACCGATAGATCGAGAGCTTTGCCTTTCGGCTCAGCTCTCTTTTCGTCACAACGGTGCGGTGAAGCGAATGCAACACCGCCCCGCTGCTCCGATCCTCCGACCAATCTCCCGCTCCATTGTTCCCTCACTCGCGAACAAGACCCCGAGGTACTTGAACTCCTTCACTTGGAGTAAGGACTCATTCCCTACCCGGAGTAGGCACTCCACCGGTTTCCTACTGAGAGTCATGGCCTCAGATTTAGAGGTGCTAACCCTCATCCCAGCCGCTTCACACTCGGCTGCGAACCGATCCAGTGAGTGCTGAAGGTCACCGACCGATGAGGCCATCAGGACCACATCATCCGCAAAAAGCAGTGATGTGACCATCAGCCCACCGAACGGGAACCCCTCCCCCCCATGACTACGCCTTGATATCCTGTCCATGAATATTACAAACAGGATTGGCGACAAAGCGCATCCCTGGCGGTGGCCAACCCCCACCTGGAACGAATCCGACTTACTGCCGAGGACACGGACACAGCTCATGCTTTGAGCGTACAGAGATTGGATGGCCCTGAGAAGAGACCCCCTCACCCCATACTCCCGCAGCACCTCCCACAAAAGATCTCGGGGTACCAGGTCATACGCCTTCTCCAGATCCACAAAACACATGTAGACTGGATGGGCATACTCCCAGGCCCCCTCCAGGATCCTTGCGAGAGTAAAGCGCTGGTCCGTGGTTCCCCGGCCAGGACGAAAACCGAAGCCCTATATAGGACTCCCTTCAGGGTCTCCAAGAAGGCTGAATACTCCGAACTGCTGTTTGGTGCATAAGCACAAACAACAGTCAGAGTTTTCCCCCCCACCACCCTTAGGCATAGGGAGGCAAACCTCTCATCCACCGGGGTAAACTCCAACACCGCCGTACTCAGACGTGGGCTCGTGAGTATCCCCACACCAGCCCGCCGCCTCTCACCCTGGGCAACTCCAGAGAAGAACAGAGTCCAACCCCTATCCAGGAGTAAGGTTCCAGAGCCACGGTTGTGCGTAGAGGTAAGTCCCACCAGATCCAACTGGTATCGCTCCACCTCACGCACAAGTTCTGGCTCCTTCCCCCCCAGTGAGGTGACGTTCCACGTCCCCAAAGCAAGCTTCTGCCGCCCGGGTCTGATCCGTCGAGACCCCCCACCTTCACTGCCACCCATATGACAGCGCACCCGACCCCTGCGGTTGTTCCTGTGAGTGGTGGGCCCACAGGATGGAGAGGAGAGAGATGCCACGTATCTCGTTCGGGCTGTGCCCGGCCGGGCTCCGTGGCAAACCCGGCCACCAGACGCTCGCTTTCGAGCCCGCCGTCTGGGCCTGGCTCCAGACGAGGGCCCTGGGCTTCCTCCAGGCAGGGTCTCGCTCCTTTTCCCTCTATCTTTCATGGGGTCTTGGTGAACCATTCTGTGAACAAATAAGTTGTACTTAATTGTTTGGGGACAAGTCGACTGACGACCTATGGAGAAGTTATGAAGCACTAGCAATATACAAACTTAGTTTTTGATAAAAGAGCAATATGCTGGATTCTAACCTATGCTGCAGCAGCAGTAGTGTCTCCACTCATAACTTGTCAAACTTGTCACTGGTATATAGCAGAGAAACCTGTCTCTTAAAACTGTTAAACACTCAGTGAAAAATACACAACTGTGTGATCACTCTCCGACTGATAATTCAATTTCAGATGTTTTAATGCCTTCCCAAACAAATAGATTTGCTCTGGATTCTTTATAAATACTTTTATGTAAAAGTGTCATATTAAGGATTCACTATTCAAGAAATATTGATTTGGTTTTCTGTCGATTACATTTTTGTTCCGTTACAGTTGTAACTTGGTATGGTTTTAATTTGGTGTTTTGCCCTCTGGTGGTGATTTGGTGTAAACACTGTAATTATCAGGTCAGGGACCTGTCACAGGACCCGTAGTTCAGGAAGTCAATGCTCAGTTCGGCTCAGTATCTGTTCACCATCTGCTCCAATCTGCTAACGTTTATGCCTTTGGAAGCTTTGTCAGTAAGTTTTTGGTTTCCTTTTGGATATATCTTCGAGTCAGGATGATTATTTTAACAGTTTGGGATGTTTAGCTATATTCGTTTAAGAGGATGACAAATGGTAGCTAATCGGTTTACTAGGCATTGTTAACAGCCATTGAGTTGTGTAGCAAATAGCGATCGTGTACAGTTGGTCTTAACATAACAAGGTATCGCTTATTATTAACATGGACTTGCATTGCTATGTTTGGTAATGAGACATTTTTTGTCTTTGTATTTTGCAGTTTCATGTGTTTATTCAACTTATTAAAAACAAACTAACATGAAGACCGTGTTGACGTTTTGATGAGGTGAAGACGTTTAGCTTGCTGTCAAAATATGCCCAGTAACGCATACGGAGGACAGTACAGTGAAATGACAGCACTCTAGCGGGCTGAACAACGCAGCTAGATTAGATTTGAACACTGCTAAAACGCCAAATACGACAACTATAGCATTGTACAGAAATATATTCTCAACACCATGGCTGAGAAGCAGACGCCTACCTCAAAGAACGGGTCCCGCTCATCAGCTTCATCCCAGTATTCGAACAGCTCATCAAAAGGGTCTGTAGCCGTTGCCATAGATAGTGCAAAGGCCAACCCCCACCTGGAACGAATCCGACTTACTGCCGAGGACACGGACACAGCTCATGCTTTGAGCGTACAGAGATTGGATGGCCCTGAGAAGAGACCCCCTCACCCCATACTCCCGCAGCACCTCCCACAAAAGATCTCGGGGTACCAGGTCATACGCCTTCTCCAGATCCACAAAACACATGTAGACTGGATGGGCATACTCCCAGGCCCCCTCCAGGATCCTTGCGAGAGTAAAGCGCTGGTCCGTGGTTCCCCGGCCAGGACGAAAACCGAAGCCCTATATAGGACTCCCTTCAGGGTCTCCAAGAAGGCTGAATACTCCGAACTGCTGTTTGGTGCATAAGCACAAACAACAGTCAGAGTTTTCCCCCCCACCACCCTTAGGCATAGGGAGGCAAACCTCTCATCCACCGGGGTAAACTCCAACACCGCCGTACTCAGACGTGGGCTCGTGAGTATCCCCACACCAGCCCGCCGCCTCTCACCCTGGGCAACTCCAGAGAAGAACAGAGTCCAACCCCTATCCAGGAGTAAGGTTCCAGAGCCACGGTTGTGCGTAGAGGTAAGTCCCACCAGATCCAACTGGTATCGCTCCACCTCACGCACAAGTTCTGGCTCCTTCCCCCCCAGTGAGGTGACGTTCCACGTCCCCAAAGCAAGCTTCTGCCGCCCGGGTCTGATCCGTCGAGACCCCCACCTTCACTGCCACCCATATGACAGCGCACCCGACCCTGCGGTTGTTCCTGTGAGTGGTGGGCCCACAGGATGGAGAGGAGAGAGATGCCACGTATCTCGTTCGGGCTGTGCCCGGCCGGGCTCCGTGGCAAACCCGGCCACCAGACGCTCGCTTTCGAGCCCGCCGTCTGGGCCTGGCTCCAGACGAGGGCCCTGGGCTTCCTCCAGGCAGGGTCTCGCTCCTTTTCCCTCTATCTTTCATGGGGTCTTGGTGAACCATTCTGTGAACAAATAAGTTGTGCTTAATTGTTTGGGGACAAGTCGACTGACGACCTATGGAGAAGTTATGAAGCACTAGCAATATACAAACTTAGTTTTTGATAAAAGAGCAATATGCTGGATTCTAACCTATGCTGCAGCAGCAGTAGTGTCTCCACTCATAACTTGTCAAACTTGTCACTGGTATATAGCAGAGAAACCTGTCTCTTAAAACTGTTACACACTCAACTGTGTGATCACTCTCCGACTGATAATTCAATTTCAGATGTTTTAATGCCTTCCCAAACAAATAGATTTGCTCTGGATTCTTTATAAAAACTTTTATGTAAAAGTGTCATATTAAGGATTCACTATTCAAGAAATATTGATTTGGTTTTCTGTCGATTACATTTTTGTTCCGTTACAGTTGTAACTTGGTATGGTTTTAATTTGGTGTTTTGCCCTCTGGTGGTGATTTGGTGTAAACACTGTAATTATCAGGTCAGGGACCTGTCACAGGACCCGTAGTTCAGGAAGTCAATGCTCAGTTCGGCTCAGTATCTGTTCACCATCTGCTCCAATCTGCTAACGTTTATGCCTTTGGAAGCTTTGTCAGTAAGTTTTTGGTTTCCTTTTGGATATATCTTCGAGTCAGGATGATTATTTTAACAGTTTGGGATGTTTAGCTATATTCGTTTAAGAGGATGACAAATGGTAGCTAATCGGTTTACTAGGCATTGTTAACAGCCATTGAGTTGTGTAGCAAATAGCGATCGTGTACAGTTGGTCTTAACATAACAAGGTATCGCTTATTATTAACATGGACTTGCATTGCTATGTTTGGTAATGAGACATTTTTTGTCTTTGTATTTTGCAGTTTCATGTGTTTATTCAACTTATTAAAAACAAACTAACATGAAGACCGTGTTGACGTTTTGATGAGGTGAAGACGTTTAGCTTGCTGTCAAAATATGCCCAGTAACGCATACGGAGGACAGTACAGTGAAATGACAGCACTCTAGCGGGCTGAACAACGCAGCTAGATTAGATTTGAACACTGCTACAACGCCAAATACGACAACTATAGCATTGTACAGAAATATATTCTCAACACCATGGCTGAGAAGCAGACGCCTACCTCAAAGAACGGGTCCCGCTCATCAGCTTCATCCCAGTATTCGAACAGCTCATCAAAAGGGTCTGTAGCCGTTGCCATAGATAGTGCAAAAGCCGAAGCGGCGAAAGCTCGCCTCTCCTTTGCAGCAAAGGAAATGAGGATGAAAATGGAAAAGGGACAGCAGCAGCCTTAGCCGAAGCCGAGGCCTTGGAGGCTGCGACAGACCCGAACACTGAGAAAGGCAGCAGCAGACTCGACCTCAATCTCAATCCAATTGAACCTGCACAGCGCACTCAAGAGTATCTCATACAACAGGCTAAATCTCATGACACTCTTCAGTCAATACCTTATGTAGAGTCATTCTCTGTCAATGAGACAGGACAGAGACATACAGGGTTAAAGCCTACACCCCCCATGCTGACTTCACATTACAAGACTGAGTTAATCTCTACTCCTGAAGACAACACTGCAGCCATGGACCATCGTTCCCCAAAATCAGACATAAGGCCAACCCAGCGGTCCGAGCACCTCACCTTTAGTACACACAACACCCACAGAGGTCAGAGTGTCCATTGGTCCCCCGGAGCTGCCTACGGTGATGGAGATCGCCCACCTGATCCTTACTTAGGACCAACATCACAAAAGGCCCAAGGTGATAACTCAAGCATGTCTGATTTCGTGAGGTACTTCGCTCGTCGAGAGCTTGTTACTACTGGTCTACTCCAGTTCAACGACAAGCCTGAGGACTATAGAGCTTGGCGGCACTCCTTCCAGAATGCAATCAGAGACCTGAACCTAACGTTTGGCGAAGAAATGGATCTGTTAGTGAAATGGCTTGGAAAGGAGTCCTCCGAACATGCAAAGCGGATACGGGCAGTTAATGTAAACTACCCTGAACAAGGATTGAAAATGATTTGGAACAGACTTGAAGAATGCTACGGCTCACCCGAGATGATAGAAAGTGCACTATTCAAGCGAGTCGACTCCTTCCCCAAAGTTTCTAACAAGGACAACATAAAGCTTAGAGAGTTAGGAGACCTGCTTATGGAACTTCAGTCAGCCAAAGCGGAAGGAGACCTCCCTGGTCTGGCCTTCCTCGATACAGCCCGAGGCATCAACCCAATTGTCCAGAAACTGCCCTTTTGGTTACAAGAAAGATGGATCTAGGCTCCAAGTACAAGCAACAGCATCAAGTTCCATTCCCTCCTTTTACGCTATTCGTCGACTTTGTCAGCCAGCAAGCCAGGATTAAGATCGACCCCAGTTTTAACCTTGACAAAGAGGCTCCTATAAGAACAGACAGGGTTCCCTGGAAGCAAAACGGACAGAGAGATGTCTCATGTCACAAGACGGAAGTATCTCCTAACGTCTCGTTCCACCCAGATAAGTTCAGTAAGAAGGCTGAGCCATCAGAAAGACAATGCCCCATACACAAGAAACCACACCCTTTGAGGACGTGTCGTGCCTTTCGCACAAAGCCTATTGATGAACGCAAGGCTTTCCTAAAAGAGATCGGCATTTGCTTTAGATGTTGTTCATCCTCCTTCCACCTTGCTAAGGATTGCAGGTCAAGGCTCAAATGTACAGAATGTGAAAGTGAGAAGCATATCGCAGCTCTCCATCCAGGACCACCTCCCTGGATCACAGAGGAAGACAGCACTAGAGACCATGGCTGGGAGGAATCGCCTCCACATGCCTCAGAAGTGACATCCCAGTGCACGCAGATCTGCGGCAGCGATTCCCCCAACAGGTCCTGTTCTAAAATTTGCCTTGTCAAAGTTTATCCTACAGGCCACAGAGAAAGAGCAGTGAAGGTTTATGCTATCCTTGACGAGCAAAGTAACAGATCGTTAGCTCGTTCCGAATTCTTTGAAACCTTCAGCGTTCTAGGCCCCTGCTCCCCTTACTCTCTCAAGACATGTGCTGGAGTGATGGAAACAACTGGAAGAAGAGCAAACGGCTATCAGATTGAGTCTATAGATGGACAAGTCAGTGTTCCTCTGCCCACTCTAATTGAGTGTAACGAGATCCCAAACAACAAATCCGAAATCCCAACTCCAACCGTAACACTGCATCACCCTCATCTGAAACCTCTAGCCCATCTCATTCCCCAACTTGAGCCTAACGCTCCCATCCTGCTTCTTCTGGGAAGAGACATCATCAGAGTCCACAAGGTTCGGAAACAAATCAACGGACCCCACGACTCTCCCTACGCTCAGAAGCTTGACCTAGGATGGGTCATAGTAGGGAACGTCTGCCTTGGAAACGTCCACAAGCCTCTCACCGTGAATGCCTTTTACACAAACACCAGGGAAAAAGGACGCCCTACACTCTTTGAGCCATGTCCCAACCTCTTCTCCGTAAAAGAAAGATTCAACAATGTTCAAACACCCAATCATCCTGCAACGCTCTCCTACAAGAGCCTTACCAGTGCGAAAGAGGAAGACCATCTAGGCGGCGACGTGTTCAACCAGACCAAAGCCGACAATACTGTGGCTCTTTCAATCGAGGATGGTATTTTCCTAAAGATTATGAAGGAAGGGATCAGGAAGGATGACAATAACAGTTGGGTAGCACCGTTACCATTCAAGTCACCCAGACGTCGTCTCCCAAACAACAAACCACAGGCCCTGAAACGCCTGGCCTCCCTCAGACGCAACTTCGATAGGAAACCAGAGATGAGAGAACACTTTGTTTCTTTTATGGAAAAAATATTAGAGAATAACCATGCTGAGGTTGCTCCACCCCTAAAAGAAGAAGAGCGTTGGTACTTACCTACATTCGGTGTCTATCATCCGAAGAAGCCTGGCCAAATTCGAGTGGTGTTCGACTCCAGTGCCCAATACGAAGGTATATCTCTAAACGACGTCCTCTTGACTGGACCGGACCTGAACAACACACTCATCGGAGTCCTTACACGCTTTCGCAAGGAATCTATTGCAATTACAGCAGACATCCAACAAATGTTTCACTGTTTTCTTGTGAGAGAAGAAGATCGGGACCTTCTGAGATTCCTTTGGTTCAGAGACAACGACCTGTCCAAAGATGTCATCGAGTACCGCATGAAGGTCCATGTCTTTGGCAACAGCCCATCTCCAGCAATAGCCATCTACGGCCTCAAACAGTCAGTTCAAGATCAAGACTCTGACCATCATCTGGAAGTCAAGCAGTTCGTGGAACGCAACTTTTATGTTGATGATGGCCTGAAGTCACTCCCGACGGTCGAAGCTGCAGTTGGTCTGTTGAAGAGAACACAAGAGATTCTTGCCAACTCTAACCTGAGATTGCATAAAATTGCTTCAAACAGCAAAGAAGTCATGGAGGCCTTCCCATGCCAAGACCACGCAAATGATCTCAAAGACCTTGACATAGGATCAGACCCTTTGCCTATTCAACGCAGCTTGGGCCTCAATTGGGACCTCAGGACCGACACTTTCACCTTTAACGTGATTGAAGAAGACAAGCCATTCACACGCAGAGGAGTCTTGTCAACAGTGAATAGCCTATACGATCCACTGGGATTCGTGGCACCCGTCACTATTCAAGGCAAGTCTATACTCAGAGAACTCATAATGGCCAACAGCAACTGGGACACCCCTCTGCCTCAGGAAATGGAGAAACCATGGGTCGTTTGGAGGCAATCTTTGAAAGAGCTAAGAAACCTTCAAATCCCTAGAGCCTACACAAAAATCTCACCAACAGAAGCAGTACGCAGAGAACTCTGTGTCTTCTCCGATGCATCTACCAAGGCTATAGCTGCAGTCGCCTATCTGAAGGTCACAGACGTTGATGGAGAAAACCACGTTGGCTTCATCATGGGCAAAGCGAAACTGGCCCCACACCCAGAACATACAATTCCAAGGCTGGAGCTATGCGCCGCAGTGTTGGCAGTTGAGTTGGCTGAGCTCATCACCGCAGAGATCAACATGAAACTGGATTCTACAACCTTCCACACAGACAGCAAGGTAGTATTAGGCTACATCACAAATGAGACCCGACGATTCTATGTGTACGTCAGCAATCGGGTCAACCGGATACGAAGATCTACTCATCCGGAACAGTGGCGACACGTGCCTACCGACGAGAACCCTGTCGATCATGCTACGAGATTCATTCCTGCAGCTTATCTCTCAGAGACAACATGGTTATCGGGTCCAACATTCCTGGCGCGCCCTTCTTTACCTCCTAAAAACGATATCTTCAAGCTAGTGGAACCCTCCACAGATGTAGAGGTCCGTCCTCACGTGTCCACATACAAGACTACAGTCAAGGAACAGCAGCTTGGATCTCTACGCTTCTCAAGGTTCTCCACGTGGAAATCGCTGACTCGCGCTATCACTCACCTTACCCGTGTTGCTCAACGCTTCAAGAAACCCATACCTAGTACAACATGTACTCGACAGAATTCACGCATCAGTCAGACATCGTGCATGGTCGACGGGCTCTTAAAGTCGAGGAACATAATTGTTCGTGCAGTCCAAGAAGAAACCTATGCGAGAGAGCTGGAGTGCATCAGGAAACAGGAAAAGATTCCTAAAGACAGCTTGCTTAGAGCCTTAGACCCATTCATTGACGAGGAAGGCCTTAGAGTCGGAGGGCGGATTGCAGAAGCGAAACTTGGACAACCTGAAAAGAACCCTTTACTCGTTCCAGGGAAGCACCATGTTGCACCCCTGCTGATCAGGCATTACCACGAACAGACTCGTCACCAGGGACGACACTTCACAGAAGGAGCCGTTCGTACAGCTGGCTTTTGGATAGTCGGTGGAAAAAGGTGTGTGAACAGTGTCATTCACCAGTGCGTAACCTGCCGAAGACTCAGAGGCCCTACACAGGTCCAGAAGATGTCCAGTCTTCCTGCAGAACGTCTCTCCACCGAACCTCCATTCACGAATGTCGGCCTAGATGTGTTCGGCCCATGGACTGTTGCTTCACGTCGAACAAGAGGAGGACTTGCTAACAGTAAACGATGGGCCGTAATATTCACATGTATGAGCGTAAGAGCTGTTCATATTGAAATCATCGAATCCCTAGATACCTCAAGTTTCATCAATGCTCTTAGGCGTTTCCTTTCAGTCCGAGGTCCAGCAAAACAGATCCGCTCAGACAGAGGGACCAATTTCATCGGAGCTTGCAAACATCAACAGTAACACTGTAAATACTTACCTGTCGGGTCAGGGCTGTGTCTGGACATTCAACCCACCCCATGCCTCTCACATGGGTGGGTCCTGGGAGAGGATGATAGGCATAGCAAGGAGAATCTTGGACTCTATGTTCCTAGAGCTAAAGAGTTCTACGCTTACTCACGAAGCACTTACCACTCTCATGGCAGAAGTGGCCGCCATCATCAATGCAAGACCCTTGGTCCCAGTCTCTACCGACCCTGAGGACCCCTTTATACTCACTCCTGCCACACTTCTTACGCAGAAAGTGAGCCTCTGCTCTTCTCCACCTGGCAACTCTAAAGTCAAAGACCTCTTCAAACGTCGATGGCTCCAAGTTCAACAACTCGCAGACACCTTTTGGGACAGGTGGATAAAACAGTACCTTTCCTCTCTTCAAACGAGAAGGAAATCGCAGTCAAACCAGCCCAACATCAAACCAGGAAGTATCGTACTCCTCAAGGACAGTCAAGCCGAAAGGAATAGATGGCCCTTGGGACTGATCACTAAGACCATCCCCAGCAAAGATGGCAAGATCCGGAAAGTTGAAGTTAAAGTCTCTAAACCAGGCGGGAGCAAGCTCTTTCTTCGTCCCATCACAGATACTGTTCTACTCCTTTCAGCAGAAGCTTAGATAAGCATCTCCAAAGCTTTGAGTATACTAAGTCATTGTGTTGTATTATAGTGGCATTTCGTTATGCCAGACGGGGAGTGTTCCGTTACAGTTGTAACTTGGTATGGTTTTAATTTGGTGTTTTGCCCTCTGGTGGTGATTTGGTGTAAACACTGTAATTATCAGGTCAGGGACCTGTCACATGACCCGTAGTTCAGGAAGTCAATGCTCAGTTCGACTCAGTATCTGTTCACCATCTGCTCCAATCTGCTAACGTTTATTCCTTTGGAAGCTTTGTCAGTTTTTGGTTTCCTTTTGGATATATCTTCGAGTCAGGATGATTATTTTAACAGTTTGGGATGTTTAGCTATATTCGTTTAAGAGGATGACAAATGGTAGCTAATCGGTTTACTAGGCATTGTTAACAGCCATTGAGTTGTGTAGCAAATAGCGATCGTGTACAGTTGGTCTTAACATAACAAGGTATCGCTTATTATTAACATGGACTTGCATTGCTATGTTTGGTAATGAGACATTTTTGTCTTTGTATTTTGCAGTTTCACGTGTTTATTCAACTTATTAAAAACAAACTAACATGAAGACCGTGTTGACGTTTTGATGAGGTGAAGACGTTTAGCTTGCTGTCAAAATATGCCCAGTAACGCATACGGAGGACAGTACAATTTTATTTGTTTCATAGTTATGTGATGTGTATGTCAAATTGAAAAGGTGTATAATGTATAATAATGGCAGGGAACTACAGTATAAATATGCATGTATTATGTGGCCAGTGACATGAAACAAATTGTTAAACTATTGTATACAATTCACAAAGAAATATTACATTCAGAACAGCTGTCAAATTGGCCTAATTTTTCCCAGGTGGTTTGATTGAAAAAGCATTCTCAGTTAAAATCAGCAACTCCCTAGATAACAAAAGGAGTGATTTTCTCAGTCAAGGGCTATCTTCATAAAATGCGGAGGAATAGTTATTGTTAAAAGTCATTTGTTTAATTGTCAAAAAAACACAAAAATTCAAAGTTTAAAAACAACAATAAAGCTGAGGTAAAAGGCAGGAAGCCTCTGGAACATCCCTTGACCTGCTTTTCCTCTGCTCACAGGGTTAGATGAAGGATTGTATCATCCACTTCCCATCCCCAGACCCCGACACTGGCCCCTACGCTGGTCGCTACACTGGCCCCTATGCTGGCCCCATGGACTCCACATCTGTGATAACCTGGCAAGACTTTTGTCAATGTCTGGACGGCCATAGTTGATGTGTATAAGCCAGGTCCAATGCTCCCCCGAAGCTACCATACGTCTGAGGAAGGGATCAACAGAAATAAAGTTGTAGAAGATGCACATGGATGATCTGATGTTACTGAAATACTGCCATTCATATTGTCACTTCTTCGGTGCCTCTGAAAAAGAGGAAGCACTAGTTATTGCTTCATCTCTGCTATTGTTCATGTTGGGCTGGAGAAGAGACAAATATCCTTTACCAAGCCACAGAGCAGTTGCCATGATTACCATCCACTGTACCTATCTCTCAGGTTTTTCCTATCCCATTCCTCCCATTCCTCCCTTTCCTGTTTCTCCTTCTCTCGTATCTCCTGTTTCTCTTTCTCCCACTCTTGTTTTTCCTTCCTCAGTGCCACCACATCTCGCTGCAGCGTCTCACACCGGGACCAGAGGTTGCCTCTCTCATCCTCCATGGTCTGTACCTGTAAACGGGAGTTCAGGCAGGGACAGAGAAAATTAGAAATGAGCCCCGTTATCATATTAAGACAGAGGGACAGTTTAGGCTTACAGCAGCTATTAAATGTAAATTACCAAGACAAACTGGACACTAACCTGGGCACGTAGCGTTTCACGTTCGCTGTTAGCGCTACAGAGGTCCTGGAGCAGAGTTTTCACCTGCACAGCCAGTGGATTACTGACCTCAGGACCCTCTGACTGCTCTCCTCCTTCCATCTCTCTTGTCTGACAGGCCTGGTGACAGAGCACTCTCTTCACACCACCCTGGGAGAATTCCTTCATTCTGACCTCCAAGTCATGTACCTGACAGGTCAGTTTCTGAACCTGCTTCTTTGACTGGTCTCTTTCATGGGCCGTAGACTGCAGGAGCTCCATCAGCTTGTCCTGCTGCTCTTGGGCATCTGACAGGTTAATTACGGGACGGTCTGACGGGCCAGCAGAAGAGGGGCCAGCCGAAGGGGTGTCTCTTTTGGTTGTCATCGTCTCCCTTTCCTCCTCCTTCTTTCGTTCCTCCCGTATTCGGACCTGCAAGTCATGTATCTTTCTGCACAGTTTCTGAACCTGCTCTTTTGACTGGTCTCTCTCATGGGCCGTAGACTGCAGGAGCTCCATCAGCTTGTCCTGCTGCTCTTGGGCATCTGACAGGTTAATTATGGGATGGTCTGATGGGCCAGTAGTGGACGGGCCTGAAGTGAGTGGGCCAGCGGATGATGAGTGCAGTGTGGACGGGCCAGAAGAAGAAGTGCCAACAGAAGAGGGGCCAGCAGAAGAGGTGCCAGCAGAAGAGGTGCCAGCAGAAGAGAGGCCAACAAAAAATGTGCCAGCAGAAGAGGTGCCAACAGAAGTGGGACTCGCTGAAGAAGGGTCAACAGAAGTGGCTATCACAAAAGGGGGACCAAAAGAAGTGGGACTTACAGAAGGTGTGCCAACAGAAGAGGGGCCAACAGAAAGGGGGCAAACAGAAGTGGGACTTGCAGAAGGGCGGGCAACACTAGTGGGACTCGCAAAATGGGGGGCAACAGAAGAGGGGCCAACAGAAGAGGGGCCAACAGAAGAGAGGCCAACAGAAGTGGGGCCAACAGAAGAGAGGCCAACAGAAGTGGGGCCAACAGAAGAGAGGCCAACAGAAGTGGGGCCAACAGAAGTGGGGCCAACAGAAGAGAGGCCAACAGAAGTGGGGCCAACAGAAGAGAGGCCAACAGAAGGGGGGCCAACAGAAGGGGTGTCTCTTTCAGTTATTGTCCTCTTCCTTTCCTCCTTCTTTCGTTCTTCCTCCTTTTCGTCTTTCACTTCTTTTCGGATGTCTGTCTGGATCGCGATGCTCACCAGCCCTGAGGAAGTTATAGCCGCTGAAGAGTTTGTTGCTGTGGTTGCAGTGTTCATGGAGCTTGTTACAATGCAATTAGTCTCAATGTTGCCATTACCTGTCAGTGTCTTTCCAGCCGGGCTCTCTGATTTCAATTTAGCCAGGTCAAATGTGGGTTTCTTTGGAATAGGGGTGCTGCTAGTCTCCAAGATCACAATGTCATCATCATCCGTGATGTCATCAGAAAGGGGTCCCACAGATTGGGGGCCACTAGAAGGGGTGTCTCTTTTTGTTGTCAACCTCACAATGTTATTGTCATCTGTGATGTCATCAACATAAATGATGACAGGGTTGATCGTAACTGGCATTGTGGTCGTAATCAAATTGTTTTGAAGGGAATCATTAACCCTTTGTCTTTTGGTCACACACTCAGCATTTGGTCCCAGTGTTATTTTCATTCTATCAGGGCAGAATGGTTGATTATTAGAATGTGAATCACTCTTGAACTAATAACAATGATTGTTGACATAATGTTCTGTCCTTAGTACATAAAGAAAAAAAGACTTGTGGGCCTACCTTAAAGGGGTTGACAAGGCCGTAGATGTTAAAAGAGCTGGAGAGGTTGACAGGGAACATGCAGCAAGGGTAGTAGGTACAGCCGCCTGCAAACAACAGGACGAAATAACACAAGTAGGACTCAAAACGAACAGCATCAGACCGACAGAAAGTGAAAATCACAATAGGAAGTCACGTCTCGGCATTGCAGGATGGCCGTGACAATTAAATCCAACGCCCTCTCCCTTGTTTGGCTCATTGACACCTGTTTCGTTGTTTAATGTCCTCACCTGTTTCCCTAATCACTGTCCTCATTTAATTTCCTCTTTTCCCAGTGTGTCTTGTCGGCATGGGTTGGGCGTAATGCTTATGTAGTGCCTCCCTATGTCTTGTTTCTGCTTCCATTAAGGGGAACATGTGCGTACTGACCACACTGTGGGACCAATTGGCCCTAAGAACATGCATCAGTGTTGCAGGCTGAGCAGCTGATGCTACCTGACAGTTTTGGCTTCTAAACTGCCAAACCCTCAACCCTCCCGGTTGTCCCTTTCTGGCTGTATTTGAACTGGACTATTTTATAAGACTCTGCATTAAAAAACATTGACATAAAATTGTTTACCTGTTGGTTTCTCTTATGTGACTCAGCACTGTAAAACAATAGAAAATTAACAAACATAGAAAACAACTTTTATCCAAAAAACTCCAGTCCTTAAAAAATGTATTTAAATCACTAATATCACAGGCTTACATTTCAATAGGTCTATATAGTTAATAATATAACACATATTTAACATATCTCCTATATGGTTTGCGGTTGAGCTCTCACCGTTCCTTCAGGTAAGTTTGGTCATAATTTTTCCCTGTGATGCAGCTCCTGAAAAAGCACATGAAAATGAATACCTTTGTACAATGGAGACTTTTTATTCGTTTGGTTCAGTACTCCAAAAATTAAGACTTAGTATATAAGTACTAATGTAAGTACACAGCCAGGTCCATAAATATTTGGACATTGACTTTATGTTCGTCTCTTTGGCCCTGAACACCACCACACTGGATTTGATATAAAACAATCAAGATGTGCTTTAAGTGCAGATTTTCAGCTTTAATTTTGAGGGTATTTACATCCAAATCGGGTTGTTTGGGGGCGTTGTCTTGCTGTGTAATAAAGTGCAGATTTCACAAATAACGTTGTATGAGCTCCAGGCAGTCCTATATTTTCTAGGTTTTAAGTATTATGTCATATAGTCTATGGAGCTATGGTAAAACGGTATTCTGATTATGGGAGTGGCTGAAAAATCTAAAAGTACCACCTGGAGAAGGTTTTTGATTTGTCAGATTGTGTGATTATTATCTTTTTTTTAACTTAGAGGCCATCCTTCCGTTATCCATTGCAGAGGTCTTATTTGGGCAAACACGCTGTTTTTCATGCTTACTTGACATTCAATGAACACTCTATGTTCTTTATGAAGGTGCACACCAATAGCAGACTCTAAAGACAAACACACCTGAACTCTGGGTCTGGATTTATGCGACAAAACCAAGAATCAGGGAGCAGGTGGCAATCAATCCCATCTGTGAGCTTCCTCCATTGAAAGCAATCATCACACCGCGCCCAGCTCTGATCTGGACGCCTCCTATGAGAGTGGAGTGCCAGTCAGAAAAAGGACTAAAGGATAATGGCATCAGGTTTTATCAGAAAATAAGAATGACAATTTAAATTCAACTTGCTTGATTAATATTGATACCCTATGCTTAAAACTTAGTAAATGTCATTGATTAGAGAAATCTCCTCATTTTTCAGTTGACCTTACTTGCACATGTATTTGCCAGTTTTAGCAAAATCCTGCTTCTTCTGGTCCATCCTGAAGATGTTTTGGTCCTTGCTCTTGGTGTTCTACCCAAAGGTGATACGTCTTTTCTAGAACCTGACTTAATAACTAAAAATAGGACATTGATATATGCTTTCCCTCAGGGGAAACCACTATATAAATCACTGTGTTAAACCTCAAAATCCAGCTATGAGATACATTGTGCAAATGTTCTAAGGTGCAATACTATTTAAAACAATAGTCGCATTTTGATTAGACCATGTGATGAATTTCCAATAGAAAAAACGGTCCGAAAAATATTATTGTACACTATATGGACATGAGTATAGGTATATTAAGAAAAAATGGTTGTTTAAATACATTTTCAGCTTACACATGCTTTTATCTTTCTATCTTAGTGAAGAAAATGTATTTGTTAGCTACCAAGGTAATGAAGAAATCCCACCTTTCTACTAGATCAGGTAGACCTTCGAAAAAGCTTATTTTGTAAAGATCTGAGGGACAGACTTCAGATGCTGCTCCATTAACTGTAGTTTGTAAACAGATAACGCCAGGTAACCACGATGCTGGCTAGTATGTAGCCATTATAGCAAATGCAAGTTAACTTCAGTTTATTTCTATCTTATCTAACTTACTTCAATATAAATTTTAAGTCTGAGCTAACATCAACATTTGTGTTTTACCGTGACACAACCCGAACCCACATCCACTTCCTATGACGACTCTACATTGTATTAACGCGTGCACTTCCTGGTATGAACAAACTACACATCTTGTTTTTCTATAACGTTAATTCATGTCCATTTGTATTAAAATAACACACGTCCGTTTTTGTTACAAGTTATAAAACGAGACATTATTTTGTCAATATGGAAATCAAATAACAGAAATATCGAAGACAGAACCGTTTTTTTGTTAATCATTTATAATATTGTACAAATTATCCAAATGACCAAAAGATACTCGGATCGACCTCCCAACACATGCTACAGGATTTTTATGTCGTAGTTGGATGACACATTTTGTCTGCACTTAACGTCTGGTGGTCAATAAGAAAAACACACCGTAGTCTCGTACTCACCGTCGCACAGCTTTGAGTCGTCACCCACTTGTGGATTTGGAGATACAGAATAGTAGTAGTTAAACAAAAGTGAAACCACGAATACCACATCGGCATGTTATCCGCTAAATCTGAATTGGGTATTGAGTTGCCAAGGCTTTACGATTAATACGATACTTGGGTGCTGATTCTTATTGATACGTTGTCGTTCTCGAGATTAGGCTATGTATTACGACAGGGTTGCACTGCCTGGAGAAGTTAAAAAAACAACTGTGTTTCGTTAAATGTATTTTATAAAAAATATATAAAAATAGCAATGGTAGCCGTTCAGTTTAGCTTTTCAACCGGCACTTATTATGAAATAAGCGTAATATGTAATGCTACAGTATAAACTCGCTTTAAGTATTCCACCACAGATAGACCTAAAAAACCTCAAACGGGTCCTTTGGCGACCTCCTTTAATAACATATCTGGGTATAGTGAGGTGTAAATTCGCCACTTGTTCTATCCATTCAGTTTTTGTGTTCATATCTTGTATTTATTTCTGTTTAAAATTTTAAATAGAATTCTTAATCAAATACATTCAAATGCTCAACTGCCTATACTTAGAAATAAACAATATCTGTCAAATCATCATAAATGTATGTAAAAGTAATATTTATAACAATACATATGACAGATCCTGGTTTGATTAAATAGACTGTATGGATAAACATTTTCAAACAACTATGCTGTTAATAATGTTTGGATGCCCTTTGTCTAACCCTTACACCTGGTTGCTTGTCCACAACACACCGTAATGTCGCTCAATGCATTTACATCATAAGCTAATAGATCGCATCAGATTGATATTACTTTTTTGGCCAGTATCCGACCCATTCTGATTGGTGCATCCCTAGTTGCTAAGCACTACACCATTAATATGGCCTTTGTTGGAAGTGAAATGAGACAGAGGGGTTATTACTATTAATTGAAAAGAAATGACCTGATATTGACATAATTTCAACAATATAAAACAATTACGAAGTAATACATTCAAAACAGTTGCACTGTCATACAAAACATGTTAAAAAAATCTATAAAAAATATGTTTAATAAAACAGGAAAATAACTTGAGAACATGAGAGGCAGAAGATCTCTGGAACATTCCTGGACCAGTCTTTCCTCTCCTCACAGGGTTCCATTTCTGTTCCAAGGACTCCACATCAGTGAGAACCTGGCAGAGGATATTGTCGATGTATGGACTGTCATAGTTTATGTGTTCGAGATCTAGTACCGGAACAAACGTGACAAGAAGACGACCAACACTCCTACGAAGCTCCCTTAGTCTGCAAAAGAGACAGACAAAAAGAAGGTTGTAGAAGCTGTGCAACCCCAATGCTGAAAACGTTTTGACAGCATGGAAAATGCAAAATACTAACAAAAAGAATGATTTGAAAATCAAATTCACCCTGTAGAATATTACACATATTAACACATTATTAACACTTTGTTAGATGTTTTACTTTGTGAATGTAATTTATTTTTGAATACACTAATTTCACATCTGATGACGGCAACTCACTCCAAAAAAATTGGGACAGTTGACTGTTTACCACTGTGTAACATCACGTTTTCTTTTAATAACACTTATTAAGAGTTTAGACACTGAAGACACCAGTTGGTTAAGTTTAGCAATCGGAATTTCCCCCAGTACAACGATTATGCATTTCTTCTGCTGCACAACACAGGGCTTTCGTTGCCTTATTTTGCGCTTCATAATGGGCCACACATTCTCAATCTCAAGCGCTACTGGAAGGTGTTGATGTTTGACTTCTGCTTTGCATAGACCTAGGACTCAACTTGGATACAGCAGCGATTGGTGTTGACTGACAAAGATTCACCAAAGTATTCCTGAGCCTATAGCAGAATATCCATTACAGACTTATAGTGGTTTTTAAGACAGTGATGCCCGAGGAATCGGAGATCATTCGCATTCAGAAGTGGTTTTCAGCCTTGCCCTTTACACACCAAGATTTGACCAGATTCCTTGAATCTTTGAATTATCTTGTGCACTGTAGAAGGTGAAATGCCCAGAATTTGACAATTTGTTTGTGGGGAACGTTGTTCTCAAAGTGGTGGATAATTCACTGACGCATCAGTTGGCAGATTAGCAAACCTCGACCCATCCCTGCTCTAGAAGGATTAGGCCTTTTTTGGAGGCTCCTTTTCTGATTACACAATTGCCTAACCTGTTTCACATCACCTTCTTGTTTCAACTTGTATTACTGCTGTTAGTCCGAAATTTTCCATCCAAACTTTTTTGGAACGTGTTGCATGCATCAATTTAAATAAAAACCTTGTCTTGATTAGGAAAAACATTAAATACCTTGTCTTTATAATGTTTTTGTTTAAATACAAGTCAAAGTACATTTACAAGTCACTCCTCTTTATTAGCAATTTTCATACTGTCCCAACTTTTTCAGAATTGTTATTGTACATGGATGATGTGATGTTAGAAATACTGCCGTTACGAATTTCACTTCCTATCGCACTAGTTGTTGCGCCATCCCTGCTGTTATTTAGGGCCACTGAAGTTTCTTCCTGTCCCATTTCGCCCTTTTTCTGCTGCATGTTCTTAGTTTCATAACTTTCTTACCTGTCACGGTTGTAGTGAGTTGTGTTCCACATGGGGTGTTTAATGGGGAGCACTTCCTGTGTATTGTTTTGATTAGGAGCACTGTTACGGTTTAGCTAAACACCAGGCATAGGTTGGTTTAATCAGTGGGTTATTTAAGTTCCCTGGTTAGTGTCACGGGTACTTGTGGGTAATAATTATAATCTACCACTGTTTGAAGTGTAGTTCCCTGGGCACACTTGCAAATGAGACCTAGGTTTGAATTTGTCGCCTCGGTTAAATAAACGTTTAATTTAAAAATCGAAATGAAATAAAATCACTACCTTCCTTTTCCAACACAAAACCTTACACGTTTCCATTAAAGCGGTCTTTTTGACATAATAGACACTCACCTGGGAACGTAACGTTTCTTGTTTAGGGGTGGCTTTCTTTCACATCTTCCCTTCTCTCCAGTCGAAAAAGCCTGATGGGAGAGCTCTCTCTACGCCAGCCACGGAGAGCTCACGCATTCTGACCTCCAAGTTAAGGAGCTGGCGGATCTGCATGTTTGACTGGTCTGTCTGGGCGGTGATGCTCACCAGCTCTGAGGAAGGTATTGACGGGAAATAGTTGGTTGCTGTGGTTCCCGTTCTCATAGAGCTTGTTTCTATGGCACTTGTCTTAACGTGGCCATTTCCTGTCAATGTCTTCCCAGCCGGGCTCTCTGATTGGATCTTATCCCGGTCAAATGTGGCTTTCTTTGGAATAGGGGTGCTGCAATCCTCCAATAACACGATGTCATCGTCATCATCAGAAATGATCACTGCAGATGATGTGGTTGTCGTGGAGGTGTTTCGGTGGAAACCATTAACCCTTTGTCTTCTGGACTCACGCTCAGAAGTTGTTCCCAGTGTTCTTTCCAATCTATTGAGACAGTATGTGAGATTACAACAAAGCACCAATAATAATGATTATTGACATAATGTTCTGTCCTTAGTGCTAACAATGACTTAGTGAAAACCATGTCTTATACTGTGGGCCTACCTTAAATGGGTTGACAGGGCCCTGGATGTTAAATGAGCTGGAGGGGTTGACAGGGCCCTGGATGTTAAATGAGCTGGAGGGGTTGACCGGGAACACACACTAGTCTGCAAGATCACAATGTCATCAGAAGGGTGGCCAGCAGACATGTGGCCAGCAGAAGGGGTGTCTTTTTCGGTTGTCTTCCTCTTATTTTCCTCCTTCTTTTGTTCCTTCTCTTTGTCTACATCAACTGTGTCTTTCTTTGAATTAGGGGTGCTGCAATCCTCCAATAACACAATGTCATCGTCATCCGAGGTGTCATCGCCATCCGAGGTGTCATCGCCATCCGAAGTGTTATCGCTATCCGAGACGTCATCATCGTATTCGATAACAGGAAGCATCACGACTAGCAATGTGTTCGTCATCAAGCTGTTTTGAAGTAAATCATTAAGTCTTTGTCTTTTGGTCTTACGCTCAGAATTTGGTCCCAGTGTTCTTTTCATTCTATCAGGGCAGAATGGGTGATTATTAGAATGTGAATCACTCTTGAACTAATGACAATGATTGTTGATTTAATGTTCTGTCCTTACATTGAGTTGTGGGGCTACCTTGAAAGGGTTGACAAGGCAGGAAATGTTAATGAAGCTGGAGGGGTTGACAGGGAACATGTAGCTAGAGAAGTAGATACAGCCGCCTGGATACAACAGGACGAAAGGACACAAGTAGGACTAAGAATGAACAACATCAGACCAACAGACAGAGAAAATCACAATAGGAAGTCACGTCTCGGCATTGCGGGATGGCCCGTGCCCATAAAATCCAACGCCCTCTCTTCCTCTTTTGCATCACGGACACCTGTTTCGTTGTTTATTGCCTCACCCGTTTCCCTAGTCACTGTCCTCATTTAAGTTCCTTTTAAAAGTCCTTTGTTCGCCCTGCACTTGTGTCCTGCCTTCCATTTGTTACAATATATAATCTATGTATCAACTCGTTGATGCATGCTCTGTCGGGTTCAGGCTGGGTGTTAGTAAAAACACTTTGTGACTCTGTTGTAAAAAGGGCTTTATAAAAATCAAACATGTGATTGATTGATAAGGCTTGTGATTTGTCATACTCCATATATTGCCCACCTACCAGGAATGAACAGAATGAGACCAACAGAAAGGAAAAATCACAAATAGTTTACCTGTTGACTTCTCTTTTGTGACTCAGCCTATAAAATAATAGAAAAGATTAACAAACATAGAAAACAAATCCCCAATAAAACCAGCAGAAGTCAAATCATTAAAAAAAATGTATTTAAATCACTAATATCACAAGCTTACATTTCAATAGGTCAATATAGTTAATAATATAACACACATTTAACATATCTCCAGATGCAGCATATATGATTTAATGTTTACGGTTGGGCTCTACCCACTGCTTAAAACTTAGTAAATGTCCTTGATTAGAGAAATCTCCTAATTTGTAATTTTCAGGTGACCACTTGTACATGTATTTGCCAGTTTTATCAACATGCTTCTTCTGGCCCATAGTGAAGCTGTTTAGGTCTGTGCTCTTGGTGTTCTACCCAAAGGTGATACAACTCTTCTAGAACCTGATTTAAGGACTAACATCAACATTTGTGGTTTAACGTGGCACAACCCGAACCCACATCCACTTCCTATGACAACTCTACGTTGTATACACGCGTGCACTTGGTATGAACAAAATACACATAGTCTTTCTCTGTAACGTTAATTCATGTCCAATTGTTTAAAAGAAAATCTGTTTTTGTTACAAATGAAAAACGAGACATTATCTGTTTGGTCAATATATGTTTTGATTTGGAAATCAAATTATCGAAATTTCGTTTTATTTAATCTCTTATATTGTAAAAATTATCCAAATGACCCAAAATAAAGGATCGACCTCCAACACATGTTACAAGATTTTAATGTCGTAGTTGGATGTCCAATTCTGTCTGTCCATTAACGTCTGGTGGTCAATGAGAAACACAAACTGTACAGTGTGTCTCGTATAGTCGTACTCACCTTGAGTCGTCACCCAATTCCCAATTGTGGATGGAGTTTTAGAAACGAAAGTGAAACCACGAATATCACATCGGCATGTTATCCGCTGAATCTGAATTGGTCATTGAGTTGCTAAGGCATGACGACTAATACGATACTTAGGTGCTGTGCTGATACCTGTAGAAACTTGTTGTCATTCTTGAGATTATATATTAGGACAGGGTTGCACTGCCTGGAGAAGTTAACAAACAACAAGACTGTGTTTCATCAAATTTATTTTATGAAAAATATAAAAACAGCTTATATAAAAATAGCTTTTTAACAGTAATTTATGAAATAAGATTAATATTTAATGCTACAGTATCAACTGTGCAAACAGAAAATAGAATGAAGGACGGTAGGCGATCTTAAGTATTCCACCACAATTAGACCTAAAAAAACCTCAAACGGGTCCTCTGGCAACCCCCATTAAATAACATATCTGGCTATATACATACATTCAGTTTTTTTGTTCATATCTTGTATCAGTTTAAAATTGTATATAGTATTTTTAATGAAATACATTCATATGCTCAATTACATATACTTAGAGATATCTGTAAAATTATCATAAATGTATGTAAAAGTAATATTTTATAACAATACATATGACAGACCCTGGTTTGATTAAATTGACTGTATTGACAACAAGTTTCAAACAACTAAGCTGTTAATAATGTTTGGATGGCCTTTGTCTAACCCTTACACCTGGTTGCTTGTCCACAACACACCGTAATGTCGCTCAATGCATTTACATCATAAGCTAATAGATCGCATCAGATTATTATTACTTTTTGGGCAATATCCGATCTAGCGTTTTTGGCCAGTATCCCACCCATTCTGATTGGTGCATCCCTAGTTGCAAAGCACTACACCATTAATATGGGTGACCTTTGTTGGAAGTGAAATGAGACAGGGGGTTATTACTATTAATTGAAAAGAAATTACATGATCATTTCCACAATATAAAACAATTACAAAGTAACACATTTAAAACAGTTGCACTGTCATCTGGGAACCCCCATGTAAAAAAAATCTATAAAAAATATGTTTAATAAAACAGGAAAATAACTTGAGAACATGAGAGGCAGAAGATCTCTGGAACATCCCAGGACCAGTGTTTCCTCTCCTCATAGGGTTCCATTTCTGTTCCTCAGGCCCCTACGCTGACCCCTATGCTGGCTCCAAGGACTCCACATCAGTGAGAACCTGGCAGAGGATATTGTCGATGTATGGACTGTCATAGTTTACGTGTTCGAGATCAAGTACCGGAACAAACGTGACAAGAAGACGACCAACACTCCTACGAAGCTCCCTTAGTCTGCGAAAGAGACAGACTGAAGATTAGAGAAGATGTACAACCCCAATGCTGAGTTGTGACAGCATGGAAAGCAAATAAAAAAAATGAACAAAGAGTGATATGGAAATTCACTTAAACCTGTACCAAATTACACATATTAACACTTTGTTAGATGTTTTACTTTGTGAATGTAATTTATTTTTGAATACACTAATTTCAAATCTAATGATGGCAACTCACTCCAAAAAAGTTGGGACAGTCTAAGTAAAGTATTCCTGAGCCCAGGATATCCATTACAGATGGTGGTTTTTAAGATAGTGATGTCTGAGGGATTGGAGATCATGCGCATTCAGAAGTGGTTTTCAGCCTTGCCCTTTACACACCAAGATTTGACCAGATTCCTTGAATCTTTGAATTATCTTGTGCACTGTAGAAGGTGAAATGTCCGAAATTTGACAATTTCGTTTTGTGGGGAATGTTGTTCTCAAAGTGTTGGAAAATTCACTGAAGCATCTGTTGGCAGATTGGCAAACCTCGACCCATCCTTGCTCTAGAAGGATTAGGCCTTTTTTGGAGGCTCCTTTTCTGATTACACAATTGCCTAACCTGTTTCACATCACCTTCTTGTTTCAACTTGTCACACTGCTGTTAGTCCCAAATTGCCCATCCCAACCTTTTTGGAACACGTTGCATGCATCAATTGAAATACAAATGTTTACATTGATTAGGAAAAACATGAAATACCTTGTCTTTACATGTTTTTTGTTTAAATACAAGTCAATGTACATTTACAAGTCACTCCTCTTTATAAGCAATTCCCATACTGTCCCAACTTTTTCGGAATTGGTGTTGTACATGGATGAAATACTGCCATTTGTCACTTCTCTTCTCACTAGTTGTTGTGCCATTTCTGCTATTATTCAGGGCCACTGTTTAGGCTGCCTACCTCTTAAGTATCTTCTTGTCCCACTCCGCCATTTTCTCCTTCTCCCGTTTGGGCTTTTTCTGTTTTCCACATAAACACATACACACAAGGTACAATGATCCATCACTAAGCTATAACTTTAGACTCAAAGAAATTATGAAATATTGGGCAGCAAATTTGGAACCTGGTATTATGAAATTTGAAGCATCCTATATTGCTGGTGCAGTCACATACTGCGTTTTAACTGGAAGTTCAGTCTGAATATAGCAAGCTTTGAATGATAAAATTATCAGATTTGGTATATTCCGAAAGTTTCCTGGACGTATAAAAAGATGCTTTATCGCACAGACTTGTGGCTGGGCTCGTTTTAACCGGAAGGTCAGCCAAAATATAACCAGCTTTGAGCTGTGTAAATCGGACACTCCTGGCTGGAGCAACTTCCCATCGATATTGTTTGTGTGCATGTTAATTGTGTGTATCTGTTCTTAATGTTGTAATATTTGTGAATTAATGTTCCCTGATGGTCTCCCTGGTTAAATAAAAGTTTATTTAAAGATAAAAAATTTATAAAATCACCACCTTCCTTTTCCAACACAAGCCTTACAAGATTCCATTCAAGCGGCCTTTCTGATAGCACAATAAAATGTTTTTATTAACAGCATCTGTTAATAATAATAATGTAAATAGTCGGGACAATATGGACACTCACCTGGGAACTTAACGTTTCTTGTTCACTGACCTCACACCCCTCTGACGCTCCTTCTTCCATCTCTCCTGTCTGACAGGCCTGATGACAGAGATCTCTCTTCATACCAGCCTTTAAGAGCTCACGTATTCTGACCTCCAAGTCATGTACCTGAGAGGTCAGCTGGCGGACCTGCTCATTTGACTGGTCTCCTTCAAGTGCCATAGACTTCAGGGAAGCAGAACCAGAAGAAAGGGGTCCAGCAGAAGAGGGGCCAGCAAAAGAGTCTCTCTCTGTTGTCTCCTCTCTTTCCTCCATTTCCTTTCGTTCCGCCTCCTCTTCATACTTCATTTTATTTTGCGTGTCTGTCTGGGTGGTGATGCTCACCTGCATTGAGGAAGTTATTGGCGAGGAAGAGTTGATTGATGAGGCTCCCGTCTTCATAGTGGGGGTTTCTATGCCACTAGTCTTAACGTGTCCATTTCCTGTCAATGTCTTCCCAGCCGGGCTCTCTGATTGGAACATAGCCAGGTTAAATGTGTCTTCCTTTGGAATAGGGGTGCTGCAATCCTCCAATAACCAAATGTCATCGTCATCCATGTTGTCATCAAAAGGGTGGCCAGCAGATGGGGTGTCTTTTTCGGTTGTCTTCCTCTCCTTTTCCTCCTTTTGATCCTTTTCTTTGTCTACGTCAAATGTGTGTTTCTTTGAAATAGAAGAGCTGCAATACTCAGATAACACAATGTCATCGTCATCCGAGATGTCTTTACCATGCGTGATGTCATAATCATCCATGATGTCATCATCATATTCAATTACAGAATTGATCACGACTACCAATGCCGTCGTCATGTTTTGAAGTAAATCATTAACCCTTTGTCTTTTGGTCTCACGCTCAGCATTTGGTTCCAGTGTTCTTTTCGATCTATCAGGGCAGTATGGGTGATTATTAGAATACGAATCACTCTTGAATTTATAATGATATAATGTTTTGTCCTTAGTACATTGAGTTGTGGGCCTACCTTGAAAGGTTTGACAAGACAGGAAATGTTAATGGAGCTGGAGTGGTTGAGAGGGAACATGTAGCTAGAGAAGTAGATACAGCCGCCTGGATACAACAGGACGAAAGGACACAAGTAGGACTAAGAATGAACAACATCAGACCAACAGACAGAGAAAATCACAATAGGAAGTCACGTCTTAGCATGGCAGGATGCCCGTGCTCAGAAAATCCAATGCCCTGTCTCCCTTGTTTAGATCATGGATAGCTGATTCGTTGTTCAATTCCCATCACCTGTTTCCCTAACCACGGTCCTCATTTAAGTTCCTCCTTTCCCAGTGTGTCTTGTCGGCATGGGTTGGGCGTAATGCTTATGTAGCGTTTGCGTATGTCTTGTCTTTATTTAGTGTTAGATACATTTTTGTGTCCCTATGTCCCTTGTTTCTGCTTCCATTTAGGAGAACATGTGCGTACTAACCACACTGAGAGACCAATTAGCCCTAAGAACATGCAGCTGACCCCACATAAAGCCCCCGTGGTTGTGTTGCAAACTGAGCAGCTGATGCTACCTGACAGGTTCTGCTTCTAATCTGCCAAACTCTCAACCCTCCCGGTTGTCTCTTACTGACTGTATTTAAACTGGACTATTTTATAAGACTCTTTGCATTTAAAAAATGCATTTAATAATTAGAAAACTAAGATGTTCTAAGTTCTCCCAGCACAGCCAGAAGAGGATTGGTCACCCCTCAGAGCCTGTTTCCTCTAGATTTATTCCTATTTTGACCCATCAAGGAGTTTTTCCTTGCCGCTGTGTATCAACTCGTTGATGTGTGCTCTGTCGGGTTCAAGCTGGGTGTTTACAAAAGCACTTTGTGACTTTGTAGTACTAAAAAGTAAAAAAAGATCAGTTGATAAGGTTTATGATTTGTCATATATTGCCCACCTACTAAGAATGAACAGAATCAGACCGAACAGAAAGGAAAAATCACAAATAGTTTACCTGTTGACTTCTCTTATGAGACTCAGAACTGTAAAATAATAGAAGATTAACAAACATAGAAGACAAAGTTTATCCAAAAAACACAATTTCTTAATTTTTGATTTAAATCACTCATATAACAGGCTTACATTTCAATAGGTCAATATAGTTAATAATATAACAGACATTCAACATTTCTCCAGATGCAGCATATGTGATTAAATGTTTAGGGTGGGGCTCTCACCGTTCCTTCAGGTAGGTTTGGTCATAATTTTTCCCTGTGGTGCAGCTCCTGAAAAAGCACATGAAAATCAATACCTTTGTACAATGGAGACTTTTTTTACTTTTGATTCAGTACTCCAAAAACGTAAGACTTATATAAGTTCAAATGTAAGTATAAATCTGCATATTCACATAGACAGTCAATAATTGTTTTTACTTGTGGCCCGGGGTGGTCCAGTGGTCCTGCGGCCTTTGCAGCACAGTCTCCTCTATTTTCACCACTTACTCTGTCCCTCCAATAAAGCATGAAAATGCCCAAGTAATATTTAAAAAACAAATTAATTGTTTTTACTTTTTGGCCCTAAAAATCCTAAGTTGTTTGGAGATGGTGTATTGCTGTGTAATAGTTTATTCTATGGGTCAGAACAAATTCCTTGTGTGTGTAAACAGACATGGCAAATAAACATGATTCTGATAAAGTGCAGATTTCACAGATAACGGGTATGAACTCCAGGCAGTCCTGTATTTTCTCAATAAGTTTCTCTTGCCATCACTCTGGTACATGCTAACCTTTGTCTCATCTGTGCACACAACCTTTATCCATAATAATTGTAGGTACATTTGGACAAGCTGTCTGAGGCCATCTATTCTCTTTGTATTATGTCATATAGTCTATGGAGCTATTGTAAAGAGGTATTCTGATGATGAGAGTGACTGACACATCTAAGAGTACCACCTGGAGAAGGTTTGTGATTTGTCAGACTGTGTAATTAGTCCTTTTTATTCAAATTTGTGGCCGTTCTTCAGTCATCCATTAGAGGTCTTCTTGGGACTAACACGCTGTTTTCTAGGCTAACATGCAAGGACCTTAAGATTTACAATACTGATTACACGATACGATTATTTCTTACAATAATAAAACTGAATTTACATTTTAAAATAAATCCTAAATGAACAACAAAAACGCTTCATATTAACAAACTAAGGCTTTGCTTTTTTCTAGCTTGGATTTTTTTTAAATGTTTTTTTTTAAAGAAATATCAGCAAATCCATTTTCCGGGAGAAGCTTAGATCTCTGCACATTCACAATGTCCCCTGCTGATGAAAAAACTTTCACTAGAGAACCGGCTGGTTTGGAGTGGTATGCTTTTGCTAGACTGAAGAGCAGTAAGTGTACAGCCAAGCATTCTCTTTCCACTAATTCAATGAACAGTTATTAAGGGAAATTGATGTTTCAACATTGTACACTAACCTGACAGATTTTCTACGATAGAAAATGTCATCCTATCTTTGCCATGAAAACATTGATGCATCTTGCTATCCCGGTGGCTCTCGCGCTTGTCACCCCGAGTGGTCAAAATGTGTATTGCGGTTTGTTTAACATCTCCAATCGTCACAAAGATTTTCTACCGGCTTGGAGGGCATCGTTACAGGTAATCGCATCTTGACTTTTTTTGTTCCCTTGGAAGGGATACCAACAGACTCCAAAGGCAAACACACCTGAACTCTCGGTCACTACATTCGGAACAAGACCAATTCTCAGGGAGCAGGTGGCAATCAATCCCATCTGTGAGCTTCCTCCATTGAAAGCAATCATCACACCGCGCCCAGTTCTGATCTGGACGCCTCCTATGAGAGTGGAGACAGAGTGCAAATTATAAAAAGGACGAAAGGAGGATGGCATCATGTTTCATCAAAAATTAAGAATGACAGTTCAAATACAAATTGCTTGATTAATATTGGTATATATGCTTAAAACTTAGTAAATGTCCTTGAATAGAGAAATCTCCTCATTTTCATTTTTCAGTTGACCTTACTTGCACATGTATTTGCCAGTTTTAGCAAAATCCTGGTTCTTCTGGTCCATCCTGAATCTGTTTTGGTCCTTGCTCTTGAAACTAGTACAAATAACACAGGAATGGTGAATATATCAAAAATACTTTGTGACACAAATCTTTTTTTGTATCTGAGGGACAATTCTAGCTATACTCCCATAACTGTAGTTGAACAGATAACGCCAGGTAACCACGCTGCTGGCTAGTAGTATGTAGCCTTCTTCCTCTCCATTATAGCAAATGCAAGCTAATTTCAGTTGTTAAATTTTCTATTTAGGCAGACTTACTTCAATATAACTTTTAAGTCTGATAAGTCTGAGCTAACATCAACATTTATGTTTTACCCGAACCCACTTCCTATGACGACTCTTGTAAACAAGCACTTCCTGGTATATGAACAAATTACACATCTTGTTTTTTCTTTAACGTTAATTCATGTCCAATTGTATTAAAATAACATATGTCTGTTTTTGTTACGAATTATAAAACGAGCCATTATCTGTTTGGTCAATATATATGATAATCAGAAATATCGATTTTTGTTAATCCGTTACAATATTGTACAAATTATCCAAATTACGGATCGACCTCCAACACATGCTAGAGTATTTTTATGTCGTAGTAGTTGGATGTCAAATTATGTCTGTCCACTTAACGTCTGGTGGTCAATAAGCACACTAGTCTCGCACTAACCAGTCGCACAGCCTTGGAGTCACGAGGTAAAGTTGGTTTTATATTCGCATATTTAACCAATATACAACAGGGCTCTCAAGTGTCACGCAATGAGCGTGACAGTCACTCATTTCAGTGTTTTGTCACGCACTCCCGCCACACATTGTATTTCTCACGAGGAAAAAAATATCTATAATATATTTTATTTGCCGCAGCGCCCAACATTTCTCTGGCCGCGCAGCTCTCATTATGGAACCGGAACTAATCAAGCGCGTCTCCCCTGGAGTTCTTCAGTCTAGCCCTACAGTCAATGGTCTAGCCTGACACAGCCAATCAAAATAAAATAAACGGGCTACACAATAGCCAATCAGAAAATAGCACAATTGTATCTGGGTAAGTTTTAACGCAACAACGAATGAAAAAGAAGCATCTCCGGGAATTGTTCACGTGATTCTGCTGCAATCTTTCGAAAGTTTTGTTCACCAACCCAGAGGAAAAACCACTGGAGCTCCGAGCATCACTTTGAGCACGTGAGTACGGTAAGTCATGATCTCCCTTTTTAATGTTACTACAAATACACATTTTCTATGGATTGAGTTGTCTTGCTGATGAAGGATAATAGATACAATACATTGTAAAAACTATATCAGTCACAATATATTCACCCCTATGTCATCCGGTAGAACATAAGAGCATCAGAAACAGCACTAGTAGATTCAGAGACAGCTTCTATCCTGGATGCTGAACTCTACTCAACCATCTCACTCTCCTAAATGCCACACTTGTCACTTTTTAGAATTAATCCTTCACCTAAAATTCATTTTTTTTTATTTTACCTCGACTATTTATGTACTTTATATTTAAAAAAATCTATAAAGTTGAGATTACTTTGAGCACAACAAATTACCATGACTGATAAATATTATTTAATATGATTGTATGACAATAAACTTGAAACATGAAACTGATATAACCCAGAGAAATACTATAAGATGCCTTTATTTGACTAACTTTCTATATGTCTTCTGTCACACTGTCAGGAGAAAAATTCAATGTGGGTTTCACCACCAGAGCTACACTCAACAGGCTCCTTGAGGCTAGAGAGGTCACACCACAGAAGGCTCAACAATTCCAGCAAGTAGCACTGGCCTTCTTGGTCGGAGCTGTGGAGTATGCCATGGAGAAACTCCCATTGAAAGATGCTCTCCTGAAGCATGAACGATTTGTTGATGTGCAGCTGAGAGCTGAGTGTGGGGTTGAAGATGCCCTATACTTTGTATACAGGCAAGGGTTTTCACATTCGGATTATATATTTTTAAGTTTAATGATCATGATCACAAAACAAATCTGTCTGTCACTGTATTCTAATCAGTCTTGTACACATGTGGTCTTTTTAAGATTTCAGGAACAAGACCAAGTAAGTGAGGAGTTTATGGAGTACCAACTCATGGACATTGCCATGCCTCAGGTCCCAACACTCTTTGACGTTGAGGAGTTTTGGGGAAGAATGTCCTCAACAAAGAACAAGGTAAGAAATATTTTGCACACAACATGACTTGCTCAATATTAATTATGCCCCTGGTTCCTTTTTTAAAGGTGACTGGGTTGAACTGATGCCGAGAGGGTATTCTCCATGGTCGGTTTGAACAAAACCTCAACTCGAAACAGCTTATCTATGGATGGGACATCATGAAAATGGCTGGGCTTGAGCCGAACTGCTTCAAATGGGAGCCAACACCACACATGATAAAGGAGTCCAAAAAGGCAACAAACATCTACAATAAACAACACCAGTCATAATCTTGCACGCGCACGCACACACACACAGAAATTGAATAAATACTTTGTATTTGGGTGAACTGTCAGTGCCATGTGTCAAATATTTTCTTCTGCAAGTCTGAGCAATTATTAACAACAAAAACACAAATAATAATATAATTTATGAAACACACCCATTCCCTCGAGGGCGGCGGGCGGGGAGCGATATGTCACTCTTGCCTGTCTTCAAAACTTGAGAGCCCTGATACAACCAATTCATTCGTCAATCCATGTACAGATTAGCCTACAGATTTGAAAATCAATAACTAATTCAGTGATTGGCATATACACATCAATCAACGTCTGATTTATTCTATACCGGTATTTGCCTGACATACTTTTACAACCTTTGTTTTAAGTAGAACTCTACTTAGAATTTACAGAAATCTGTAAAAGCTAAAATAATGCTATTTGCACCATGATAGATTTAAGGATTCTTAAAGTTGTAAAAGTATGGCACTCATTATAAATCAGACGTTGTTTCAGGTGTATATGTAATTCACACGAATTAGTTATTGATTTTCAAACTTCATTTTCACTTTTACCGATATCTGAAATTTGGACTAAATCCTAAATAGTTTTTTTAAACAAAGGTTGTAAAAGTATGCCAGGCATTAATAGAATAAATGATTTGACGTGTATATCAATCATTAGTTGATTTTTAAATATGTAAATTGATCTTGGCGAATTTCTGTTCAATGTCTATAGAATTTTGTATGTGAATATAAAACCAACTTGACCTCCGTCTTTGAGGGGTCACTCAATGTTGTATTTGGAGATTTAGAATGAAACCACGTATATCACATGGGCATGTTATCCGCTAAAGTTTGGGAATAAAGTTGCCAAGGCCTTACGATTATCACGATGCTTGGGTGCTGATACCTAGAGACCGATTGTCATTCTCAAGATTATATATGTATTACAATAGGATGGCACTGCCTGGAGAAGTTAAGGAACAACAAGACTGTTTCATAAAAAAATGTTTTTCTAAAACATAACTTACCCATTTCTGTTGTCAAAATGGCCCAGTGCAGTCCCTATGGTCGAGGAACCTCCCAATGGACCTTTGGAATGCTTGGTTTGAATAGACAAATGGTTGGCAAAGACGATGGGCGTGGATTTCCATAGATGGTAACAGACAGAAACTGACTTATACAGCTTGCATATTGGACCAGCAACAATGGTGGCATGTCAGAACTATCTGGTCACCACTGAGCTGACAACCCTTAAGATATCTAAAAGAGTTACTACCTAAAGAGTTCCGGGTCAACAAAAAACGTACCTTTCATCCTCATTCCAGATTTCTCTACTCTCTATTCGTAAGCTATTCCAACAGAAATTGGGAAGGCATGTCTGCCCAGAGAGTTTTCAGTCACGCTTGACAAGTCCAGCAGCCTCTTTCACAGTGTGAAGACCCAAGACAACACAGTCTGTCTTAACAAACATCAAGTCGTTGACTCATGAGTCAGATTCATACTCTACAACATTTGTTGATAGGGTTTAATTTGCCTGCTACCAAACCTCTGAAACCTAGAAAGCTGTGGTCTGTCTAATGTTTAGTTCCAAAGTTCTCCCACTTCACCCAGTTCCTCCACTCATTCCACTGGTTTTGGAAAAAGGGGTCCCAATAACTAAACTATGGTTCAATTGAATGAATTTGATATGTGTGAAGATCTATTTAAATTTGAGCTGGCAACCCCCATTTAGAACATCTGAGTTGTTAATTTGCGACTTGTTCTGTCCATTCAGTGTTTTGTTGTTCATATGTTGTCTGTTTTTTTATTAACATTTTAAATAGTATTTTATATAAAATACATTTAAATGCTCATCTACTTATGCTTACAAATAAATAATATTTGTAAACTTACCCCAAATGTATGTAAAAATACATATATGTGGTCCCCAGTTTGATTCAATCCATTTAATGGATGCCAACTTTCTCCTTCAACTTGGCTTCCCAAATGTTACAACTGAAAAAACTAACATTAAGGATTTGGTGGTCAGAAATATTACTGGGTCATTGAAGTCTACTGAATATTCAGCTTACTAACATTTTCAAGAAATGTTGCAAAGCACTACAGAATTAATACGGATGGCCTTTGTCGGAACTGACATAAGGCAGACAGGTTTTTACTATTCATCGGAAATAAATGACATGATATCATTAAAACAGTGGAAAAAATAAATATATTTTCAACTAGTATAAAACAATTACATAGTAATACATTCAAAACAGTTGCATTGTTAAATAGGAACCCCCGAAAAACTGAATTGATGGTTAGGTTGGGCTGGAGAAGAGACAAATGTCCTTTACCAAGCCACAGAGCAGTTGCCATGATTACCATCCACTGCTCCTAAAATGGAACAGTAAAAACATGATCTTGGGCCATTAAGAAGATACTAGAGTCTCCATCCAGACTGGAACAGTAAGTCTGTGTGAGTACAGGAGGATGAACGCAACCATCTCACAGTGTAAGTGCAAATAAGCCTACAATTGAATGCAGCATTAGGTACCATGATCATTGAACAATAGACGTTTAAAACAATTAGTTACAGAAATAAAAATAAATACTTTCAGACCAATAATTTGTTCAATTGTATCAAAAAAACAATAAAAAAGATGTTAAATGAAACAGGGTAAAAACTTGAGGTAACAGGAGAGGCAGAAGGTCCCTGTGAGCTCCTACGGTCTGCCACT
This sequence comes from Dallia pectoralis, assembly GCA_029465975.1. Taxonomy (NCBI): domain Eukaryota; kingdom Metazoa; phylum Chordata; class Actinopteri; order Esociformes; family Umbridae; genus Dallia; species Dallia pectoralis. Next base: position 21,713,210 of record CM055731.1, on the reverse strand, counting down.
CCTCAGAGCCAGAGGAAGGACGCCTCCCTACGCTGGTCCCATGGACTCCACATCGGTGAGAACCTGGCCGAGGATTTCGTCAATGTATAGACCGTCGTAATCAACGTGTTCAAGGTTCAGCGCGGGAACGAACGTGACAAGAAGACGACCAATGCTCTTCCGAAGCTCCCTTAGTCTGAGAAAGAGACAAACAGAAAGATGGTTGCAGAAGATGTGCATGGATGATGTGATTTTAGAAACACTGCCATTTGTATTGTCACTTCTGTACAGAGGACACAACAACACTAGTTATTGCCCCATCTCTGCTATTATACAGGACCACTGCTGTTTGGGCTGCCTACCGCTCATGTTTCTCCCTCTCCCGTTCCTCCTTCTCCTGTTTGTCCTTTTCCTGCATCTCCTTCTCCTGTTTCTCTTTCTCCTGTTTCTCCTTGTCCTGTTCTTCCCTCTCCCGTTTCTCTTTCTCCCACTCTTGTTTTTCCTTCCTCAGTGCCACCACGTCTCGCTGCAGCGTCTCACACCGGGACCAGAGGTTGCCCCTCTCATCCTCCATGGTCTGTACCTGTAAACGGGAGTTCAGGCAGGGACAGAGAAAACACACATATTAATCCACCATCACCTCCTCAGAGGAATATGTGAGCATTAATAACTATGTAATCACATGGTATTAATTATATGAATGCATGTTTTCTTGTAATTACTCTCATTGGATAAGTCATGGAAAGACAAGAGCACATGCATTGGGAGTTGCATAGACATTGACCATCTGGCATAAGGGTACGATCCTGAAAAGCACCACCTGTGTTGGTATGGAACGTGTGGACCACAGGGGCAAAAATCTGTTATCAACTTTGGGGGGGACAATTATATAGAATTTTCTCAGAAGCAATTCCTGAGGGGGGACACCCATATTACTGCTGTAATTGTAAACGGATAGCCTACATTGTAATATGTTAAATGTATATATTGTAACGTTTCATGTCTGTGCTGTATGTATGTTCTGGCCTTTGTTTCTTTTGTTTTTCCAGCCCCCCGGCCACTTTAACCCGTTTCCCTTTTGTATTTTCCTGCTACCCGGTCACTTATATGAAATGCCCTTTTCTTTCCTGTCCTGTGTAACTGTTTACACCTGTTGGTATTTGTGCTCGTTATGTCTGTATATAGTCTCCCTGGTTTCTCCTCTGTTGGTCGGGCATTGTTAATCTTAAATTAATATATAAAAAATCTAAATATGTTAGATTTACAGAAAAAATAAGCTAAACCTTTTTACACAAGTAAAAAGCGATTAATTTGTAACTTGTTCACATACTCTTCCCGAGCAAATCAGCCACATTGTTCCCAGATGAATATTAACACTATACAATGTACTAAATATATTGAAAGTTACAACGTTAAATATAATCGAAAACATTTTGACTTTGTACTGTAGTGACTTATAAAAACCCCACCTTTTCTCAGCCAGGCTTAATGTAAACTGAGAAGAGCGCGATTCCCCTTAATCGCGCCCTAATGTTCACGAGACAACATTAACATTGCCTGTGGATCAAACCATTGTGGGACCAAGGGCAGGGTTCGCAATCTTTTGAAACTAAAAAAGCACAATAGTGTCCATAATCAGCAAAGCGCTTTCATTGCGTATTATTGATAATATTGAAATTACACCGTTATGTTGATTTTTTTTGGGGGGGACATATCATATTTCTCCTAGGATTGGGGGGGTCGTGTCCCCGGGATTTCCGCCCCTGGTGGACCACCATAGTATTGTTCTAGGTAGACACGCCTACATCCACTTGTTTTCATACAGAGCTTTTTGGCATCAATTTTGGCTGAAATGTCTTAAATCCATGTGTTGTATTAAAAAAAACCTGGGCGGCCTTCTCCCTCGATTCAACACAGGTTTCCGCTATTGAACCACTATACGAAATGGCTGAATTCCGACATTTAAAAAAGCGTGAGAACACTCACCTGGGCACGTAGCGTTTCACGTTCGCTGTTAGCGCTACTGAGGTCCTGGAGCAGAGTGTTCACCGGCACAGCCAGTGGATTACTGACCTCAGGCCCCTCTGACTGCTCTCCTCTTTCCATCTCTCTTGTCTGACAGGCCTGGTGACAGAGCACTCTCTTCACACCACCCTGGGAGAACTCCTTCATTTTGACCTCCAAGTCCTGTACCTGACAGGTCAGTTTCTGAACCTGCTCTTTTGACTGGTCTCTCTCATGGGCCGTAGACTGCAGGAGCTCCATCAGCTTGTCCTGCTGCTCTTGGGCGTCTGACAGGTTAATTGTGGGATGGTCTGATGGGCCAGCAGTGGACGGGCCTGAAGTGGACGGGCCTGGAGAAGAGGGTCCAGCAGAAGGAGGACCAGCAGAAGGAGGACCAGCAGAAGGAGGACCAGCAGAAGGAGGACCAGCAGAAGCGGTGTCTCTGTCGGTTGTCTTCCGCTCTCTTTCCTCCTTCTCTTTTTTCTTTCGTTCCTCTGCCTCTTCGTCCTTCACTTCATTTCGTGCCTCTGTCTGGGTGGTGATGTTCACCTGCTTTGAAAAAGGTAGTGACGAGGAAGAGGTGGTGACCGTGGCTCCCGTCTTCATAGAGGGGGTTTCTATGCCATTAGTCTTAACGTGGCCATTTCCTGTCAGTGTCTTCACAGCCGGGCTCTCTGACTTCACTTTAGCCAGGTCAAATGTGGGTTTCTTTGGAATAGGGGTGCTGCTAGTCTCCAAGATCACAATGTCGTCGTCATCCGTGATGTCATCGTCATCATCATCGTCATCATCCGGAATGATCACTGCAGACGATGTGGTTGTCGAGGAGGTGTTTCGGTGGAAACCATTAACCCTTTGTCTTTTGATCTCACGCTCAGAAGTTGTTCCCAGTGTTCTTTTCATTCTATCGAGACAGTATGTGAGATTACAACAAAGCACCAATAATAATGATTATTGACATAATGTTCTGTCCTTGGTGCAAACAATGACTTCTACAGTGGGCCTACCTTGAAGGGGTCGACAGGGCCGTAGATGTTAAAGGAGCTGGAGGGCTTGACAGAGAACACACACTAGAAATGATGGGCATGGTGTTGGAAGTGCCGGTCCCTGTGGAGTATACCAAACACACATCAACACCAGATGTGTCAGAAACAGCTCCACCATAAAACACACACACGCGTCAGTCCCACCTGCTGGTCTGAGCGGAGATGATCTGGGTCGTCCGGCGAGCGGTGATGCCGTTGTGGTTCTGGAGCCCAGCGGCGTCTTTACATTGACTCTGACCGGAGGACTAACGGGAACGGGAGACGCCTGTGCGGCCGCTCTGAAGTTCTACACATAACAGGAGGGAGGAACATGAGGAGGACGTGCTGTTTGAAATCACCCGTTACTCTCAGGGAACCCACTAGAAAGCAACACACAGCAGCGCAGGACGCACCGGCACAGTCTTTTTGAGCTGCTGTTTCAGAACCTCCTGTTCACGCCTCAGAGCTTCGTTCTGTTGAGCCAGCGCTGCAATCCGTTTATGCTCTGTCATCTTCTGGTCATCTACATACTGAGACACACACACATAAACATATACTCGCCACAGGGGGTAGTTTACAGGCATAATGTGTTAGGGGTACACCGGGTATTAACCAGACCAACCGAGAGAATCACAGAGGGCTTACTTGCTGTCGTCTTCTCTCCTGCTGCTGTTTTGTAAATCTCTCACTGCAAGACAACGGAACATAGATTGACTGACGTAGAAAACAAAGGTTTATAAAAATGAACAATATTGCATATTGCAAGCCGAGATTTTAGTATCCGATAAACATGCATTAATCATAGCATAGCACATTATATATATTCAGACGCAGCAAATGGATGAAACGTCTATATGAGCCTCACTGTTGCTTGTAGGTTTTCTGGTATGGCTGGTCGTCATCGGAGTCTTCAGGTTCTTCGTCTACGTTGCAGTTCCTGGAAATGAAGGGACATAATTCATTGGAACTTTCCCCCGTCAATGTGAACAGGTTCTCAATTAGCTCACCTGAGTAAATGAAGAATAAATGCAACCAAAGACTGGCCAATAAAAATAACAGATTAAATGGGCAAATTAACACAGACAATGCCATTGACTGAAGGCAGTGTAGGGACACACCTGAACTGTGGGTCTGGGTTCATGTGACAGAACCACTTATCAGGGAGCAGGCTGCAGTCAATGCCATCCGGGAGTTTTCTCCAGTGCAAGCAATTGTCACACTGCACCCAGTTCTGGTCCGGCCACTTACTATGGAGGTGGGAAGAGAGCGCCAGTTAGACGAGGGAACACAGGGAGGAAAGGAAGAGGGCAGAGTGCTATACTTACATGGTGTCTTCCACTGGTATGGTGCTGTTAGGGTCTTCTTTGTCTCTTTTAAAACGGATCTCTTTCCAGTACTCCTCCAGCTTTAAACCCAAGTTGTTGATGGTTTTCCTGAACGTACAAAATCAGAGAAAAAAATTTGATTACAAGACTATTGACAGAAGATTGACAGAATATTTTGTGAATCTGGACTTTATGTCATCAATTCCTTGGGACATGGGTCATTGAATGTTGCGGATTCCTTACCTGTATTTGTCAGTGTTATCAAAATCCTGTTTGTTGTGAGTGGGCTCCAGGAAACTGCACTCAATGACCCCGATGACCCCAACGCCCTGATTGTTCCCCTGCGAAAAGGTCACAAATGGAGGCACAGGGTTAGAGATGGAGGACAGGGGCACCACCGTGGATATTCTTACACCTATGCTGAAAACGTAGTCTTTAACCTTCAGCTGAACGCCCACACGCTCGTAGGCTTTAATAAGGCGGTTCTTGTGGTACATCATGATGCCGTATTGGTCTTTGCTCTTGGTGTTGTATCCAAAGGTGATGGGGACACGTCTGTTCTGGGACAGGACTTAAGGACAACTTCGACAGGAAGGTTTGACACATTGACATAGTTGAAGAAGGGTTGACACATGTCATAATTGAAGGTTTGACATGACAGAATTGAAGAAGGGTTGACAAATGACATAATTGAAGAAGAGTTGACACATGAAAGAATGGAAGAGGGTATGACACATGACAGAATTGAAGAATGCTTGACACATGACAGAATGGAAGAAGGCATGAACATTTTGAAGAAGGGTTGACACTGACAAATGCCTTGTCCCCGAGTGAAAAAACACCATATTACCATTGTTTGGAATGAGATTTTTCCCCAATGGAATGCATTATTTACTAAAGATAGTTCGTATTTGCAAGCTTTTTCGAGCGATAGTGACCGATAGTATGTCTTCAGTTCCCCCCCGCAAGACTGATGGGTCAGGTAGGATACAAGAAAGTTAGGCTTGTAGTGGTCCTTAGCGATGAAGGCCAGGCTCTTGGAGATGAGCTCAGTTTTCACTTTCTGACCACGAATGATGATCTGCATCCGGGGCTTGAGGTACAGAATACTGCAATATGCCTAAACAATCACATGTGAAAACACCAGTCAATGATGATCTGCATCCGGGGCTTGAGGTACAGAATACTGCAATATGCCTAAACAATCACATGTGAAAACACCAGTCAATGATGATCTGCATCTGGGGCTTGAGGTAAAGAATACTGCAATATGCCTAAACAATCACATGTGAAAACACCAGTCAATGATGATCTGCATCTGGGGCTTGAGGTACAGAATACTGCAATATGCCTAAACAATCACATGTGAAAACACCAGTCAATGATGATCTGCATCTGGGGTTTGAGGTAAAGAATACTGCAATATGCCTAAACAATCACATGTGAAAACACCAGCCAATCAGGGACAAGTCAAACATTTGTACAGAAAATTGAATTAAATAACTGACAAAGCCCCTATAATAGAAAATAACTTGTTCCCAAAGCTTTGTTTTGCCAGGCCAAACCCAGTAATGCTACCAAGATACTCATTACTTACACGTAGAGAATAGTAACTCTCTGGTTTTGCGAGCAGCTCAGGCCGCCTGAACGGATCAACTGGGCCATCCAACCCGTCCATTGGGATTCTGATGTCATAGTTGGATGTTGTGAAATCAAACTCTGTCTGTCCCGTTAATGGCCTGCAAGCAATAATAAACACAATCTGTATAGACCTTTTCTCCAGTTCACTTGCTTCGCTTATTTCCTAACAGTGGAACTTAAAGTTAAAGCAGGGGAAATAAGTCAAAACTAAAATATCATGAGGGCATTTTTAATGAATTAGAAAAGAGACATTTTCGAAGCAGAAGTGTCATTTTGAAGTGTAGTCTTTGGAACTAAAATGGCCCTTATGATACAATATAAACAGCCTACCTAGGTGCAGATACCAGCATTTTTGTGAATCACAATGGTTTATAGTGCCATCAATACTGCATATTTAATTTACTCTCTCGACGACGGACATCTGTCATATATATGACCATTTTGTCATTGTCAAAGATAGGTGGGTGTCGCTCATTGTTTCAGATACAATTTACTCTCTTTTTACACAACAGACCCAGAATATCATCAACCACCTGACAAATTACGCAAAACTTTAGTTCTGGGATGACCAGGATGAATTCCGAATTAATGCTCCAAACCAATTGCTTACCATGTGTCTGCTGCAGAGAGACAAGAGACAACCATTAAGAAAATAGGCCTGATAGGCCAAAGTACTGATTCAAAGTCAATTAAAAGTCCTTCAAACTACAACTGAGAAGCTCTGTAGTTCAAGTGCAGATGTAGCGCGCGCGTGTGTGTGTGTGTGTGTGTGTGTGTGTGTGTGTGTGTGTGTGTGACCTGCGTAGGCTCCAGACGATGATGCGTGTTCCTGAAGAGCCTGAGGAGCAAGTTGAGTTGATGGCTTTGAGCTCTTCCAGCAGCTCTCTCTCGGTGGTGAAGAGGGAGTATTGCAGGATGTCCCTCAGACTCTCCTTGTGTTTCTCATTCACACGGAGTGCACGAGGAGTCAAGGACCACACACACACACATATGGGACAACACAGCAGACCTACATGCCTACCAGCCTAGAAGGATGGCAGCAAGAAATTACACTGAGAACATCTGTGGAGCTATATACAACCAATTAAAAGATGAGAGTTGAAGCGCTTATTAACTGTGCATGTGTGTGTGTGTGTGTGGGGTCTCTCAATAAAAGGATATACTGGCCGGGTGCGACGCGTTGGAAGGAGACGATTGGCACGATGATCTGCTCTGCTTTGATCTTTTTCAAGTAGTTTTGGGAGAGCATGCCCACGTGCAGGTTGTCTCCATCTTGGGATTTGGAGAACACAATGGCGTCTTCTCCGAGGCGCATGGATCCTGATTTGAAGCCGTTGCCATAAAGACCTATTGGGTGTTGGCCGTTTATGACAATCTTCTCGCTATAACCGAAGCTGAGGAGAAACGTGGTATTTTAAAAAAAGGCTGTGTCAAACACCAAGAAGAGAGAGTTTGATGAGTATCGGTGTGGTCTTTGTAAAAGGTTGGGCTGGTCTTGGTGTGGAACCAGGAGTCTGTAGACTTTATTAAATAAATCAAAGCAGAGGTGTCTGCAGATCAACCTGACCTCTAAACCTCAGATATGCATATTTATACAGTATCATGTTTCATAATATTGTCTGGCCATCCCATTATGCTAATTCCTCTCCATCAATGTCTCACTACCCCTCTGGAATCAGCCTCTCGCATGAGCTTTTGTTTTTTCTTATGTTTCACAAGCCACCTCAGGATATATTGGTGGCGAAAAGTTGCTAATTTACTCATTGCTCTTTTAATTAATGATCTTTGATTTCATCTTGATCATACTTGTAACACGCTGCTATGATTGCCCATTTGACGTGGTATGATTGCATTTCATTGCACATTATTGTGACAGTGAAAAGGGCAAACCCCCTATTCGTTCACATAGCCCCAATACTACACAAGACATTCCATCGGACGTCTCTTCTCAGTCCCCAAGCCCAAAACAGAGGCTAGGAGACAGATTAAAAAAGTGGGGGTCCTTTTACTTCACACCAAGAACACCACAATACCCAGCGTACCCCACAACAAGACCACCACAATACCCAAAGTACGCTTTTATTAATATCCTGCACCTAGCTAAAAGAGTAGCGTTGAAAGCTTTCCATACCTCAACATTTTGTGCATCTTCTCATAGCACAGCCCAGTCCCATTGTCCATGAAGATAAGGCAGTCCTGGCCTTTCAACAGTGTCTTATCAATCCAGAACTGTTTGGCGTTGACATCTGGATCGTAGGCATTATCTTTGGCAAGAAATAGAGGATGTGAGTTCACAATAGAGAAATAAATAAATAAACGACACGCGACAGGAATGTTTTTATTGTTTAGTATGAATTGTTTCCTATGTATTGTGCCATTAGAAATATCTACCCAGGTATTTCTAATACAGCCACTGCCACCCTTAACATGTACACGACTCCTAACCAAACCACTAATTGCCATCTGCGGTGCTGCTGCAGTAAAAAACTAAAGAAAGAATGTTGTTTAGTGAGAAATTTTGGAAGAGATCGGAACAGTTTAATTTGTTTCTAATAAAACATATCTGAAACCAAAACATTAGCTAATGGAAAACGTGAAAAAACAAGTTTGGCACACTCAAAATGACAGTATAAAAAGGGAAGCAGTTTTATTTGTGTGTTTCTAAACCTTAGCTGGCATAAGTAATGGATAAATATAGAATTGTTGGTATCAGAGTGAAAAGTTCTCCTTTGAAACAAAGGGAGCGTCATCTTCCCCAAGCCTTTTGTCTATTAGTCATCTGGTTACAGCCAGTCTGCAACAGGCCCGGTGTGATGTTAGTCATGATCAAGGGAGATCATAGCAAAACGTTTGCCTCAAGACAGCGGGATGGACTTGAAGGCAACTATTATTACACCCACTGTGATCGGTGCCCGTAGATTTATAAAGTCTGATCGAAGCTGGCTGTAATGGAATGTAATGTGTTACTGATATTTCCTAGTGTCTACTTCTGGTGTGTCTGCATAGCAATGATAATGTATTATGTACTTCAAATGTCTCTGCACACCCATGCTGATGTACAAGTAGGGCTTTGCTTCTGGATGGAGTCTGTTTGTCATGGGATGAGATACCAGTTGATTTAATGAAGGTTGATAAGGTACCCTGTGGTCGGCCAGCAAGAGAGATAACCACTGAGTGAACATAGAATACCTTAGAGAAAAAAACAGCTTGAGGTAAAGAGTGTCCTGTTGACTGGAGCTGTTATGTCAGATCAATGGGAAATATACTGAAGTGATATTTATAATTCATGCACACTTGCAGTTCTGCCCAGGTCCAAGGACAGGGAGGGGCCTGTTGCTAACAGACTCTTTCAGATATGAAGACTTTGACCCTGCCTCTGCTAGGTTTCATCAGGTTCCTTGGTGTATTTCTCTCATGCTTGCAAGTATTAAACTCTTATTGTATAATCAGACTCTGTTTTATCTAATTAATGAGCTCAACTAGGTGTAATTCCACCACAAATGCAAGTACGTTTCTTGAGTGAATCAAACTGTTGTTTGGAGACCTTCTTGGTTTACCAAAATGGGATACATTTTGCCGGATGTTTCATTGCATTGAGACGTTTGGTACGTATTGTGAGACGTTTGGTACGTATTGTGAGACGTTCGGTACGTATTGTGAGACGTTCGGTACGTATTGTGAGACGTTTGGTACGTATTGAAAGATTAGGACCGCGTTCTGCTTATTAGCTTGTTTGATAATTATACCTCCTCCGCAAGGAAACGTTCTAAATTCCATTCGTGGGTGGAATTCAAGAAAGGTTTCTACATAATCTTGATGAATGAGGCCTCGAGAGATGTCTAATATCTCCGCGAGAAGGCGGTTAATTAATATTGTTCAGCATTTAACACCACAGTTCCCTCCAAAACCTGTCACCAAGCCTGGAGCGATGGGTCTGGAAGACATCTAATGCTATTGAACAGTGGACCGTCTGATGGTAAAAGCTCAAGCTGTGAGGACTGGCAACACCTCCTCCCCTCGTTCCCTACACTAGGTTCCTCCAGGTGGGAGGCGTCAGGTCTCTCTTTTACACCCTGTTCATCCTTGACCGTGCTGCTACCTTAGTCTGACCGATCTCTCTTGAAAAAGAGATATAAGTGAATATTCATGAGGCAACTCTGGCATAAATAAAAGGCGATCATAGATTTTGCAGATGTAATGGGAGGGAACACCCACCCAATCCACATTAACGGGGCTTCAGCAGAGAGACACAGCAGGTTTTAATTTCCTCAGTGATCACACAGATGAGGACTTGGCACGGATGAAGACAGAAAACTGGGTGAAGACAGCCCAACGCACCCCTGATAAATTCAGGACATCTGAAACTAAGCCTGCAGTATTATCAATAAACCCCTCACACTCCTGCCTCCTGTTGTTGATTTGTCCACCATTTGCAAGAAGCCACAGTTGTCATACAAAAAGGTATGGGAAAAGTGTCCTTATACAAGCCATTGGACTGCTGAACACCTAAAGTTACTAGAAAAAAAGGTGATAGAACTGTTTAAAAAGGTTCTTATTTATACTTTGGTGTGTAAAATCTCAGTACGGTGTAATTGCCAATCACTATAAATGTTTTTTTATGGATTGTGGATTAGAGAGGGCCGCCTAGTCAGAAGAACCTGGCCAGCATGGAGGCTACATGATGAGCACTGAATGAAAGAAGACATGTTATTTCACATGTTTAAGAAATGGTCTTATTTCACTCTGGTATTGTATACTTAGACCTTGATTTTAACTTGACATTACTCCAGTGATATTACCGATTATTGCAAAAAGTTACATACTGTCCAAGTTCACAGTATATGACGCTTTTCAACTTGTCTTGTGTAAATGATGTCAACTCACCTATTAGTTCAGCAATGGCGCTGAATGGCCAGGTGTGGCTGGTGGAGTTTGTGTGGAGAAACTTTGGACAAAGCTGCGAAGGAAGGAGCAAAAGATTAGATAAGTCGCCAAATGCTGACATCTGCATTGTAATACCCACCACCGATAATTTACAGATATCTAACCACCCCAACAAACACATTTTTTAACATTTGGGGTCACATAGAAGTTTTGAGTGACCACACACCCAATAGGCAGGCGAGGCTAAATACCCGGTGTGAAAACAATGTGGTGATGAGACACAGGAAGCTCATGTTGGTTTTTCATTTTGACAGGGTTGTGGCATCAAATCATTAAATACTCGTTGTTGGGTGTTAGATGTGGAGAAACAACTCATGGTTACGTTTTTTATTTGAACAATTTCACCTCAATTAGAGAGTACATTTCTTTCATACTTTGAGTGCAAAAACCAGGATGATAATTCTGGAAAGCGTTATATTATCCACGACATCTGGTTGGGGGTTACGTTATTTTAGTAAACTCTAAAAATTAAAAACTGTGTCGCTAATGCTTAATATCATGCCTGGAAGCAATTGAACCTCAGTATGCCACTGTATGAGCGGAGTAGGTGGAAGAAAACTCAATCTTTCAACATGGATCCATTTAGAAAAAAACCTGAATGTAGGGTACAGGAATGTAAACTAGAGAGACTTGCACAAAGACGGAGGAGTTTAAGTATGTATATATTTCCTATGGCTAAACAGAATACCAATTTACGAGCATGCTAACCATTCTCTATGTTACTGATGTAAGGGACCATGCCATGAGTGTCGCAGAAAGTCAATGCAAAGTGCCTTTCCAGTCAAACTCAATTTATTGAATTGCACGGATGCTGTCTGTGTACTTCAGGCTTTTCTTTTTGAAACTGCCCATTAGAAAATTCTCAGCAGTGTCCTATCTTTCCTTATTCTTAGTTTGTGCAAATTTGGGTGAATTAATACAAATTGAATACTACTAAATATATATTTTTCATTCAAGCTAGCTGTTTTAGTTAAGCTGTTCCTATGTGTCCAAACATCCTTTAAAGTTTTAACATTTAAACCACAGTGAGGTTATTGAAGCAGAGATGGATAAGCCCACAATCGCTGAAGAAAATTCTGGTTCCAATCCCGATGTAGTAGAGGCAATATAAAATGGGCATGACAACAAAGAGCTGGATATTGGTCTGTATACAAGTGGACCCTATAAACATTACCCAAGTCTCAGAGAAAGTCCAAGAGAAACATCAGACAGAAATCATTGTGAAAGTGTTGTAAGTGTAAAAAGACACAACCCATTTTCGCATTGACCCAAACACCTCTATCTCTATTTCATTTTAACTCCTCTTTGCACCCCCTTCTGTGACCAAACTAAGTTACGGAGGTAACCAAGAACCCATCGGCCAATATAACTGAGATTTTGAGTTTCTCTCCGCAACTCAGGCATGTAGGGTAAAGTCCCGAGACGGGAGTCCCTCCAGAGTAACGCCATTCCTGCAGTGAAGCATGGTGGTGGGAGCATTACACTATGGAGGGTGCTTCTAGGTTACAGGGACAGGGAGACTGTTCAGGATTGAAAGAAGCATAAACAGTTGAAAGTACTGGGGGTTTCTTGAAGACACATAGAGCACAGGAACTCAGAATGAATTTATCTTGCAGAACGACAGCGACACCAAGCACAAACCTGTTCCCCTGTTGTTCCCAGACATTTCACTTAGTTCACATCATGACCTTGCAATCATTATTCATTAGTTGAAGGCTTGATGACGAGTTGAGTAATTCAATCAGGTGTGCCAGTTGTGGCAAAGGAAAAAAAATATTGTCCCCAATGACAAAATCGTCAGGGGCACAGTGTATTCGTCTCTATACATGACAAGCAATATCTTCTGCACCACTTGTGAGATTTTTACTATATTTGACTGACCAGCAGATTCTTAGCACGGTATATATGAATTGCAACATTTGGAACACATGCTACTAAGAACGTATAGCCCGATGAAGAACATCCATGTCAGCACACAGCAGGGATATCATTGAGGCATGAGAGGGTGTGGTATATGACAATATATCAGGGCTTAAAGCTGTTTATAGTTCATGTACAATGGGCAATTACCCACAACCCTTACAGTTGCGTAATGGCTATTATAAGCAGGTTAATAATAAGAGCAGTAAAAGTGTTATAACAATGGTTTAACTGCTGCTCACGCATCTATTAGACACCACTGGCATACATAAGAGTTAATGTAAAGAAAAAAATGAAATCAGGTCAAAGATCAAGCCTTCAAAAAAACATTGATTTGCAGAGGCAGGTAAAGCATCGTCATTTTGGGGGAATTACATTTTTACCGTGCCCTTATTTATTGTTAGTTTGTCCTTTAGAACAAAAGAAACAAAACAAAAAAAACGATTCGCTCCTATCCACATGTTTCCTCGTATCTCGCAGCATGTTACCACACTGATATTTCAACAAAACAACGACCTAAACAGAGGAGTACAGTGGTAGGACGGAAGTGAAAGCACAACCCTACGAGCACAATCTGCCGCTTTGATTTGAACACATCACAATCCCTCGGATTTTCCAAGGATCTCTCGACGCAGTTCGTTTCTGACAATAGTGGATGAGAGCCATTGGGCAACTCGGTGTGTGACACTGATAAATATTGCACGTCACCACAACAACACCGCATGACATGATGAGAAACGCATATATACACCCCCTAAAGTTTAAACTAGTTGTTCAGTTGGTTAAAAATAACAATAACATAGCATTCATAAGCAGCGGTGTTGAAAATGTCTTCTTCCACTATGCGTGGAGACAGTCGTTATCCGCTGGTAACACATGCGACTATCAAGATTCAGAGGATGTTTCCCGACTGGCTAGCTCAGATGCTAACTAGCTAGCTCCAAAAGACCATTAGATTGACGAAAGCGATGCAACGCCTCGTTCTCGATACAAACACCAGTTCTAAGTAAAAAAAAAAAAACTAAAGTAACTGCACAGCAATCAATTTCCCCGTACACATGTCCATAGATTATACACACTGTAAAATATCAAGCTATGCCTACCGCACTTAGAGGAACCCCTCTATGTGTTTGCGACGCCATCTTCTTCCAAAATGCAGAAGGGGCGTGGCCAACGTGAACGCGTCTATCGCGAGAGCACCGGCCAGCTGGCCATGATTGTCACGATAGTTGAGCGGAGTACGTGCGATTTGGGTTGTTCAACTCGGACTTCATTTTGTCATCGAGTCTGTCTGTACAATTATGAGTATTTCCTGTGATTTCATTGTTTGTGATTACCTTCAACCATCCACTCAGCTGTTCACACATATAAGTTCACACTTCTGTTTATAACATCTATATTCATATGGTCCATATTCCCCATTTATAAACTTGGAATTGCTGATAGTTTTTATATATGTCTATTTGGTTCTTTTTCTTGCTTTGTATTTTCTTAAATGATTTCTGCGTAGATGTCGCGTGACATGTCACAATAATTGTATTGTTCTAAATTACGTTGTCATTTGTTTGCATTTGATAAAAAAAAAACTTTCACAAAGCAACCTCACGTGTTTCATGGGACAGAAATATCCATTCTGGTTGATGGCATATGGGTAGGCTGTGTTCATGAAATAACAAATATATTTGATATTTATTTAATTTATATAGGTATAATTTGGCAAATTTACTATGTGATACAAATGAATGGTTTAAAAAGTGAATATAACGTTTACTGTGAAGGAACTAACTTCTTTCACAGGCCATATAATCTGAGAAAAGCATATTGACAGCTATTTAGAATATTTCTTTGCATAAGTGTTGGCATTTTTTTTAAGGAAGAATGTGGACAAGGGACACACGATTCTGTCTAGACACATTTAGAACTGTCCCTAATACACTTTTCTATTACATTGGTATAATTATATAGAAACACAATAATCCTTTTATTGTTTCAGTGTTTGGTATGTTAATACACTTGCAAAGTATTAAATTAATAATTTATTGAAATGTTAAATTTCTCAATATTATAATTCAGATTTTTTTTAATCAAAATGTTCTTTGAAAGAGGAATGGTAAAAAAGTATTTACACTTATATTTATTAAAAATAAATTATTGCATGTGTCTGTCATTAGGTTTCCTGGCAGCATTTCTTTTTTAAGCATTCAGATATTATAAACATTTAGGGTACTGGAAAAGCAGCCTTTGTTAAACAAAATGAGACAGTAGAATTACGGTTAATAACACAACCTAAAAGTGAAACTTTGGCTGCATGTAAACACCACATAGCCCAATTCTAATATTTTGCAACAATCTGATATATCATTATTTAAATACAAATATATTTATTAAAAGTATACTAATTTTTAATACTAATTTTTCAATGTGCAGGAAAAACCATATCACATTCAATCTGAAGATGTGGATAAACATTTCTAAACATTGAAAGTCATATTAGTCTGTTTGATTAGAACACATTTATTCGATTGGTAAGTACACAGACCCTATTTCTATACATTTTTCCACAACCTAAAATAACAGAAAATGTAAATAGCCTTCATGTATTGTCACGAATTACACAAATCCAACTGGAATTCAACTTCACTTCTAATAATTTCTCACCTCTCATCCAGTTATAAATTAAACAGAAGAATAACAATTTGGTGCCTGTTTATTCATGTGCCAACTGATATCTATCAAATCGAGTGATGCTGGCATCATCATCCCAGAGCACAGAAACGCCTCAGGACAGTTATCACCGGCAATGTTCATTGTATTGACCTTGAGGTTTCACTGTTTAAGATAATTAAGCATACATGTACAATTTGAGCTCCATTTACTGAATCATTCTTAAATGTTGTTTTTATTTACAGACCATGATATATTAATTCTGATTATTAACAAATAATAATTTACAGAAGGCCAGATCTTCACATCATTTAGTCAAGCGATAACACGTGAAGATTAAAACCGCAACGAGTGTTGAGTCTAAATACAGACAGAAGTCAAAGAATTCCCTTAAATAAAATGCCAAAATGAAAGCTATCTTCCTTCACCTACACCTCTGTTCAAAAGTTTGTGGTCACCTATATTTAAAAAAATTAAAATAAACTCATTTTTTCCATTAAAATAAGAGCAAAATGATCAGAAATACAGTGTAGACATTTTTTATGTTGTAAATGCTATTGTAGTTGTAAACTGTGGTTTTTATATAATATCTATATAGGCTTAGAGGCCCTTTATCATCAACCATCAACCCTCTGTATCAATGTCACGTTGTGTTTGCTAACATCTAAAAACTGTCGTGCTAATTAAGCAAGCAATTAAACTGGTGCCAATAGAAGCCAATAACCTCTTACAACAGGACATTGACCCAAATCACAGCTCTTGACTGTATAGAAAATAAGAAGTGCCCATCAAGCCAATCCAACTTGTGGGAGGTGCTTCTGGATGCATGAGGAGAAATTATAGATAGAGGATTCTTTAAAAAAAAAAAGTTTAAAGGACACTAATGTTATTTATATTAAAAGTAATTATTTCTAACATTGTTAATGACTATATTTCCTATTCATTTTGCTATATTTCCTATTTAAACTCATTATGTGTCAAGTATGGTTTAATGGAAAACAATGATGTTTCTAAGTGACTCTAAACTTTTAAACGGTAGTGTACATAAGATAGAGGTATTGCTGTTTACACATATCACATTTACCAACAAATAAAACAGTGACATCACGATGGATGACAAGTCAAACCTTTCGAACGTTTAAAAAACAACCATCTGACCAGAAAGTATCCGAACCTTCTAGAATGATGGAATAGAGTCCCTAGTCAGAACTACTGTCCCTTTACTAGTGCCATTACCAGTCTTTAAAGGAAGACTCAGCAAAAATACTGATGATGTAGAAATTAAACGACTCTACCCCTTTTTTGTTGGTGTGGCTATGACAGGGCAACAGCATGACAGGAACCTGTGCACATGTGCAGTGTGTGACTGCATGACAGCGAACCTATGGCGTCTTGCTTTTTTAGATATCTGCGACGCTGCATGCATTTCAAGATTTGGCCGAGTCTTCCTTTAAGTCTGCACATTCAGACTTGTACTCGGAGAGAAAAGACATCCTATAAGATTGAAATTTTGCTGGCGCCCGCCTACAATACATCATCTCTTTTAGTGGTTCTGTCCAGTTAACACATTTCATTCATATGATTCCATATGGTCCCAGTTCCCATTTCCTCAGCGCCCCAGGTTCTAGAGTCTTGGTGGAGAACTAATTCTCCATGGTGTCCAGGAACTCTTCCTCAGTGATGTGCTCTAGTCTCTTGAGGACTTTGTCTGTGCTCGCTGCCGGATAGTCTGCCACAGGGCAGTCGGCTTGGCTGCTGGGTGAAGTTCCCTGGAAGGAACAGCAGAGGGTACGGAGAAAGGGAACCAGTTGGGTGATGGACGAGAGAGAGCGAAGCGTGAGGAGGGGGAACTCCAGACGCTCCGTAGACGACTCCTCGCTCAGCCCGTTCAGATCCTGGAATTACAGAACATGACATCATCAGGATGTGACAGGGGGACAGCATGATTGACTCATCTGGTGACAAATGTATGTATAAGAATAAGTGTTCTCTTACCCCATACTGAAGATGTGTGTGTGTGTTCTCCTACCCCATACTGAATATGTGTGTGTGTTCTCTTACCCCATACTGAAGATGTGTGTGTATGTTCGCTTGCTCTATACTGAATATGTGTGTGTTCTCTTACCCCATAGCGTTGCTTTATTGCTTCTAGTACTCTCACAATATGCGGTTTGCACTCCTGCTCCTCCTCCAGCAGACTGTTCTCCGGACCAGTGTACCGGCTCACATCTACCTCTGGAACAAAGGCCCAGCGATACCTGGCCACACCGAGAGTAGAGATCATGTCATTACATTCTAACAACGCCAAGCATCCCAGCATAGATGTTAAACAGACTTAATTTAGGGCAAGGCTCTCACATCTGAAACAGGGGTATCTTCTCTGGGGGGAAGGCCAGGACCGTGTCCAGGAACTTGCAGGCAGACAGGTACATGTCCATCTCCGACTGGGGGAAGTTAAGCAGCAGGCTACCCAGGGCACCGCGTACAACTTTGGTCAACCTGACCGTGGGAATCAAAGAGGACGGGTTGTTAGGGCTCAAATAATCATGCTTGAGATATTCCAGAGACTCCCACCGTGTTTATCATGCATAGAGAGACACGTATGGACAGGTAGACTCATCACAGACTCACTTTGACACCTCTTTCTCTTCTGACAAGGTTTTCTCCAAACGAACAAATGTGCGAATCTGAGAGAGAACAAACAGAAATGTTTAATTAACTATTTGGCTATCAAAGAAGCACCTACCCTTATTTAATTTGCATTTAACTTTACATGTCATGAAAAACGATGACAGGAAGTGATATCATCTGAGTAGAGGTTGTTCCTCACCAGTTCTGTGACCATGATTGGCCAGAGGGAGGTCAGGTGCTGGGGCGAGATCCGCAGCACTAGAACACGGAACGTCAGGAAAATCTGAGCCAAAACGGAGGGTGTCTGACCCACACGCAGAACCTCTGTCAGCCGCTCTGAGAGAGAAAAGGAGTTTAGGAGAGAGAAGGGAAGTGACGGAGAAAGATGTTAGGATAGAGAGAAAAGGAAATTAAAAGAAGTGGAGTGAGAGAAAAGGAGGAAGAGAAAAATAATGGAGTGAGGGAAAAGGAGGTTGGGAAAGAGTAAAAAGAAGAGATGTTAGGTAAAAGAAGAAGAGTAAGGGAAAGGGATGATAGGAGGTAGAGAAAACGAACACAGGGAGATTACAGCATTACATTATAGTGCAAATAAATTATTCATGCTGAAGTTCCTGTTCGCTTATAGTGCAAATTAATCATTCATGTTGAACTTTACTTTTGCCTCCAATACCTTCACTAATCAACCTTTACAGCATCTTACTGAGAGGATAACGGACCTATTTCTCGTTGACAAAAGACCTGGACAAAAAGTTACAGCCAGAATGTTAGCAACTGTAAACCTTCTCTCAGGTCACTAAAAGCAATCTGATAAGACTGGAGAAACACGTAGGAGACTGCACCAATCAGTCTGGGTCAGAGAACAATGAACTACAGATATTCTAATATATAACTTATAATCCTTTTAACTTATAAACAAAATATTGGTTAAATATAGTACATGTATAGGTTACAGAAATGTATGTACTAACAATGGCATTGTTAAAGCAACATGTTGAGTGTCACACACACACCCACCCACACACACCCACACACACTCACACACACTCACACACACTCACACACACTCACACACACTCACACACACTCACACACTCACCTTGAATGAGGGGCAGGTAAGAATGGTACTGGTCGAGTTCTCCACTGAACATGGCAAAGGCTTGACGTTTCAGTAACATGGGCTTCTGTTCGGCACTGGGGAACAGCTTCAGAGAACTGCTCTGCATGCCTGCAATGCATATATGTTAACGTACATGTAACACATGCACCACTCACTTCCAAACACACACGCACACACACACACACACACGTATGGTTTGACTTACTCATGAGATCTTTGAACATGGTCTTCTCATGGGTCAGTAGATGGTCAATGATAGACCTCCAGCTGGGGAAATAAATTAAATGAGATCAAACACAATTGTTTTCTTATCAAAACGTGTCTGTCAATATTTACATGGCATGTAGACTGCCACACACACACACACACACGCACGCAGCGTGTTTAAACGTAATCTCACTGGGGGGCACAGGACACATCCATGGTGAAGAAGAGTGGGTCCATGTAGAGTTCGAAGGCCTCTTTCTTCCAGGCCCTCTTGGTGTAGGCATACCCGCTCAGACTGCTCAGGAGCTGGGCACCTGCACCAAAACTGGGCATGTTGTAGGCACTGTGGTTCTTCAGGTAGGGGAACACGTAGTACATGAGTCGGGAGATGAGGGGGATGGCTTTCTCCTTCTCATCACTACGATACACCATGTCCAGGAGTGGAGCGAGAACCTACAGAAGGGGAAGGTCACCACATTAAAGGATCAAGCAAAATAACTATAGCATATATGCATTAAGGTTCCATGAGCTGGCCGGCTATGGGATTCAAACCAGCAACCGTCCAGATGCTGATTAAACACTCCCAATGAAAACCATTGCAGCACACACCTCCACACACTCCCTTACCTCTGCCAACAGCGCCAGAGCTTGTACACTGTACACAGAGGGGGCGGAGGAGGAGACCATGGTACTGGACTGGGCCACAGAGTCTGGAGAAGAGAATGATAAAAGGGAGGACACAGGAGAAAATAGGAGACAAATGAGTAAGAGACAATAGATGAGAAAATTGTAAAAAATAAGGGAGAAGAGATAAAAGGAAGAAAAAGATTTGGTATTGTCACTCATAAGCATGTATATCTTTCTCTCCAGTGTCTGCCCTGTGGGATAACCTCAGGAAAACAGGAAGGAATTGTCTCATCCTTCAGACCAAATTCTGATTCAAATGCTCCAAGTGAAGCTGCAGGGCTCGTAACCACACTACTGGGAACCGGGCTGGTTTCCACGGTAACAGAACAAGAGGGGCCCTTTATTGAAGTGTCCTCCCTCACTGGACCACCAAGCCGCAAAGAAGTCCACTGTTTCCGTGGCTACAGAGCATGTCTACATCTCTCAGTCCTCTCAAATGTTCTGGCGAAATCAAGTTGAGCAGAGGAGTAGAGGAGACCACGGTTTGAGGCGGGCCCTGAGGGTTCCCTTAACCACTCATGGTCAAGGTGATTTAGTCAGAGATGAGGTACTGGGCGGTAAAACGTCTTTGTAGTATTAAGGCATAAGGATAATCTGAATGAATCCTATGTTCACTCTTTTATTAATTAATATGATTGTTTAGGTGTGTTTGAGAGCTTTTCAGTACATAACTTAAGGAGTCCTTAAGGAGATAGGTGGACTCAAGGAATACACAAAGCCAATGTCCACCTACTGTGTGTGTGTGTGTGCGCACGTGTGTATATACAGTACACAGGGTATTCACCGTAGAGATCTAGGTCCAGCTACTGTGTGTGTGCATGCGCACGTGTGTATATAAAGTACACAGGGTATTCACCGTAGAGATCTAGGTCCAGCTACCGTGTGTGTGTGTGTGCATGCGCACGTGTGTATATAAAGTACACAAGGTATTCACCGTAGAGATCTAGGTCCAGCTACAGTGTGTGTGTGTGTGCGTGCGCGCGTGTGTATATACAGTACACAGGGTATTCACCGTAGAGATCTAGGTCCAGCTACAGTGTGTGTGTGTGTGCGTGCGCGCGTGTGTATATACAGTACACAGGGTATTCACCGTAGAGATCTAGGTCCAGCTACAGTGTGTGTGTGTGTGCGTGCGCGCGTGTGTATATACAGTACACAGGGTATTCACCGTAGAGATCTAGGTCCAGCTCATCAGACGGCTCCTCTGTCTCAGGACAAACTTGCGGCTGATTTTTGACCTCCAGGTTTCGGCTGAGCCAGCTGGTCTGCTCCAGAGACGAACCCGCCACCCCACCAACCGCCTCCAGAATCTTCTGGGCCACTTCCTACATGACGTCACCATGTTAACCACATAGCCGACATCGTCAACATCATGCCTCTTAAACAACTCGACATATTTCCGGCACCACATTTAGTGGAGACATGTTTGCCCACGTCCGGACATAAGCGGACATGTGTGGGTGGTGAACAGGAGAACAGTGTGAATTCGGCTTAAGCCGGGTGTGGCCACTGTGCTCCGTATCTCACCTGCATGTCTTTAGTGTCCTTCTTATTGTCCATGTTGGGGAGCCGGTTGACGAAGTCGTTGAGGATGCTGTGATTAGAAGTAGATTAAAACAGTAGGTACAGGTTCCACAGGTATAGATGTTCACCAAATAATAAAATCGAGATGAGAGTGTAATAGCATATAGTGTCACTGCTGAAATCAAAGCATGTCTAAGACATGTGGTGACCTACATAAGTTGATAACAACATATATGGAGCGATGTTTGTAGTCATTGAATCAGTATGACCTGCGATTCATGATTGGTGACACATTATGGACTCATTCTGGGCATAGTGGACATTGGAGTACTCATTTCAGGCAGACAGGAAGTTGCTGACTGACCCCAATAGTAGGAAGTGTCCAGGCGGGGCAAGGTTGAGCTGCACAGACTCTCTGAGAAGACTGAGAAGGGGCATCACGTTCTCCTGAAGTGCCTGAGGTGGAATGCTAGAACACAGAGAGACGCCGGTGAATGTTTGGTGAAAGGCCTGAGGTGGACTGCTAGAACACAGAGAGACGCTGGTGAATGTTTGGTGAAAGGCCTGAGGTGGAATGCTAGAACACAGAGAGACGCCGGTGAATGTTTGGTGAAAGGCCTGAGGTGGAATGCTAGAACACAGAGAGACGCCGGTGAATGTTTGGTAAAATTCCAGAATAGGAGAAAATAGGAGACACATGAGTAAGAGACAATAGATGAGAAAATTGTACAAAAATAAGACAGAAAATAAGGGAGAAGATATTAACAAAAAGGAGAGAACAGGCAAAATACAGGAGAAAAAAGAAAGAAAAAGGTTTGAAGGGGCCTCGATTTGCTGTCTAAGAAAACACATATATGTGAATCCAGCCCACCGATATTTCATATTCTCCCATCCCTACCATCAAATAGATTATGAAATGAAAAAGTGATAATAATATTTTTTTTCATTCCAGTGTGGATGTCTGAGGTAAAACGGTTGTTTGTTACCTCTGGATGTAAGCGTAGCTAAACTGAAGCATCGGAATGTCGACCAGGGTTGACTTCTGTCACACAAGAAGGAGAGACAGAATAAATAAATTAGACCACCTTCAAAAGACCACAGCCAGCATAACCAGACATTTTTCAGGTGTGTGTGTACCTGGTCTCCTTTGATCTGGTGGGGTTTCTTCACCACCTCTTTGATCATCTGTAGGATGCTGTCTGTACGCAGTGTTCCCAACGACTTGACCAGATCCACGATGATCAGACGACACTCACTGGTCTCAGGCAATATCTATGGCCATATGAAGAGGTAGAGGAAGGTGGGTGGAGGGTGCGTTACTGTCATGTAAACACTGTTTGAATCCGTTTGCTTTTAAGTTGACTTATTACGTAAACAATTAATCTAATTTATTATTTTAAGTTTCATGTGCAGACTTGAAATAAATGACGCATGAATAATTGAATGTCCCATTTGTGTGATGGTATTTATGCTAATCTCTGATACTGCTTTTTTTCTCCCATCCATTTGGCCGCTGGTGAGAGTGTTTTAATGAGAATGAAAAACACTGACCTTGTTTTTGTTGTGTTTCCTCTTACTCCTCCGGCTGCTCCACACTGCCCCCACGGAGGCCATGAGCTGAACCCCATACTGGCCGGTCAGAGGAGTCAGGAACTCCAACACACGCTGCTTCAGGATCTTCACACACAAAGAAAAACATAGTGAGCAGAAGCGCCAGGGAGTGACTCATAAATGCAGTTGCGAAATGTTTACAGTGGCGCCTATAAGAACCCACACACACGCACACACACGCACACACACCCACACACCCACACACACACGCACACGCACACACACCCACACACACGCACACACACACCCACACACACACGCACACACACGCACACACACGCACACACACCCACACACACGCACACACGCACACACGCACACACGCACACACCTTAAAGCTCCGGAAGTAAACAGAGGTGGAGCCGCGGCTGGAGATACGGTCGTACTCTACGCCCCTGCTCAGTGACTCCTCCCGTTTGACCACGCCCCACAGCAGAGCCATACTGCTGAACATATACGGCAGCTCCTCGATCACGGCATTGCGGGCGTTACGCACGTCTGCTGGGTCACAGGCCACCAGGGACTGTAAAGGGAGAGACGTGGGACGGTCAGAATGCCGTCGTTACCTAAACTCTGCCATGGGACCCGCTGGCGCGTTGCCTCACCTTCTTGTTGTCCAGCAGACAGTGGTGGGTCAGTGTGGTCAGGCCCTCCAGGAGAGTGAGAGGATAATCCGGGGCGATGTTCTCCTTCCTGCCCCCCAGGCTCTGCGTGGACCTCCCCCCGTCGTGGTCGTACTGTTTCACCAGCTCCTCTAAATTCCGGCAGATCTGGCTGATGAGCGGCGCCACGATGATGCCCAGCGAGCGGCCCAGGTAGGGCAGGGACGAGCACAGCAGCGACACCCAGTGGGGGTGCATGGCATAGCCGTACTGCGGCTGCAGAGCCCGGGCGGCGGCCGAGACGAACATCCCCTGTGCCGTGATTGGCTGGGTCTGGACATACTGCGCCGCCCTGATGGACTGCTGGAACAGCACGGCGGTCTGCCACTCGCGTGCCAGCGACGAGGAGGCCGGCGAGGGCGAGGGAGCGTCGAAAGGCTCGTTGGGGTTAAGGGTCAAACCCGCCCCCCCTGGCCACACGTGGTACTCCAGGACGATAAGGGCCTGTAGGAGCTTGAGCAGCTCCATTTGCAGCGGGTATTGCTCCTGCCCACCGCCTCCGCCCACGTTCACCAGGCTCTCCTCAGACAGCGCCCCCTGCTGGTCCGGTAGGTCCAGATCCCCCGCGGCGGGGCCCTTGTCTGCTCCTCCTCTCTGGCTGACGTACATGGAGGCTGACAGGGTGAGGAGGCTATACTGCTGAACCTTACACACGGCCAGCAGCCTCCGGATGGCCTCCACACGGGCCGCCGCGGTCTCGCCCTGGCCTCGAGCCACGCTTCCCAGCTCCGTCACCAGCCGGGTCAGAACCCCCACGCTCTTCACCTGGACCTCCCGGTTCCACTGCAGCTCCCTGGGGCCCAGGGTGAGGTGGGACGGGAAGTGGGAGCGGAGGAACCTCAGGCACATGGACACCAGGAGCTCGATGAGCAGGGATGGTGGAGCGGAGGGCGAGGAGGTGGGGGAGAGCAGGTGGCCGTAGAAGGCTCTCCCATCCTGGGCCTGCTGGTGGCGCTGGAGCAGATTGGAGATCAGATTGAGGTGGGAGGCTGAGCTGGTATCCAGGGAGGTGGAGGAGAGGGCATCCACCAGAGTGCGCTGGGCGCTGCTCCTCAACAGGCTGTCCAGGAGAGCCAAACCATGAAGCAGACGAGCCCCGCCCCCGGGGGCGGAGTAAAGCAGAACATGACGGAAGAGGGAGTCAATCGCTTCCCTCTTTTCACGTTCCTGTTTGAGGAGACGCGACCGAGCCAGGGCTTCCAGCTCCAGGTCCTCCTCCTCCTCGCTCGAGAGAGAATCGGACGCCTGCGTGTGTTCAGACTCAACCCTCCTCAGATGGTTCTCCACACCTCCGTCCTCAACGCTACACCCGAAAGTGGCCGAGCCGGAGGTGGAGTTCTCCGTGGAGAGCTGGGCGCCGCTGGAATCAGCCGACTCTGTGTGTTCGCTGTCCTCCTCTTCGTCGGGTTCGTTTTCCTCCTCGGTGACTTCGCTGTCGCTGCCTGACCCCCCCGTGGCGTTAGTGAGTGTTAAGGTATCCGGCTCGCACTCAAGCTCCTCCCACAGAGCCTCCCGGTCCACCAGGATCGTGTGACCCAAAGAACCCTCGCCTGCATGTACGGTAGTTCCCATGGCGTCGGCAGAACTCTTTGTGGCACCTTGGCATCTGCCGTTCAATCTTTTCACATTACCTACAGAGAGAAACGCGCATGTGAGCATATTAAACACACACAAATACCCACTGGGAGAGCAACCTCTCAAAACCCTGCAGTCACCAAAAACCACACACACAAACACAGGGACTAACCTGCGGTGAGGTTCTGTTTGACATTCTGGATGGAGCAGCGCTGGGTGGAGGGGTGGAGGAGCAGCAGGAGAACGGGCTCCAGGATTCGAACCACGTCCTGCAGAGAGAGAGCCCGGACCAGCCAGCACTGGGCTGCAGCGCTCACAGAACCATCCGGGCTGTTCAGACAGTCCATCACTACACACAGAGACCTGGGAGACAAACACACACCGAGTCAATCACATGGAAATGACAGTCATGAACGCAGAATCTCCCATAGTGATCTGAGACAGAGAGGAAAAGGAGGATAGACAGAGAGAGAGCAGGGAGAGATGGGGGAGATGGGAGAGATGGAGAGAGATGGGGGAGATGGAGGGAGATGGAGGGAGATGGAGGGAGATGGGGGAGATGGAGGGAGATGGAGGGAGATGGGGGAGATGGGGGAGATGGGGGAGATGGGGGAGATGGAGAGAGATGGGGGAGATGGAGAGAGATGGGGAGAGATGGAGGAGATGGGGAGAGATGGAGGAGATGGGGAGAGATGGAGGAGATGGGGAGAGATGGAGAGAGATGGAGGAGATGGAGAGAGATGGGGGAGATGGAGAGAGATGGAGAGAGATGGAGGAGATGGAGAGAGATGGAGGAGATGGGGGAGATGGGGGAGATGGAGGGAGATGGAGGGAGATGGGAGAGATGGGGGAGATGGGGGAGATGGAGGAGATGGGAGAGATGGAGGGAGATGGGAGAGATGGGGGAGATGGAGGGAGATGGAGGGAGATGGGAGAGATGGGGGAGATGGGAGAGATGGGGGGAGATGGGGGAGATGGGAGAGATGGAGGGAGATGGGAGAGATGGAGGAGATGGAGGAGATGGGGGAGATGGGGGAGATGGAGGAGATGGAGGAGATGGAGGAGATGGGGGAGATGGGGGAGATGGGGGAGATGGAGAGAGATGGGGGAGATGGAGAGAGATGGAGGAGATGGGGGAGATGGGGGGAGATGGGGGAGATGGGAGAGATGGGGGAGATGGAGGAGATGGAGGAGATGGAGGAGATGGGGAGAGGGGGAGATGGGGGAGATGGGGGAGATGGGGGAGATGGAGGAGATGGAGGAGATGGAGGAGATGGAGGAGATGGAGGAGATGGGGGAGATGGAGGAGATGGGGGAGATGGGGGAGATGGGGGAGATGGGGGAGATGGGGGAGATGGGGGAGATGGGGGAGATCGGGGAGATGGAGGAGATATCCAGTCCATCTTAAATTACGTTATTATTTGAAATACTTTAAATAAAAAAAATTTGGTGAGGGAATTACTAGATTACTAAAAATACAAATGTGGGAATAATGATTAATCAATGAATCATTTACTTAAATAATAAACTACTCATAGATCCTTTATGTAAAGTTGTCATAAAGTGTTGACCTAAGCCGCACCAAGTCGCACACAAGCCGCACACAAGCCGTACTCACCGGTCAAAGGAGCGGTTCAGAGACATGGTGCGGTTGGAATGAATCTCTCTGGTGAGGTGCCACAGCAATGAGAACCTGTGTAGAGCTTCTAATCGTACAGACTAAGGGGGGACACACGCACACACACAAGCACACGCACGCATGCACGCACGCAGACACACACACACGCACACGCGCGCACACACGCACGTAGACACACACACGCATGCAATTAGGTACAATTAGGCTGCAATGTTTATGATGAATTTTAATTTTCGCATTTGCATTTACATTTGAATATTGCCCTCCGTAAACGATGTACGTCTTTGAAAATGAAATGTCAAACCGAAATTCCGTTTCATTTTTTATGTTCATAGAATGCCCATATGAGATGTTAAAATGGAAATGAAATTAGGTGTAATTTCTCTGTGTAGTAAAGCCTGACAGCTGGTGTGTGTTCTGTACCTTGTCTCTGTGTAGTAAAGCCTGACAGCTGGTGTGTGTTCTGTACCTTGTCTCTGTGTAGTAAAGCCTGACAGCTGGTGTGTGTTCTGTACCTTGTCTCTGTGTAGTAAAGCCTGACAGATGGTGTGTGTTTTGTACCTTGTCTCTGTGTAGTAAAGCCTGACAGCTGGTGTGTGTTCTGTACCTTGTCTCTGTGTAGTAAAGCCTGACAGATGGTGTGTGTTTTGTACCTTGTCTCTGTGTAGTAAAGCCTGACAGATGGTGTGTGTTTTGTACCTTGTCTCTGTGTAGTAAAGCCTGACAGATGGTGTGTGTTTTGTACCTTGTCTCTGTGTAGTAAAGCCTGACAGATGATGTCCTCACAGATGGACGCAGAAGGGGCCAAGCAGTGGAGCCGATAGAAGAGCTCCACACAGGTGGTGTGCTGTTCCCGACGCTCCACATCCAGCTGAGCCCACATCACCTGAGCCACCCGCTGCATGGGGTCAAAGGTCACAGGTCAATTCAGATGAACATGCCCGACCCAATGTGGTCACAGGCAGAGGAAATAAAATGTGAAGATGTTGTTATGGAGGCTCTTATGTGGAAATGTGCAAGTCATCATATTATAAACCGGGTGCTTCAAGCCAATACCGAATACAATTACAAGTAAATGGCCAATATACCAAGGCTAACTGCTGTACTTAGGCACAACGCACTGAGGAGTGCCTGGGAGTTCTGCCGTGGTAAATTGGCAACATATCACAAACCCCAGAGAGGCATTATTGGGCGTAAACCAATTCCCAACGTAATTTGAGCATTAAAAAAGTGATGACATCACATCAATATTTTGTGAAATAATTGTAATTCTAATTGCAATACAAGCGCTCTGTGACATTGTAGAGACCATTGTTTTGCCAACCTGGTAGAAGTCTGTGCACTGCTCAATGACCGTGAGCAGTCCGGGGTAGATGAGAGGTACTGTGACCATCTGTAGCTGCCCACTGAGGGGGTTGGCGCCGCTGGCCTGGTAGCGCTTGGACTTGTCCTGTATGACCAGGGCCAGAGACTGGGAGTGGTTGATTAGCTCTAGCAGGGAGGACACGGCTGTGTGCTGCACCTGGTAGTCCCTCGACAGGCAACACAGGGTCATCAAGGACCTCAGCCACACAGGCAGGCTGTCCACGTCATTGCCTGAGGCGAAAAAAAACATATAAGCTACCTACCATCCAGTCAGTAAAGTGAAACCATGTTAGTAAGCTGCGATAGAAATACACAAAGCTTTTGCTCCAAGCGATTAATAGGAAGAGACACCAGGACCCAGTAAACCTGCATCACTAACAATGTTTTAGAAGAGCTTCAGTGTGACACGAAATATATGTGTTTGTGTGTGTGTGTGTGTGTAAGGCTAACTAACTGCTGAATGTTTGCACAGAGGTCAACATTACGCTAGTTAAACCCGCTGTGTGACGTGTCTATACTGGACCTCACCTGTGTGGTTGAACATGTGACTGTGGAGGCCTCGGCTCTCCTCCTCACTGAGGTACAGCGGGAAGGTGGTGCATTCTAACAGCAGATGACACACGGCCATGAACGCATGGCGGCAGTCCTCCGAAATCTCCGCTCTGCCCCGAGGCATGCATCCAGCACCCCAGTCCACGCCTCCCCCTGCGCCCCTTCGTCCCTTCTTCCTCTCAGCTGGGAGCTCCTGGACAGGGGCGTCCGTGACAGGGAGCGAAGACTTTTGATCGGGTATGGGGTGAGGCTGTACCCCGTCTCCGTTCCCTCTGACATCCTCCACCTGAACCAATAGGTACCTAGGGGGGATCACATGGTTTTACTGTGTGTGTGTGTGCTAAATGACTGTGTGTTAAATGTTTACCTCCCGATGTGATCGCTTATGTTACCTGGTCGTGACGAAGGCCAGGATGTCTAGGAGGCACTGGGACATGGATTCCACAACGCCCCCCTTCCTCCACACGCTCTCGCCCTCCTTCGCGACCCACGTCTCCTCCTCAGGGCTCACGGCCACTCCGGGTAGGAGGTGCTGCTCTGAAGGTGAGGCACTGACGCCCAATCCGCTGTCTTCTGACCGCAGGGGCAGGAAAGCTTTTTCTCCTTCTCCAGGGCCAGTATCCTGCTCCACGTCTCCATTCAGCTCCGGTTCTTCCTCTGGTTCTGCTTTGTCACAGTTACCGTTAAACTGACTGTCTTTGTCCTTCTCTTCCTTCTCCTCGTCCCTCTCCTCCTCCTCCTCCTGTACCTGAGACAACAACATGTATGATCAGACGTGCTGGAGGAGAGCACATACCTTGGCCAACGACCACAGTTGAGTTTATCAGCCGACCTACTATAAGTAATTAAAGTGTGATGTGAAAAGGCAACCCTGTCTAGTATTTCGCAGCTTAAACGTACATACATATGTTGTATCACAGACATTAAATGAGAAATATCAATATCAAACCACAAAAACATTGTGCATTGTCAAAATCTATGTAAAATGTACAGAAATACCATTAACCTGCAGTACCAAGACAGCTTGAAAAACCACTGGTCAGTGAGTCAGCGACATAGTCCAGATACACCAAAACCCCAAATCTTACAACACGTACAGACACAGAAGTTATCTGACCTGAACATGTTCAAAGCTCTCCTCCTGTGCCATCACCTCCACTTCCTGTGTCCGCCCGTCCATGTCCATATAAGCCACAGGCATCTGGATCTTACTCAGCACCTTGAAGCACGCACGCAAACCCTGTGTGAGCTCAGACAGGTCCAGGGAGGTCATGTCTGCACAGATGGCATGTAGCATGCGGCCCAGCATCTGGGGCAGAAACTGAGACTGGATGTCGGCATGGAGCTCCTGTAGGAGTGGCCACAGAAACAGAACAGGTAGAAAGGGTGAGAGAGAAGAATGGCAGAGATGAGGGTGTTCTTGTCTTTTAGTGCGTCTGCGTGTGTGTTTACCAGTGGGATGACATCCAAAAGGAAAATGATGAGCGTGGAGATCTCCGTCACAGAGGGAGCTGGGCCAGCACTCTGATTTGCAGGAGGCTCAGATATGTTGCTATGGAGACGCAGACACAAAGTCAGAGAAAAAAGGCATCAAGCAGCAGAGATACTAGGTCAACCGGTGTAAAGGTTGTTCAGCTGTCAGTTGAAGTACTACCTGAAGCACGTGCAGAAGTGGCAGGTCAGGTAGTCCCACAGGAACTCACTGTTCATGGAGTTCACAAGCATGTTCACCGTCTTTATGATCTCTGACGCGTTTTTGTTCCCTTTTATTTTACTGTACAGACACATTACAGACGGCGCATTACAGACAGTACCATTAGAGACAAGCCATTTAAAAAAAACAACTATATAATTCAATAAGTGACAAGGACAATCTGACGACACACAACCCTGTTAAACGCTATGGACTTGTGTGTAACGTCAACGTCCATTCTTCTGATCCGCGCTTTCGCTCACCTGGCTAGCTGATTGGCTGACAGGCCCGTTTTGGTGATAGTCTCCTCCCCCAGCATCTCTCTGCAGTAGATGTAAAACGCACGAACCGCCTCCAATAACACACTGCTCACCACCAGAGGACCTGAGGCAGACCGTCATAAGCACTACACATTACTGACCAGCAGAGGGGCGACACTACACATTACTGACCAGCAGAGGGCGACACTACACATTACTGACCAGCAGAGGGGCGACACTAGACATTACTGACCAGCAGAGGGCGACACTACACATTACTGACCAGCAGAGGGCGACACTACACATTACTGACAAGCAGAGGGCGACACTACACATTACTGACCAGCAGAGGGCGACACTACACATTACTGACAAGCAGAGGGCGACACTACACATTACTGACCAGCAGAGGGCGACACTACACATTACTGACCAGCAGAGGGCGACACTACACATTACTTGGACAGGAGAGAGATAAGGCTTGGGGAGGGGAGACGGAAGTGTGTGTGTGCATTTACCTATCTCTGGTTTATCCATAAGGCTAATGATTACACGGAAGGGTCGGAGGTAATAAATCACACTCTCTGGGTCCGCCTCCACATCCTTCAGTTTCAGGATGTTGATCAAAGCCTACGGACAAAGACACAGAAGACACACACACACGCGATTATGCCACAAGGTTTTTAAGGAATTTTAGGTCACATTGTTTAAATGTTTGCATGTTTGCATAGTCCTATTTAAAGTTCTTAAAAAAACACAGTATTACCCAGTATTCTGGTTGTTTATGAGTGAGGTGTATTCTCTGTAATAGTACTATGCAGTACAGTCTAGTTGTTTCTGATCTGTATTCTTCCTCTATGCAGTACAGTCTAGTTGTTTCTGATCTGTATTCTCTCTCTATGCAGTACAGTCTAGTTGTTTCTGATCTGTATTCTTCCTCTATGCAGTACAGTCTAGTTGTTTCTGATCTGTATTCACTCTCTATGCAGTACAGTCTAGTTGTTTCTGATCTGTATTCTTCCTCTATGCAGTACAGTCTAGTTGTTTCTGATCTGTATTCTCTCTCTATGCAGTACAGTCTAGTTGTTTCTGATCTGTATTCTCTCTCTATGCAGTACAGTCTAGTTGTTTCTGATCTGTATTCTCTCTCTATGCAGTACAGTCTAGTTGTTTCTGATCTGTATTCTCTCTCTATGCAGTACAGTCTAGTTGTTTCTGATCTGTATTCTTCCTCTATGCAGTACAGTCTAGTTGTTTCTGATCTGTATTCTCTCTCTATGCAGTACAGTCTAGTTGTTTCTGATCTGTATTCTTCCTCTATGCAGTACAGTCTAGTTGTTTCTGATCTGTATTCACTCTCTATGCAGTACAGTCTAGTTGTTTCTGATCTGTATTCTTCCTCTATGCAGTACAGTCTAGTTGTTTCTGATCTGTATTCTTCCTCTATGCAGTACAGTCTAGTTGTTTCTGATCTGTATTCTCTCTCTATGCAGTACAGTCTAGTTGTTTCTGATCTGTATTCTCTCTCTATGCAGTACAGTCTAGTTGTTTCTGATCTGTATTCTTCCTCTATGCAGTACAGTCTAGTTGTTTCTGATCTGTATTCACTCTCTATGCAGTACAGTCTAGTTGTTTCTGATCTGTATTCTTCCTCTATGCAGTACAGTCTAGTTGTTTCTGATCTGTATTCTCTCTCTATGCAGTACAGTCTAGTTGTTTCTGATCTGTATTCACTCTCTATGCAGTACAGTCTAGTTGTTTCTGATCTGTATTCTTCCTCTATGCAGTACAGTCTAGTTGTTTCTGATCTGTATTCACTCTCTATGCAGTACAGTCTAGTTGTTTCTGATCTGTATTCTCTCTCTATGCAGTACAGGTCATCAGGTCAACAGTAGGGTCAGTTGGGCATACCTGCACTAGGAGTTGTCTGGAGTGGGTGTTAAAGTAATTGGCTGTGTGTTCCTTCATGGAAATGGAAAGGTCCGGGTCTGCAGCAACCATACCCCCTTTATTATCAGTGCCTGTGGAACAGCAAAACACACACACGCAGACACACAGAAAAATCAGACAAGGTAGACAGGTATAAAACCAAGTCATCTGTTCTAGGGCAGACCTGCTGTTAGATTCTGTTCTATGGCAGACCTGCTGTTAGATTCTGTTCTAGGGCAGACCTGCTGTTAGATTCTGTTCTAGGGCAGACCTGCTGTTAGATTCTGTTCTATGGCAGACCTGCTGTTAGATTCTGTTCTAGAGCAGACCTGCTGTTAGATTCTGTTCTAGAGCAGACCTGCTGTTAGATTCTGTTCATAATAGAAAATATTCTATTATGTTTTTACCAGGTAGTATTCTAGTGTCCCAATACTGAGTTGGCCTCTAATTAAGAAAGGATAAATACAAAAGTGTTTTCCAGGAACAGAGTTTAAGAGGCCGTCTGAGACCCAAAGCGTGTATGTGTGTGTTATCATGGTTAACGTTTATTCCCATTAGCTACCTAGGAGCCAGGCGTAGAGCCGTCGGTTCAGGGACATGTCTCTGCGGAGCAGCGTGAGAGAAGCAGCCGACACCACTGTGATGGTGTCCTCCCTGGTCATGGGGATACTGCACTCTGCTGGCTCCTGCCAAAGCAACGGAGATCCACGGGGTGAGGAGAAAGGAGATCGTGAACATCCGGAGCAGAGCAAATGGAGATGGTGGAGGAGCCATCGTTACTCACCAGGCAGGTGGCCAAGGAGAAGAAGTAGAGCAGGATCTCCAACATGTTCCTCTGCACCAGAACGTTAGAATCATGCAGAGAAAGACAGAGCGCCTTCACCTTGGAGACAAAGAAAGAGGGAGAAAGAGGGAGAGTGAGAAATAAGCTATGCATCTTCACCAACACGGCCGACACAAACCCTAAACACACATCAACATGTGTCCATCCTCACAGCTCACCAGCATGCGGTTGTCGTAGCCCAGCATGTGCGTCTGCTGGCGCGGGGGCGTGAGGCGGTCAAAGTGTGTGACTATGAAGAGGGAGGCGGGCAGCCGGACCAGAGGGCTGACTAACACGCTGCCCCACAGGGCACCGTAAAACACCTGCTGGCCCACCAGCAGAGACAGCCTCAGGAGCAACGCGTCCGTCCTGGAGGGGAAGAGGAAGGAACATGCCTGGGAGATTATTCCCGGGAGATTAAACACATGTCAGACGTGTTCAGCTGCAGGCGCGTGCGTGTGTACCGGTCGTAGACGTCGACGCCCTCCTCCAGGCCAGGCAGTAGTCCAGTGATGAAGGCCTGTAGGCTGGGCAGTAGAGCTCTCTGTAGGGGGAGGTAGTAGCGCTCATACAGAGTCAGCAGGGCCGGCTTCACTGCCATCGCAGCGTGTCCAAGCAACGGGAACAGCCCAGAGCTAAAATACAGACACATGATGGAGATTAATACCGCACACTGATTTAGTGACAGAGCTGTGATGTCTGTTTGGGGTTAGGATCAATACCACACACTGACTTGGTGACAGAGCTGTGATGTCTGTTTGGAGTTAGGATCAATACCGCACACTGATTTAGTGACAGAGCTGTGATGTCTGTTTGGGGTTAGGATCAATACCGCACACTGATTTAGTGACAGAGCTGTGATGTCTGTTTGGGGTTAGGATCAATACCACACACTGACTTGGTGACAGAGCTGTGATGTCTGTTTGGAGTTAGGATCAATACCGCACACTGATTTAGTGACAGAGCTGTGATGTCTGTTTGGGGTTAGGATCAATACCACACACTGATTTAGTGACAGAGCTGTGATGTCTGTTTGGGGTTAGGATCAATACCGCACACTGATTTAGTGATAGAGCTGTGATGTCTGTTTGGGGTTAGGATCAATACCGCACACTGACTTAGTCAGAGCTGTGATGTCTGTTTGGGGTTAAGAGCAATACTTTGTATGTTTGTGGCATGAATTTTGATCAAAGCTAAATCTGTCTTGCTTATTAATCATTACGCCTAATGAATCATTTGCATTTCATCATAACCAATGAGGCTACAAAAGTGAAGCAGTTAGAATGATTCACAGATAAAGCTTAAAGAAGACTTAACAGTGACTGACCATGGCCTGTTTCATTTGCCTAACTTGGTGGTTGAAGCAATTAAAAACAGAAATGTATTTCGACACAATAGGCAGGGCGCGGGCACAAACGGCACAAATGATAAGCGTATTCAACGCCTTACAGCCTTCTCAGCTGGACTGAAGCCACTGTTAATGACCAAAATTAATCAGTAGGAAGTTCACAAATGTGAAACGTTAACATTACAAACGTGTTATTGTTGGTTAGCATATATATATATATATATATATATATATATGTATAGATTTTTATCATAATCAGGCACCTGTAGATGAAAAGGTCCTTGGCCAGCCATTTGGTGCCGATGATCTTGAAGATGATCTCATAGGTCTCCAGAGCTTTCAGATGCACACCGCTGGGTAAGGCCGGGTGCAAACACTGGGCCAGACGCTTCCCAATGATCAGCCTCTTGGGCAATAAAGAGTAGCGCAGATTACTCTGCAGGGCCTGTGGAGTGGGGTGGGGGTGTTGGTGAGGGAGAGGTGAGGGTGGGGGCAGGTGGAGAGGGTGAGGTGAGGGTGTGGGGGGTGGAGAGGAGAAGGGTTTAATTATCATGTGCCAAATAGTGTCAGTGAGGCTTGATACTGGGGTGTGTTTCGACGAATTCCAAGAAATCAGCAGTTCATTAGTAATCCTGTAGTTATCATGTTACTAGATGCGTTCTCTAATGTCAAATAAATGTATAATTGATTGGAATTACCGTGTTCCCCTTTAATCTCTCAGATATGTCCACACACAAACAGGTCACAAGCAGTATTGTAACTGTAAACATTAACTAAGAATATAAATAACTGAGTACATTTTTCATGGAAAATGTAATATGTGTGGGTAATGTTGTTCGGTTTTATTTGCATTTGAGAACGATGTTTTTCATTTTCCCAAATTTCATGATAACATTTCAATTTCAGTTCTACTTCGTCACCATGGAATTGCCCAAAACCAAAAAGAATAACAGAAACTGTAACGTGATGCTGCAGACATTCACAGATAAACGCACTAAGCCCTGTTACAGCACTACAACACTCCTAAGCAAACATCACCATTCGTGCTAAATGTGTGGCAAGCCGTGATCCACTTGTGTCCAAAGTCTAAAGACAGCTAGGCTGTATTTTCTGGATAACTCACATCTCATCTGAGTGACATGTGGTTCAGAAAGCTTCAATAGTTAGAAGCAAATTCATTATTCAGTAGCAGAGACTGAATATCATTCCCTCCATTGGACGGTCATGAATCCAGCTCACAATCACAAACTGACTGACAGGATTGTTTTTCCATTTCAGAGCAGAGGCCAATCTCACAGTCCATTGGCCCCGGAGCCCAATCCAGACAGTACCAGGCGCAACCATGACAACACAGGAGGGATGACTTGGTGCAGGTACTAACTGGGCTTAGGGCCAGAGAGCCACTCACACACAGACAGTGAAACATGGAAACACCATTAACACTTTTATGTTATACTAAATAACACCCGTTTTTAACCTTCTGAAACTGGACAGGTCCTCGGGTTTACATTTAGGCCGGGCCAACATCCCCACTTCCTACCATGTTTAGAGAACTTTAAAACTGATACTAGCTCTGTCAAATGCTCTTAATGCAAAGTGAAAATACATTTAACAAATAATATCACGGAGCAATAAGCATGTTAATCTCCTCACTGTAAAACCAAATGCAGTGAGCGGCTTCTCTAAGAATGGACAGTCAGAAAACGCAAAGCAGGATGGAAATGTCTGACGGACTGCACTGCTGACAAAGTCCCACAGGACGGGTGCAGCTAAACAGTGTAGCAGAACATTGTGTCGGGGTAGCCACCGGGGTAGACACCGGGATAGACACCGGGCTAGCCACCAGGCTAGCCACTGGGACAGACACCGGGACAGACACCGGGACAGACACCAGGACAGACACCAGGATAGACACCCATACCTTGTTGAGCTTGCCCAACGACGAGATGAGATCGGCCCACTCGCTGGATGACTCAAAGTTCCGCAGGGCCTTCTCAATGACCGCAGCGTAACTACGGTAACGGTAGTCATTTTGCAACTCCTGCTCCTCGGGATCCATGGTGCCTCACTCACCTCCCAGCATGCTCAGCAAGTGTCTAAGAAAAAGGAGGAAAGAAGATATATTCAATTGGATATTGAATTATAAATATATACAAACACACACACACACACACACACACACACACTCATATATAAGCAAAATATTAAAAGTCACACAAACAAACTAAAACATGCATTTGTACACAGTACACGCGCACGCGCACGCGCACGCACACGCACGCACACGCACACGCACACGCACACAGTAATTACAATGTTCTCATTCATGATTGGGTCTACTCTGCCCACATCTGCCTGCCCTGGCTTGAATACCAAAAGACACAGTAAAAGGAGGAAGGTGTCTTAAACACAACAGAGATTGTGGACACAAAGTGCCTGATCTATACATCCTCCAGCAGGATCAAACATATGGGTGTGTATTTACACAGTGTCTCAGAATAAGACCAAATTTTTGAGAGGCTGGTGAGAAACACGAAAAACCCAAATTGATTTTATGAATGTTGCCTCATATCTGAGGCATGAAGACACTGCAATGACAAAATCTGAAATAGAGCCAATTCTAGATTAAACACGTTGTAATGCAATAACAAAGAGATTAAGTAGAAAAATTATCAATGAGGAAAAAAGGCCTAATGAATTGGTGAATATGTTTAGGACGCATGGATTTATCCCAGATTATAATATAATAGAGTGGGGGGACTAACAGGGCCTGGGATTAAAGCAATATAGACATCTGGCCATCTGGAGTCACTGTGGGAGTGAGTGGTTTTAACATGGCCAGAGAATGCACAAAACAAGCATGTCAACACACAAACACACACAGAATTAGGATTTCCCTGTACTGCCAAGAGAGATATGAAACTGTAAGGGGGGGTACAAGGAGTTTAATAACACTGAAACCAAGTTCAGAGCAAGAACTGTGACTAAACTAAGAACTAAAGGATAACAGCAACAAACCGATTGGGATAATTACATCTATACGATGTTAGACATATTATTTCAATTTGATTCTGGGATATTACTGACAGGTCAGCGAACTTTGGGGAATAATTCCTCCACTAAGAGAATCAAATATCAGGAAGCACTATATATATGTAACAATAAACAATGGAAATATCCATCAATACATGTCTGTGTTAATCATCATAGTGAGAGACAATTCACATGAACAATGGTCAGGTTGATTAAATCAGGGCAATCTCAGGCCACCATCTCTAGCCTGGACAAAGGTTTAAAGCCTGGGGCTCTTGCTTGCTCATTTGCAAGAGCCACACTTGTGTTATCTGGCTATCTCCTGCAAACCATTGATCTTCAGTATGTTTCCAGTAAACAATTTGATCAGGCAGACACAAGGATAGATTTTTCATCTCTATCTCATATCGACAATGACAGGTACAAACTGGAATCAGAGAGACAGAGGGGAAAGATAATTCCATCACTCAGTGGGGAATCCAAATCCATTAGTAAGCAGGAGTGGTGTAGACTGATATCACATCCTCATCTCCTGGCTGAACATGCCTAACGCATGCTTTACACACACACACACACACACACACACACACACACACACACACACACACACACACACACACACACACACACACACACACACACACACACACACACACACAGAGGCTGGATCTTTACTAAGTATTTAGGTTAAAATTGCCTGAAAAGGCCTTAGAACAGCCGCTTATAAATCCACTCATATAGTCAGGTTATCACTTCTTTCTGTTGCTCTCAAGCACACTGTCGTTGTAAGCTCACATCCAATAATAAAGTCCAGTAAGGTAAAGCCGTACAGGCTGCTTTGCCTAGGACAACCAAACACTTGTCAAGTGACCTGCTAAAACCCTATGCAAACATCATTACCCAATGACAAAAAAGGAATTAAATATATATATATTTATATTAGTTTAAAATGTAATATTCCCAGAATATGTATTGATTCTTAAACTAATGTTTGAATTTAAACAAGGAAAAAAGGGATATTTAGGCCTAGAGCGACACTGTAGTTGTGCAAATACTAAAATAAATAGCAGCTTCACCCACAGTTCCTCAGAACAGAGCCCTGAGCTGCCTCAGTTACCGTAATGTGCAATAGAGTGCTGAGGGCAATCCTGTAGGCCTGCAATGTTGTCACCTGTACAGGAAGGGGCAGGGTGACTGTGTGTGTCTAGTGGATGGACTGACAGCCCGCTGACCAATGAAAAGAGATATTGTTCACCTAAAGAGGAAGCAGCGGTGTGACTGTGTGTCTAGTGGGTGGACTCACAGCTGACTGACACAATGAACTGAGAAATCGGTCAACTGCTTGTGACACTACCTGTCCTATCGTAACATGTTGCAGTTTGACCTAGAGTTTAAATAATGTTGAACTACAATGTTAACACACATTATAACCTACAGACGACACCACTGGCCATCTGCTGGAAATATGTCCAGGTGAAGAACAAAAAAATCTGTAGTTATTGTGAAATGGCAGATGAGCTGAGAGACTAAAACTACTGTATGATCAGGACAGGCTGGAATAACAAGGATGGCTGACTGACACTGACCTTAAAGGAAAAGTTGGGATTCTGGAAAATAAGCCATTTAATTTCTTTCCCATGCAGAGTCAGGTGAACTTATGGATATGTATCTATGTGAAGTGTAAAGTAAGTTAGAGGTGGTTTCACAAGCCAGCTCTGACTAACATTAGCAAATGACTGGATGTCTTCAGCCAAAATGCCTGCCGTTCCCACAACTAAACGCAGAGACATTTTAATATCCACACACCCTTCTGACAGCCACCCATCGGACAACGCTCTTCTTCACAAAACCCTGAAACTTCCCCACTAATATACTATAAAAAAAAAAAAAAAAAAAATATATATATATATGTGTGTGTGTGTGTGTATATAACTATATAAGCAAATCAGGTATATATATATGTATCAGTCTCTCTCTGTGTGTGTGTGTGTGTGTGTGTGTGTGTGTGTGTGTGTGTGTGTGTGTGTGTGTGTGCTTACTCTGCTCTTACATGTATGCTCTTACGGTTTAATAGCTTGTCTTTCACACATTCACTCAGCCACATGATCAAAAACACTCAGAACTCGAATGGCATAATCTCAAAACCAGTATGATCCGTTTGGTTGAACAGCACTTCCATCCAAAGCCAGGAAGCTACTATTAACAATAATGTGTATATGTATTTTGATTAATATATTCCTGATTCCCTTTCTACTTAGCGACTATACACCTGTGTATTTACTGTTTCTCCTATTTATAATATATTGGCTTCTCGAAACATTGTATGTTCTTAAGTATCTAAAGTATTGACACTTCTATCCAAAGCAGGATAGAAGACAACTGTATATATAAATTGCTGACGAGCAGTCATAAAAATCCTGCCGTTTCTAGCGCTCAGGTAGCTAAAACATCCAGCTAGGCTTATGCAACCAAGCTAGATGACAAATATTTACAAAGGAAAACATTGTACTGGGCAGAAAACACAAGCAATAAAATATTAAAAGCAGTTACGTCAATGTAGTGGAATTGCACACACTGCGATTAGTGATGCGGTAACCAGAAAAGCAGGGCATCTTATGGGTGCATCATATGGGTGCATCAATGACTCACCAACCGCAAAACAAGCTCTGGTTGGAGCTGGTTGGACCATCCACTTGCGTCCAACAAACTCACGACGGACCGGGTATGCGATGAACCGTCCTGTCTGCAACGGAAGTTCGGAAAAACCGTCAACTAAACGGTTGGTCAACAGTGTGTTTCACCATTTCAATCGGACAGATTGATGCAATCTGATGGAATCCCCAAACTCAGCTGATCCACAGAGCGTCAGCGGCGCCAGGAGAGTACACTTCCTGTTCTGGGTGGGTGGCGTGTGGATGTTACCTTGACAGGTGTGCAGTAGTATCAAACAACCAAAAGTCTCTCACAAGGTCAGTTAAAATGTGTTGTTATATACAAATACGCGTTTCAGATGACTCAGATAAACCTGTATTTTTTTGCGTTCAGTCGCGGGGATTTTAATTCGGACATCATTGTCTCACTCGTGTCACGCCGCACCCCCGGATTTGGTACATTCCATTATGTGAAATATACCAGCAAGTAGCCTCTTTCACTTCACTGTCAGATATTTGGTCAAAGCTGGGGTGAGGTATGGAATTTACTTTCATTTGACAATTGAATATCTATTCCGTGCACTGTCCATGCAACCACAACACGGCGTGAACTCGTACATACAAAGACACTGCAGTCCATATCTTAAATAAAACAAGGAGATGGTTTTATCTCTGACGTCATGCACTACTGACAACTGTGCACACATATCGCATACCGATTTAAAACAGTGATTTTGAAAGAATAGCCAATATATACTTACTTTCTATTACCATGTTTCATTAAAAGATGGTCATTTATAACCTGCACACAATAATAGAAGCTAGCTAACTCAAGCCACATGCATTTCTGTATGGCCTTGCCCGGTTTGCAGGCTAACTAACGTGTATTGTTGCTTTATTTCGGATAACTCCAGGCATGACTTGAACGCATGCTCATTTCCCAGAACATTGAATATGCTTTTAGTAATAAAGAAATTACAAAAGTTGTTTAACTGGACTTAGTACTAATGTTTATATGTACATATGCAATACATAAAAATTACAAAAGTTGTGAATGTCAAATGAATACCATAGTCTATTGCTCAATGTGTTTGTATGTAAGACCATAATTCATTAATAATGTGTAGTTCCATCTTGCAAACGGAATGAAATAACTTTGTTTTATATTGGTTTTACCCGTTTTTTATATTATAAAGACATTATGCCTTCCCTTTTGTCCCTTCTGGAGTTTAATGACAAAACTGCATCATATCTGTTTCAGAAGCTAAAAAATACCCATCCTTCGATTTCCATACTTATTTCCTCTGTCTCCATAAGCCACCCTGGCTGAACTCCAAACAAAAAGTAGAGAGGCCGCTAAGCACTTTCCTTACCCTCGGGGGAATCCCCATCAAACCAAATGGAGTTTTGATTGCCATGTTAAATGCTGCCCCATCGTCCCCTGATTTAACTTTAGGTGGACGAGTGAGCAACATAACTCACTTGCATGTTTGACATCACACACAGTGTAATGGCAATTGCCGTCACAAACACCAGTGGTGGCAAAAGTGTGCACTGGCAGTTGGGTCAGACTCCTTGTCAGGTAGGTACATAGTTGATGAGTTTTGTGGTGACTGTGTGTTACCTGAATCCCAAAATGAAATGACTGGCACCTGAGTCCAGCACTTTGTGCTCCCTCTGCCCTAACAAGGAAATCAGCACTGAGCCTTTTCATATTTATATCCTAAAGGTATTGGGGCCATTGACTTTTTTGTAAAATCCACTTCCGGGCAAGTTTTAACTACTGGCAAAGTCAACCAGAGTAAAAATGTCCTGCCATAGGGTGAAGTTAGTAAAACTATTTTTCCAGTGGAAGCCAAAGGTTTCCAATAACATCCAAAGATCCATACTGATATTTCACAGTAGGAATGTTCTCATTTCAACACCAAATCAGCTACTTGTGTGTATGACCAAGGAGCTGAATTTTTATTTATTCAAGGTGAATTGCTTCAAAGATGATATGCCTGCAGACTAAACAACCACATGAATGCATCCTCTAATTATCTGTGTCAAGGATACTTTTCTTCTGCAACCTCACTTAAATTAGCATTTGTTTTGTCAAAAAGTCTTTAGTGATTATAATAATAAAATGTCTTGCAAAAAAGCTAAATTCATTTTTATAACAACACATATGGATCCAGTCCTGTCCAAAAATATGTGTGTTGTCAAATTTCTCATTTCACTTCCAGAGTGATCAGAGAAGACAGGTGAGAAAATCTATTTAAGAAAATCCAAATGTAGGATGACATACATAATGGTTTTATTTATATGCTTTGACATTATGCACATCAATAGTTGACAGCCATAACTTATCAGACCACTGTATTTGCATAGCGGGCTCTCTTCAATGCCACTTGAAAGACAGTGTCACTGGGTCACTGTTGTTCTCGGTTGTTCTGTTTACACTAATGACATGAGCCCATGGAGCAAACCTTGAGACTAGCAAGCCCTAAGGACATCTAGCTGACCCTTCCAAAAGCCCTCCTGTTTGTGTTGCAGACCAAGTAGCTTAAGATACCTGTTGCCTCCACTGTTCCTATCCACTTGGTCATGTATATGAATTGGATTATATAGTAAAAGACTGGGCATCCCTCAGTCTAGTGTTTTTTTCCCCCTAGACACTGTGCATAAACCCTGTCAATGCCTGCTGTAGTGTTGTAAAAGCCCTTTGTGACAACTGTTCATGTAAAAATGGGCTTCATAAAATACATGTCACTTTCTTAATCTAGTGGCTTGGTGATCATTAAAAAACTGTCAATCTGCCACTACATCTATGGCATTTCCTGTCCAATAAGCCTTTCGAGTGAGCGACACATTTTAATTGTCATCACAATAGGTTGATCATGGGACATTTCTGCCTTTAATTTAATAATGCTATGACTGTAAAAGTGGAAAGGGTGCAGTACAACTTAATTATCACATTTATTCTTGTCTGAACAATCTACCAAGGAAATTGGCAATTTCAACCAATTGAGTAATTTTTTTCCTCTGGTCACCTCTGTTGATTGTGTCCAACAGTAACAGCTGAAGCAAAACCCAGTGTCATATTTTGCCACTAGGTGGAGATACTGCATTAAAAACATGTCACTACTGCACAATTCCTGCACTGTGTTCCTTGCGACGACTAGAAACGTGCAGAGTCAAAACCTCTGCATAATCCAAACAACTAATTTCCAAGAAGCTATCAACTGTAAAAAGGTATGAGTAGTGCAATTGACACTATGTAAATGTCACAGAAGCCATCCCCCAGTCATAACCCAGCCAACTGAGGTCATGGCCAAGTCCTTAGGGGCATGTAGAAGCACACAAACCTGAGGGAATTTAATAAAACACCTGGTCAAATACTTACTAAAGATTTGCCATTTATATACTGCACAAACAGGAATTTCATATTCCCTTCAGCAACAACAAAATCACACACACGCATCACTATGTTTCAAATATGTCACAGAATATTTTATTATGAAGACAACTAGACAGGTTTCCAGCGAACATAGCGTTGTATAGGTGGCAGAGGGCAGAGAAACAAAAGGCTCTCTGGACAGTATTTAACTCTCTCGAATGATCTTGGTCAGCTTCTGAATCTTTGTCTTGGTGGACATATCCACGTACTTGTCCCCGATGCTGACAATCATTCCACCCAGGATGGCGGAGTCAGACTGGAAGAGAACAGTAACAGGTAAAGTTAGAACAGTAGACATAACATAGACATATGACCTTTG
Source organism: Dallia pectoralis (assembly GCA_029465975.1). Taxonomy (NCBI): domain Eukaryota; kingdom Metazoa; phylum Chordata; class Actinopteri; order Esociformes; family Umbridae; genus Dallia; species Dallia pectoralis. The sequence continues at coordinate 21,668,640 of CM055731.1, read as the reverse complement.
TTCATGTTGCTGTATGGCATTCTGGTTTAGTGCTGATCTTACAGTTAAGTCTTACATACATTTGTATTGGTGCCGTTACACTTAATTCTAATATTGCACCGTCTCTTCCAAAAAATGAATACCTTTCTTTGAAAATGTAATTTAAAAACTACCAACCCTAACCAACTCAGATAAAACCACCAGGTTAGCCATTTCAAATACACAAGAAAACACAATTTCCACCAGTTTGAATAGAATATGTCTCATTCAGCATCGTCACTTATGGCCAAGGGCCAATCTCATGGATACAAGTTCATCTTCTTGATGATCCTGTTTCCACCCCAAGTATTGTTATTAAGGTTTATTCCCACGCTACTGTAACCTCCCTTGGTTACAGTAAAAGCAAACTTACAGCAAACAATTGTTGGTGAATGATGGTAAAAGCATCTTGATCAAAGATCAACAAAAATCAAGCTAACCTTCCTACAACAGTTTCAACTCTGAGCATCGGTCACAAACTCTAAAAAGTTGGTTGTATTGTAGAAGAACCACTGCTTAGAGACCCATGACAGCATGGCTGCAATATGCCAAAATAAACCTGATCTTGCCTAAAACTATGGATGCACCGATGCATCGGCAGTAGGTTGGTATTGGCCAATGTTTGATTTGTTAACAGACATCGGCCCATCAGCAAATAAGACATTAGCTGAAAGCAGTGGCCAATTTTTTCAGTTGTCTCATTTTTAATGCAGAGTATGATTGACAGGGTTTCTGCAGGTATCAGCCAATCTCATTTAATGCTTTTTCATGCCCTTTTTCATGCCACTTTAAACTAATTTCATGCCCATGTCCAACTGCAGATACTTTCACACACAAATTGTGAGCATTTGACAATGCTGTTTTTTAACTTTCAGATGGCTCACAAGAAGGTTTACAGTCATTAAACGCAACCCAAAGTGCTTCACAAAATAATAACACAACAGAAATACAAATATTTAAAACACTGTTCACTGAGCAGCTCGTGTCTCTGCCCCGCGGATCTCAAAACTACATGCACTGATAATTAAAAGTAATGAACCTATACTGCTTACGGCAGTAGGCAAATTCGACAAAATCATGTCCACCCCCTGTACTCCCCACACTCGCTGCAAAATGCCTCTCCGGGTTTACCATGGACGCCAGGGCCTGAATTTCGTTGGGTGGGTCACATGGGGGGTCTAAATATTATAGGGGGAGAGAATAACTTATGATGCATCTATCTAATTTAATCATCTTCATTTATTAATATCTACACATGTGTGTGCATGAATTGTGCATTTCCAGTTGTGCAACATGTGGGTGGCCCCTGCAGACTATCTGAAAGTGGTTTGAGGTTAATAGGTCACTGCTCAAAAAACTATTAAGATTTCCAGTATTTAAATGTATTTTTTTTAAATGTATGTTTTAAATGTTTTATTTTGAAAAACCAAATTATGTGCAACATGTGAAAGACCTTAAGTAAATTGAGGTTTTGAAGTGATTTCACAAAAAAAAGATTTTACAGTTTTTAAATGTTTATTAAACGTCTCTTACACCATTTCCTTAAAAAAAACAAAGCTGTGCAAAATGTAGTTGTACTCTATAAAACAATCTGACAGTGGTTTGAAGTTTCAAGGCCAAATGGTTAAACAGCTATTGAATTCATAACTTTAAGACGTACTTTATTCGACGGTCCCTAACTATAAGCACACGGAGGTTTCTATCCGTCTATATCACCGGGTGTATTGTGGCTGCTTGTGGGAAAACCGGACCTGATCTCGGGCTCCGAATATCCAACCAACTTTACCTCGGTCTGAGATGAAGCAAATATATTTGTGCGGGAATTTCTCGCACTATAAAAACTAACCTTGCGGGAATGGTTTAAATTATGCGCAATCCCCGCAATCCCGCACCGAAATTCAAGCCCTGGACGGGATCAACCAGGTTCTGAATAGTTCATCCTCCAACCACTTCTGCTGAAACTTGAATTTTCCCATTTTACCATCATTAGATATTTGCTCCATTCTTTCACCACAGCACACACTCACTTACTCACTCACTCGATAGACAGCAGACTCACACTCACAGCACCTTGCATTACTAGCATCAGGTGTCGCGACTTCGTGCACCAGCCGTACAAAACAGCCAATTAAAAGGTTCTGCCTTTCAACCATTACGCTATACTTCAGATCAAAATTAGATTTAGATGTTTATATAGTCAAAATAAATCATGAAAAACAATGTTTTTATTCCATCAAATTTACATAATTTGTAATGCCTTTGAACATCGAAGTTCATGCTTTTTCATGCCAATTATTGCCTGAATTTTCACAAAATCTATTTAATGACTTTTCATGGATTGAATATAATGTGTGATGAAAGTGTAATAAAGGGCTGAATAACTACGTTTTTTTTAAACAAAAACGTAATTTCTTGTAATGAAAATTAATACAAAAGAAACAATAATTTTAAAAACATCGGCATCGGTCAAATTGTTATTAAATATTGGCATCGGTCCAGAATTTCACAATTATCCCAACCTAAAACCTTTAAAGAGCATCTTATGTCCAGTCTGACCATAACGCACAAATGCACTTAATAATTAACAGACTGTGACACTGGGTGCCGCACAGCTTTATGAGGTCTGGAAAATATCATGGCATTTTGGAGCACAATGTCAAACCCAGTGTGAAAAGGATGGGTCTCCGACAAAGACAGTGAGTCTTCAAGCAGGACATAAACCCAAACACATTACAACCACAAATGGGTCAAGACAAAGCGTTGTACTGTTCTGAATTGGCCAGAAATGACAACAGATATGTGGAGAGATCTGAAAACAATATTTGGAAAGCACCCTTCAATTAAAAAAACTGGGCCAAACTGCCAGTACAGAGGTTCAGCATGATCACCCGTAGCGATAAGAAAGTGCATGATTGAAGTTACGAGGCAGTTCTACTAAATAGAGTTTAAAAAGTCAATAAATTAAAAATGTATTTTTACATTCTTACTTGAAATTATTTATTAGGTTGAGAATTAAAAGCAAATGTTCCGTAATGCTAATAGTGACATAAATAAATGTCCAATCCATTTGTCTTGAAATGTACATTAAAAGAACCAACTTGATCTATAGGGAGAAAGTGCAAAAGTGCTAATACCTTTGGTAACAACTAAATAGTAGATGTTTGGACTCACCTTTGTCTCCAGGATGAGTTTCTCTCCTTTGGCCAGAAAGCCATTCAGAGCCATCTTCAGATCTGTTAGGCTGGCCTCATCCAGGGGCTGTGTGAGACCGACACACACAATTAGATAATGTAAGAACTAATCTGGCACTTGGGTTGAACAAATTATGCAAACACCACGTTTTAACCGTACCTGTGCGGTGGTGACCGTGCAGATGACTTCTCCCCGATGAGCGCTCATCATTTTGGCAAAGGCACTAATGACATCTGACGTCAGAGTCAAGCGGCCATTATCTGCCAACACAGCTGATGAGGGAGCAGAGATGAATTTCAAAACCACAGGGGCCACTACAGTGGTTATAAAACAGCTAATTAAAGGCCAACACATAACATTCACTTAACCGCATCAGTTTGTTCAACATATCAAAACAACATCTACTGCAACACTCTTATTCATCATATTGCAAGCAGAATGCATAGATAGCTTGAAATTTGCTCCCTTCATTTTCTGTTTCAAGTCATTACTTAAAGAAAACACTAGTCAGCATCTCTAACGGAACTTTTTTCCAACACACGAATCAGAATCAGGTTTATTTGCCGGTTTACACATACAAGGAATTTGTTCTGACCCATAGCTGCAGCATCAGTATCTCAGTATTAACGGGACCTGTATCCAACACACTAGTCAGTATCTCCAACAGGACCTGTACCCAACACACTAGTCAGTATCTTTAACGGGTACTGTATCCAACACACTAGTCAGAACCCCTACGGGACATGTAACCGACACTTGAGCCCGCTCGAATGTCACTCTACGCTCCAATATCACACCAACCCAAATTAAAATGGTGTGGAATAGTACAGCAGGTCATTGGAGGATCTGTACGGTTAGAAAGGACACAATAAGTGGTCACTAATTTTCTCATTATGCTCTAAATGGGACCTTTTAATAAAATGAAACTGCTTAGTCATGTCTGGAATTAGTGGGTAAATTGTGGCGCGAGTGACGCGCAGTACCCTCGTTTGTCCCAAATTTACAATGCAACATAGCGACTGGTGTTTGGGTGCACAAGACACGCGTGGGAAGTTGGTGTTGAAAAAACAGATTCATATCATAGTGGGAATTACATCAATTCCTTACAGGGCAATTAAGACCAACTTAGACCTTCTATAAACATGAGTGAAAGTGTCACAGTTGCCCGTTTAAACTTCTAAATTTGTGTACTGCCACTCACTGACGAGGTTAACCACGATGGGGGAGAGCTTCACTTTAGTCATGGCATCACCAAAGAACTTCAGCTTGAGGCTGCGCTTGATATGGGGGTTCATCACAATACTGGACAGCATGGGGTCCTTGATCAAAGCCTGGTAGAGCAAAGAAAATATGGGAAAGTGCATCAAACGACATTGTGGCTAAAGGAAGTGTACAAACAACAGTGAAGACAACAAAAAGGTGAAGTAAATAACTCACAGACAAAGCGCCCATCTCCTTTTCTACTAGTTCCAGCTTCTTCTGCTTGCTGGCAGCAGAGAACAGAGCTGTGGCATAGCGGCCTCCCACTCCATACACGTCGATAGGGGGCTAGAATAGAGAAAGGACACAACAGTGAGCAATAATAAAGTGTGCACTTAACTCACATACATTCAAGGAAATTCCCATTTTGACTTTTTAGGATGCAGTGTTTGTGAACATCACTATCAATGTCACAGGGCCACAAGTAAAGCATCTGCCAGGTTAAAGAAAACACGGGTAGTTTAAGTCATTCTTACCCTGATCAAAGCCTGCCGGAGAACCGACGTGCTGAACTGACGAACCTACAGAAGAAAACATATTGTAAAAACATACCAGTGATGTGTGGTTCTGAGCCTAAGATCTTATTTAGATAAATTAGTTTCTCGTAATTAGACTTCAAACAGAAAATCTCGTTGGTACCAAAACACGGCAAGTCAACTTTTAAAATATAAATGATGTTTGCGTGCAGCTATTAATAACTTGTCTTGTGACCTTATCAAATTAACAATAATACAATTTAAAACAATAATTAGAGAAAGCCATCTCAGCGTTAATCGGCTTGTCAAGTTCATGCGAATGAAAGGCCGCGCGTAGTTCGCTGTGTTTTGAACACCTTCTGCGCATATATAAAATAAACACGGCCATCTGTTTGATGCTTATTCAAACTACCAATACATTCCTAAATGGAAAATGCAGCTGTAAAGTCTCAAACGTCGTTGTTTTTTGAAAGTCATACCTGCAGCCCCAATCCTAATGCTGCCATTTTCTTCGGCGACTGTAGGTCAAAATCGGTCCATTCGTCTGCGCATGACAGCTTGTCGCATAATAAATACGTCACTTAAGTAGAGACCACTAATATGGGAAATGTAGTCCATAGATCATACTGCCCATTATCTTTTATGTTCCTGAATGGATAGAAGGAGAGATGGATAAGGCATGGTTGTTGCTTCTTTAATGGCCCCAACAATGTTGGTTTATTAATTTTCAGGCAATTTAGAAACAAGCTCTGGATGCTGATTGGCTAAATGCGGTGGTACATTTATGTATATTCAATTAATACGACACGTGTGGGTAAAGTATGTAAAACCAATCAGCCTCCCTGCTAAAAGCCATTGTTTTGTGACTTTTTTAATAGGTAGCCTACAACCCTTTAGTTTGCATCTCGCGAATCAATTCTGAAGGGGGCCTACTGGCAGTTTTCACGTGTGCCACTAAACTGTCATAAACACATGTCATACACCTCAAGTCCCCAGCTACTATCTAATCACAACACCGAAATGGCCCCACCCGTTTAGGAATTATTGGCGTAGAAATAAACAATTTCATGTTGTCCCTATCTGTGTGGTGCGTGTGTCTGACTTGGACTATCACTCATCTTACCGCTTATTGTGCAAACGTAATTAAACGGTAGTGCACTTCACACGCTAGAGGTGCGCTTCGCACACTAGTCTGCAGTGTTTGCGCACTGTGCGGCTCATCACAACAGCCAGGGAAGTGCACTTGAAATAAAGCAAAGAAATAAAGATGTGTTTTTACAGCGTCCAAAATGCATATTGTTTCCCCATAAACGCGTTATTAACGCTTAAACCTACTAACCCCATTACTATCTTTCCATATTGAAGATTCACATGTCGGCATTTGAAACGTTTCAACAACTTCCAAGGAACACAGTATGGAATTAAAAAGTTTCCATATATTATCCAACTACTGTGACTGGATTATTCTGTTATTATGTCACCGGTAAATCTGATTAGCCACCAGGATATCCCTCGCCTAAACGTCAGAGTTCTAGAAATTTCCACTCAATTAGCTCACACACATGGTTCAGTTAGAAGAACGCGACGAAACAACGCGAACACACACAACAACCAATAACGCACCATCTCAGATTGCACAGTTCTTCTTCTTTTTTTTTCTTTTCATTTAATGGCAGATCGCAACCAACTTAAGGTGCATATACCGCCACCTACCGCACTGGAGTGTGAGGCCGGTCACAGCCTTCCTGCTATATTCTCCTGTAGAGCCCCGTGTTCCTGAGAAAAAGAAATAATGCCTTCATTACTGCCTCCTTCCCTTTTCCACCCCCAAGCACCCCACCTAAGTCCCAACCCCTCTTAGTCTCCCTAACACTACCATACATAACCTCCCTATCCATATCATACCTCCCACAGAAAAACAGCACATGCTCAACCGTTTCCTCCACCTCACACCTATCACACAAACCTGTGTCATGTTTTGCCACAACTCTCAATGTGCCATTCAACCCTGTGTGCCCATACCTTAACCTACTCCACACCACCTCTTCCCTTCTACAACCTATCATGCCCTCAACCTCCCTCACTGACCTATGTATACCCCGGAAGTGCCTGCCTTTACCACCTTCTCCCCACTGTCTCTCCCACACTGCAATCCCTGCTTCACGAATCAACGCCTTAACCTCCCTGCGCCCCAACGCCACCCTGACATCCACCTCAGTCCTCCTTACAGCACTCTTTGCCACCAGGTCAGCCACCTCGTTACCCTCCACTCCAGCATGAGCGGGCACCCAACAAAACCTCACCACTACCCCCTGTCTCTCCAACCTCAGCAATATCCCCATCATTTCTCCCAGTATGTCCTCCCTATCAGACCTACCATCCATTACACTACTCAACACTGCTGCTGAGTCTGAACATATCACCACCCTACATGGTGCCACATCCTCCACCCATCTCAACCCAATGATCACAGCCACCATCTCTGCTGTATACACCGACACATTATCAGTGACTCTTTGACTGACACTCACACTGAACTCAGGGACATGCACTCCTGCACCCACTCTACCACCATTCACTACCTTAGACCCATCAGTATACACCCTTACAAACCCATAAAAATGTCTGCAGACATACCTCTCCACACACACGCTCACCTCCCCCTCTCCCCACTCCCTCCTCTCCAGCATCATGCCCACATCCACACTTGGCGTTGGAAACATCCACGGAGGGATAGGCCCTAATGCTATCGCCGGCCCTACCTCTATGCCCTCCAAGCCGTACTCTATCACTTTCTGCCCAATTGTCCACCCATACATCCTCAGACTAGCCTTGTCCCTCTCCCAACACTCCCTAGTTGCCACAACCGCAGTGTGGCTTTTAGCACACCCTTCAACCTGGCCCAATACGCCAGTGCCAACTTGTCCCTCCTCAAGCTCAATGGCAATTCCCCTGTGTCCACCTGCAACACCACCACCGGAGTGGTCCTGATAGCCCCCACACATAGCCTTAGTGCTTGTGATTGCACCCTGTCCAATCTCTGTAGCACCGTCTTGGCCGCAGCACCATAAATAAAACACCCATAGTCCATCGTGGATCTAACCAGTGCCTGATACATACACATCAGTGTCTTCCTATCTGCCCCCCAATCTACACCTGCCACTGCCCTCATCAGATTCAGCACCTTCCTACACTTCTGCTCTATAAACTCTACATGTCTCCTCCACGTAAGCCTCTCATCAAACCACAACCCCAAATACTTAAACTCTAACACCCTTCCTAATTCCTGTCCATACATATATAGCCGAACCTCACCCACCATCCGCCTAGAGTACACCATGAAACAAGATTTAGCCACCGACATCCTAAAACCCCATGTCTTGGACCAGTCCTCCACCACACCCACCGCCTCTTGCATCTTCCTCATCACGAACTTCTCATTCCTGCCTCTCTTCCACAATGCCCCATCGTCTGCATACAGTGCTACACCCATACCTCTCCCTACATCCCTAAACACATCATCAATCATTAATGTAAACAACACAGGGCTAATCACACTGCCCTGTGGGGTACCATTTACAACCTCATACCTCCCTGACAATATCGTCCCAACCCTCACCTGTATGTACCTGTCAAACAAGAAATCCAGAATCCAATTATACATTCTGCCCTTCACACCCAATGCACTCAACTTAATTAACACCCCTTCCCTCCACATAGTATCATACGCCTTCTCTATATCAAAGTACACCACCACCATCTTCTCCTTCATAGCAAGAGCCTTGGCAATCTCTGTACTAACCACCACCAGTGCATCCATAGTGGACCTCCCTCTCCTGAACCCACTCTGCGCTTCACTCATCAAGCCCCTACTCTCCAGGAAGAACATCAACCTTTTAACAATCATCTTTTCCATCAGCTTACATAAGTTGGAGGTCAACGCTATTGGCCTGTAGCTATCCACCTTCCCTGGATCTTTCCCGGTTTGGCAAACGGCAGCACTACCGCCTGCTTCCACCCATCCGGCAGCACCCCAGTCCTCCACACCTTGTTGAACAGCCCTACTATAGCTTCCTTTACATTATCCGGGGCCTTCTTCACCATCTCGTAGCATACCCTATCCTCTCCCGGTGCCGAACGCCTACATCCCACCAATGCCCTCGTCAGCTCAAACCTAGTGAATTCAGCATCCATCACCTCACCTGTCACCACCTTCTTCAACAACACATCTCCCTTCTGTTTTAACATCTCACATCTCCTCCTCTTACTCTCCTCACATAGGTGATCACCACTGTGAACCTTCGCAAACGCTACCCCAAGCGCATCCGCCTTTTCCTTACCCGTCATAGCAATAGCATCCCCCACCACCAACACTGGTATTTCCGCATTTCCTCCTTTACCCAACATCTTCCTAAACATTTTCCACACCCTGCCAATGTCCGTCCCCCTCCCAATGGTAGAGCAGAACTCACGCCATGCGTCCCTTTTAGCCCTCTTTACCGTTCTCCTAGCCTCGGCCCTTCTACATTGATATTCCAATACTTTCGTATCTGACATGCTTCTCCTCAGTGCCCTAAACGCCTTATCCCTCTCACGTACTCTTTTGGAACACTCATCAGTCCACCACGGTACCACCCTCCTCCTACCACCTCCCTTACTGACTGGAATAGCCACCTCTGCTGCTGCCACTATCATACTTGTCAGTTCCTGAGCACATTCATTAACTGATCCCTCCAATGTCAACTCCCGCCACTCCCTTTCACACAAATACTGGAACTTATCCCAATCAGCCTTCTCAAAACACCACCTCTTGACATGCCCTCTGCTCTCCATACACACACCAACCTCAAACCTACCAACAATGGGGTAGTGATCACTCCCTACAGTAGAGTCTCTCATCACACGCCACTCACACCTCCCTGCCATAGACGCAGACACCCACATTAAATCTAAACATGATTCAGTCCCTGTAACTACATTTACCCTTGTACCACCCCCATCATTAACACATACCATTCCACAACCCTCCATATATTCCTCTACCACAGCCCCATTACCATCAGTGTGTCCACTTCCCCATATTTCATTATGAGCATTAAAATCACCACACCAAATCACCTTACCACCCCCACCACCCCTACCAATTCCCTCCATCTTCTCTGCACTTAGAGGCTTACAGGGGTTATAGAAATTCAGCACCACAATGCTGCCTTCATTCCTGCACACCTCTATCCCTACACACTCCGCATCCTTTACCTCCACAACTCTGTACGCCAGCCCGTTTTTAACGAACGTAGCACAACCCCCACCTCCACCCTCTATCCTATCCTTCCTAACCGCATGGAACCCTGGAATTACAAAGTCAAGCATAGGTTTTAGCCAAGTTTCCTGCACACAGATAACATTTGGCACTACATCTAACCCATATACATACCTCTTAAACTCCTGCCCATTAGCTACTAAACTTCTTGCATTCCATTGTAACAGCACCAGTGACATCACCTACTACTACTCTCCACATCCCCACTCTTAGGCTGTGCTAACATCCCATGTAACATCTCCCCTGTTACTTCCATAATCCCCATAAACTCCTTAGCAGCCCTAACCACCATATCAATACGTGCTGACTTCTTCTTTACCTGCTCACTCATATTAAGAATATGACAGATAAAGGCTAAAAAATCCACCCGTTTCACCACTAGTGTCTCTTCTGTAACTGAGCAACTCTCATGCCTACACTTCTTATCTCCACCCTCCACCACATCCCCCTCCACTCTACGTGTGATCAAACCTGGCTGTTCCTGGACCCTTGTTACCTCTTCCCTCCCGCTGCCTTGGCTTTTCCTCACTGCCTCTGCATATGTCACCTTATTCACTATCTTATACCTCTGTACCTCTGCCTCCTTTCTCTGAACACTACACCCCCCATATGCCGCACTATGCTCCCCGCCGCAGTTACAGCACCTTAATTTTGCCTGTGGTTCACACTTCCCATACTCATGTGGGCCCCCACATTTGGCACACCGACACTGCCCCTTGCACACACTCGCCACATGTCCCATACGTTGGCACTTAAAGCACCTCAGCGGTGCCGGCACAAACTCCCTCACATAGTAACTCACACACCCCAAACACACTCTACTGGGTAAATGCCCCTCAAACTCCACCAGCACAGTTGGGCTCTCCTCCCCGTTCCCTTTATTCTTATTTGTCATGCGTTTTGCCTCCACTACCCGTCCTCCCTTTACCTCTTTCTTAAATTCCTCCATCGATACATCCAGCGGCACCCCCGTAATCACCCCCCTAATCTTAGCCCTTCCACCCGGCACATGACACTTCACATTCGCACCATTCAGTGACGTCAACCCCATTAATTTCTCTTGCTGATACATATTTACCCCAAAAATCAGTACTCTCCCATATCCAACACAAATCGCATCTCTAACCGGCCCCACCTCTGCTTTAATAGCCTTGGACAACGCTATCGGATGCATTACTTTCCTTGTCGGCTCGGAGAACACAACCATAACTTTCCACTCCTCCACCTGCTCTCGCCCATTATCCCGACCCTTTCGCTCCGCACTCCTCTTGTCATCCCCATCCGATATCGACTCACCGTCTTTCCTAATCCGCTTCCTCTCATTCTTCCCCTTCCAAGTTACCTTAACCCCAGGTACTTCTCCCCCCTCATCCTTATCAAACCCCTCACTGTACTCCGGCATATCCATCTCGCTACCATCCGAACTACCCGCCATGCCAACCTCAGTCACAGCGCAGCCGTGCAATCAGCCCACCAGCAGCAATGCGTAGCTTCCAGATTGCACAGTATTCTTCCTGCAGACAACTGTAGGTAAACTCACGACCAATCAGCTGCATCCGAAATGTCACGTGTGTGGGGCGGGGCATAAGGAAGAAGGCAGTTGTCTTATAAAGCGCTGACAACCCGTACTGTTTGTCGTCATGATAATTCATAGATGTGCAGTTAAACTGTCCAGAAAACATTGGGCACACGGGCGGGAAGACAAACAATTGTGGGAAGAGAGACACAGATCTACGGTCAGCGTGAAGCAGCCTCCGTGTCCCCTGAACTAGTTGTGGATGGAAGTAGCTATAGGCTACAGTACATCGAAGTAATGTAATAGCAGTGGTAAGTGTGCAATTTTCTAAATTGTAGTATAATAATTTAGATAATAATATGAAGAAACGCAATAAAATAATGATTCTGTTGATGATGAGTAATAATAACATTTGTGTTTAGCCCATGAAAGCGTGATCAGGTTATGCAGTTTAGTTGAATGTAGCTTCATAGCTCGTAGGTGTGGGTTATGGAATTTAAAAACACGTCTTCTAACCCGATGGATCAAAGAGGAAGATGCGCAATGAGAGCCATACGCTGGAAAGGAAGTTAACAGTCATTGGCGCAATAATAATAAAAAGCAATTTCCGTAAATTGCACAAATATACATAATCATTGTTTTATTCATAAACGCGTTTTGCTTAACTCGTAATTAGGTTGTCATGCAGTACATGTGGCTTGCATCCTTGTCATTTCGTCAGGCATCTTTCCTAGAAACTACAGTTCTATGGAAATCAATGTGATTGATCATCACCCAGCCATGTCCCATTGGAAGTAGACTATAGGACAGAACTTATCCTACAACATCGGTATGGTTGCCTGTTCTACTGCCCACCTTGTCTACAGTACCTGCACGCTTATCTGCGTAGCTCAATGAAAATGAATGTGAGTGCTTATGCTTTGACCACAGACTGCCTAATCCCAAAATTGTTACTATTTGGTTTCAGAAGGACAGCTCTAGAATGTATAAGTAATTGGCACCCTTGATAAAGATTTTGCAATGGCGACCTGTGGAGAAGCTGGGGATTGTACCCAGGACATCATACATACAAAGTATGCACTCTACCACATGAAATGAACACTGGAATTGAACTATTTGGTATTAACCCAACATGTGGATTGTGGAATATATAGTACTTAATTTGTCCCTGTGAGGGTTTAGGTAGGACACAGGCACAGAACTGCCATGAAATATAAAGGTTCCTGAATGAAACTAGCTTTACAAAAACAACAAAAAAGCGGTCACAACCAATGACACCAACAATGAACAGCAACAGTGGATCGCAAATGGTCACTTAAATAGGCTCCCAATTAGAGGCATCACAGGGAAGCCATAGAGATATGCCTGCTCTCCTGACACCACAGAGATACCTAGAGGCCTCCATATTTTCAGGTGGTGAAATAGCTTTTAAGTGAATCAAAATCACACTTCTCAACCATCTACCCGCATAGATAATGACGCTAAGTCGTTCCTGTTATTGTTTTCTTAATGACACTACAGAATACATTGAAAGAGATCTTTTGCGATATACCTATGGACTGCTCTCGTCAATGCCCGCGCCTTGAGATGACCAGACTAACCATAATCAGTTTGCATTACCTGCTGTCAGACTATTGGAGAAAATGTACTTGCCACCTAGCTAGCATTCCCTAGCTGTGGAGGGACCCATGATGTCACCATCTAGAGAAACCAGTTACTTGACAACTATAGCAATTGATTGATTAACTTTATTTACAAGAAACCGCTCCAGCGCGATCTCCAGAAGTTTGACAAAAACATATAAAATAAAACGCGTACATTTCTGTTTTAAACTTGTATTATGTGGCCCCAGAATGGCCTAGTGGAACATCTTTGCTGTTAACTGCGTCAGCGCAAGACCAGGGTCTGGATCCAGACATCTGATTGTCCCCAGTGTCCCACAGAGAGCAGAGCATTAGCCGGCACTTTGGTTTAGGGCGATTCGTAATCCAATTTGGTTGCTATTGCCTCATTGCACTGTTGCGCCTCCTTGTGATTGCTTGGGTGACTGTGGGCTTAGGAAGGCTGGAGTTTGCGTTCCATGCAGCATGTAACATAAAATATAAATAAAAAATAAAAAAATCATCTGGGGCTGTTACAGTGCCTGACAGTCATTGGGTGCTAATTCAGGCTGCCTGTACAGTTAAATCCCACAGTGCTATAGTTTTTAATAAAAAAATATTATATTTCAATAATTTAATCTGCCTTTTAATGTCTATTTCAGACTGAGGCAAAAAGCCAAGTGACTTTGTCCCTCCATTAGTGCTAATCTGCTAATTAGACCCTCCTGTGGCGCTTCAAGCTACTGTAACATTACAGCCTAGACTAGAAAAGAAGTTGGGACCTCAATGTAAAGCCAGTAACACATTAGGAGCCTGTATGTAACCTTGCTTAGTTTGTGTGTGAGTGTGTTCAATAGACTTATTGGATCAAGCACTTTTTTCTTTTTGTGTGTGTCATGTTCTAAATTTTGCTGAAACTGTTTTGGTCGGCATATCCTATTAAGGTTCTGCGTTGATCATTTGCTGGAGTATGGTGCTTGGATCAAAGGGTTCTGGGTTTGCATCCCCCACTACTTTCAGATGTACTGGATAACAGTGTCCACTCAAAGGCCGAGTGAGTTACTTTTCTTGCATACCTTCGAAAACAGGCTCTAATCACGGATTCTTCCTCTGTCTTTGCTCTCTTGCAGGATTGTAACTTCTAAGCTATACTGTAACAGTGGAACGGCGTCCTCTGCACTGGTGGATCACCTTCGTGCTGAAACGCCTGCATACCCCTATTGACCGGAAAGTGGATACAACAGCTCCCATCCAGGCAGCAAAACAAAGATTACATCGGTTTTATTGCCGTTGCATAACCTTTTTCAGGAAGATTTCCCGAGCTTTTGAACCAGAGGTTTCGTTCAGAAGTCGAAATGAAGATGGGTACGGGTGTGATGGAGACCGCAGACGTTGCAGTGGTGGCACTGTACTTCGTCATGGTGCTGTGCATCGGGTTCTTCGCCATGTGGAAGGCCAACCGGAGCACGGTGAACGGATACTTCCTGGCCGGACGCTCCATGACGTGGATGGTTATCGGAGCGTCTCTGTTCGTCAGCAACATCGGGAGTGAACACTTCATAGGCTTGGCGGGTTCTGGAGCAGCCAGTGGCTTTGCTGTGGGAGCATGGGAGTTTAACGCCATACTCTTGCTGCAGCTGCTGGGCTGGGTGTTCATACCTGTATATATCCACTCCGGCGTGTACACCATGCCCGAGTACCTGTGCAAACGCTTCGGGGGCAATAGACTGAAGGTGTACTTTGCTGCCCTTTCGGTGCTGCTTTACATATTCACCAAGATATCTGTGGACTTGTACGCTGGGGCGCTCTTCATCCAGGAGTCGCTGGGCTGGAACCTCTACCTGTCCATCATCCTCCTCATCACGCTGACCGCACTGCTCACGGTCACCGGTGGCCTGGTTGCAGTCATGTACACGGACACGCTCCAGGCTGTGTTGATGGTGGGCGGAGCTCTCAGCCTGACGATCATTAGCCTCGTCAAAGTGGGTGGACTCGAAGGGGTCCGTAACAAATACATGCTAGCTGTCCCGAATGTAACGGCAATCCTGGCCAGTGGAAACTTCACCTACTCGCCCTCCTGCCGCATTGATCCCAAGCCAGACTCCCTGCGACTCCTTAGGGGACCCTTGGACGAAGACATTCCCTGGCCCGGCTTCCTTCTGGGTCAAACGCCGGCTTCCATCTGGTACTGGTGCGCCGACCAGGTCATCGTCCAGAGGGTGCTGGCTGCCAAGAACATCGCCCATGCCAAGGGCTCCACGCTCATGGCCGGAGTCTTGAAGGTCCTGCCCATGTTCATTATCGTCATCCCCGGGATGATCTCCCGAATCCTGTTTGCCGACGAGATCGCCTGCATCGGGCCGGAGCATTGCCTGGCCGTCTGCGGCTCCAGGGCGGGCTGCTCCAACATCGCCTACCCGCGGCTCGTCATGGCAGTGATGCCCGTCGGACTGCGAGGCCTGATGATGGCCGTAATGATCGCGGCTCTTATGAGTGACCTGGACTCCATCTTCAACAGTGCCAGCACCATCTTCACCTTGGACATCTACATGACCGCTAGACACGGCGCCTCTCAGAAGGAGCTGCTGCTGGTCGGCCGACTGTTTATCGTGCTCATGGTGGTGATCAGCATTGCCTGGGTCCCCGTCATCATTGAGATGCAAGGCGGCCAGATGTACCTCTACATACAGGAAGTGGCCGGATACCTGACTCCGCCCATCGCTGCCCTCTTCCTACTGGGTGTGTTCTGGAGGCGTTGCAATGAAACAGGTGCATTCTGGGGAGGCATGACTGGGTTTGTTGTGGGTACCACCCGGCTGATCCTGGCCTTTATTTACCGCGCGCCTCCCTGTGATCAGCCCGACGATAGGCCTTTCTTCATCACACACGTCCACTACATGTATGTGGCCGCCGGACTGTTCTGGGTGTCCGGACTGGTGACTGTGGTCGTCAGTCTCTGCACCCCCCCACCGGACAAGGAGCAGGTCAGCACCACCACCTTGTGGGGACTGCGGAACATGCAACGTCTTCCCCAGACAGACCATAAAGAGATGTACAAACTGAAGGATGACGCCCCGGTGCATTTGAATGGGAACGGAGGCCTGTACAAGGGCCCGCCGGCGGACGTCTGCAAAGCCAGGTGCCTAGAGGGTGAGGACGTTAACCTGCTGACCACTACACCGAGCCTTGACTCCGCAACCCATACCGCGGAGACGACCCCGGCAGAGACTCCTGCCACACCCGGCGAACAGTTTGGCAACGGTCACGTCGGCCTGGTACACGCCGAGGAAGTCTGTTGTGGGGAGACTGACAAGTGCACACGGCTGTTGGAGTGGTTCTGCGGGTTTAAGGAAGCGGCGTACGATGCCCACCCCAAAAGGACAGAGGAGGACAGGAAAGCCGTCATGAAGATGCTGTATGAGCCACCCAGAACCAAACTGCTCCTCAACTGTGGCCTGTTTCTTGTCTGCTCGTTGGGAGTATTCCTGTTCGTCTACTTCTCTGTGTAGGCTGGACTAAAGGAGGGGTTGATTGGGATGGTTTCAAAGGCACAGTTGAGAATTTGTAATGTGTTACTGAGTTTGTCTGTAATATTTACAGTGCATCTCCTTTTAGAAAGGATTCTGAGCTTTTAAAATCATTCTTTTAAAATGGTTTGAAGCTTCTTCTTGTGATATAATCAAACAACAAAGCACCTAAATCTGTTCTGTACTTGTATTTATTAGAATTGCTCTGTACTATTCGATTGAGTGTTGGTGACATTTGCCTAATTTAAATGCACTTATTGTTGTTACCTTCTGTGCTAAACCCTTTATTAGGACCATCGTTGTAATCTTCAGCATATCTATATCTGTACATTTATCTACTCCGATAGTATACTGTACGTGATATCCAAATATAGTTTATCAGGCTTAACAGTTCTGTCGGTGCTGTTTATTATTAGATCCAGATCAGCAGTTCAGTTTGAGATTGTTATTTTATTCCAGAACCGTTTTGTCCTCCCTGGACTGACCTCAGAGTAACACTGAAGCTATCACACACTGCCACAGCTAGTTGATGTTAAAAGAATGTCCTGTTCCCTATTTTCCATTAGCCGTTGTAATGCAAAACTGCTGTTAATGTGACTGTTACAAATGCTTTGTGTTTGTATTTTTGTTTTACTGTTTGGACAGTAAATGCCTCTGCGGTTCTTGAGAATACAATGGAGACCTTCCAGTGAGACCCTGAGAATTTGTTTAGATGTTTTTTGAATGTAAGAATTCAAGTATGTTTGACAGTTTGACAGTTTGTCACCTTAAATCTACTTTTTATTACACTCTGTGTTATTGTAGCTTTGTATAAATGCGTTTAAGTAACATATCAGTGTGCCTAGTTCTATGTTGAGGTTTAATGGTGGATTGTGTTTGCATAATTAGGTTAATGTTTGGAATTTCTTGCATTGTTAGATTTTATTTTTTGGTCATTTGTTTCATAAGCTACAAAATCATCAGGGCTTGCTTTTAGTCTTTTACATATTGTTTACCTTTTGTATTTCCTAGAAACCTCTTTTACCAAATGTGTCTTGGTGTGCATTGCTAAACCAAAAATGCAGTAAAATATTTGAATTTTATGGTGTCTTTATGTGCTGTGAATTCTGGCTATTATTAAGCCATGTTACTAATCTGCTGAGTTAATGTTTTGTTGTGAACTAGGTGAGTCAATGGAATTATTTTTTGTGGTTGCAAATTAAGCAAACCATTCCTCTTTTATTAGCGTAATGAATGGATGGCGGTCAAATGTCACAGTAAAACAACTGAAGACTATTTATATGTAACAGAAGAGCTTTAACAATATTGAAAAATATTATTTTTATGACATATTTTTTGAGAAGAAATCAACAAATAAAGTTCCTGAGGAAAAAAGTCAACTTTGTTGAATGTATTTATTTCATCTTGCAGTTTTCAAGTTCAGAATTCACCATTTCCCGTGAGTCTCTGGGGCTGAGTGTCTCAATGGATCACGTCTGACTGGTTATGTAAGCCTAGGGCTTATTGGTTGGAAGGGATTGGATTATTCAAGGTTTCTTCACAGATTACATAGACAAAACAGAAGAAATATTTTATCAGCTCACACGTTATCCCCGCCCCCTCCATTTTTTTATCATCCTACACTCTAGACCCAGTAATTTTCCACACTAGAGTGACAGTTGTGAAAAAAACATCAGGTAAAGCAAAACAACAAGGTGCTTAATACTTTTAAAGTATTAATATAGAAAACATGTGTATTGTTTTAACAATAAATAGGTAGTGTGTTGGTGTAGAATTGACCTTTCACATATCCCAGCCAAACACTCCAGCCAAATATACTAAATGTTATTTCCAATACCTAATATATAGGAAAAGCATGTACAGGGCTGGTGTGTGAGTAGTACAGTTATGATCTGTAAATGAACAGATTCATAGATGGCAATGATCGATATAGCCAATACACACCGACACTCACTGGGGCCCTCAGTGTAGACCCTCTCACTGGGGCCCCACTCAATGGAGCCCATCTCACTGGAGCCCCTCTCACTGGAGCCCCTCTCACTGGAGCCCATCTCACTGGAGCCCCTCTCACTGGAGCCCCTCTCACTGGAGCCCCTCTCACTGGAGCCCCTCTCACTGGAGCCCCTCTCACTAGAGCCCCTCTCACTAGAGCCCCTCTCACTAGAGCCCCTCTCACTAGAGCCCCTCTCACTGGAGCCCCTCTCACTGGAGCCCCTCTCACTGGAGCCCCTCTCACTGGAGCCCCTCTCACTGGAGCCCCTCTCACTGGAGCCCCTCTCACTGGAGCCCCTCTCACTGGAGCCCCTCTCACTGGAGCCCCCCTCACTGGAGGCCATCTCACTGGAGGCCATCTCACTGGAGCCCCTATCAGTGTCCCACACTCATTATAAGAGTGCCACTCAGGTAGGGAGGGGTCTAGTGATTCAGCCCTTTTTCATTTCAAGTCCTGTCGGAAAATCGGTAGGATGTATTACAGATGAGCACTGCCTTACTAATCATATGAAAATCATACGGTTTAAAACAGGTGACATTGGTGTCATGACACCACGTTGTTAAGAGCCAAGACCGGGTCACAACCTCACCAATGAATTCTGTCTAATCATCTGTCCAACCCTCCACACAAATGCTGTTGATCTCATCTTAATTGATTCATGTTTAGGGGTGACTAGGATCCTTGTAGTCTCTGTGTATGTAGACGCTGTCTGGTGGCTGGTATTTACAGCATCTCGGCCGAAGATTGTGGATACATCAACATTCCTCACACTCACAGTTCACTCATAGGAGCCCATGCATTAGCAGCTGAAGCTAGTTATCCTGATTGCGTGTGAACCACATAAAAATATAATTACGGAAATGTTTTGCTTGGTCTCTGTCTCAATGTCACATTCTCAGGGAGGGAAATCTCTGTGATCTAACAGCGGTTCATCTGATTGGTCGAGATCAGTCATCCGCCACTCCTCGCACCCCTCCCCAGCAGAGAATGATGATGTCATCCTCAGTGGAAAATTACTGGCTGTCAGGCCACTCTTTGTTTATTGTTGTTTTGGACCACGTGGACAATAATAACAGAACCAACAGTATTGGAATAAACTAGACCATAGTGCAATAATACTTTATATAAATATGTTCTATCTCCATGGAGAAACCCATGATAGTGTTGAGAAGAATTGTGTCAAGGTGATGTTCTGACAACAATACACTAATCTTATTACACGGCTGATCCAGACAACTTTGTGCAGCCACCAAATAAACCTAGTTTTATTCAGTAGATATGCGTCAGAAAATGTCTATTAAGTTAATTGTTGCCACAATGTGCTATATGTTTTCTTTTCTTTATTAAACCCTAATTATGTTGGCTCAAGGTTGATTCAATTTCTGTCTGTAAAGGTTTGCGTGTGTTTGACAGCACCAAATAAAGGGAACCAGCCAAGGACACACTAGTAATTCTGTGAGCCAGTGTGGGCGCTTTATTGTCTGATTTCTTCATGTGTTATCAGTAATTAATGTATATTTATTTCCAGCCCCAAACATGTATCCATCCTGATCTGGACTTGTTCCAATTGTTTACGTTCAAAAGATCTAATCACAATGAAGAAATGTGATGAACTGGGCCAGTTGCAACTTTAACCATACAGATTTTTATTTTGTTGTAAAAACAATGGTTCTTTACCTCACCAAGCTGAGATGGAAAATCACTGAGAACAGTGTGCCAGTTTACTTACATCACACGTGTGTTTGTGGGTGTGTTTGTGTGTGTGTGCACAGGTGCCTGCAGCCTCGGGCCTATAACAGCATTTGGTCCGGAGCCAAAAAAAAAAGAAGTTTTATTCTCATAAAGCTACCTTCCAGCAATTCCTAATTTGACATATCATATTCTATTCACCATGCCATGGGGAAGAGAGCAAAATGTGTTTTTTGAAACGTAAACACTTCTCCGGCATTCCGTCTCATGGGGGGTGGCGGTCCGGAATCGACCGCGGTGGGAATGTGGTCAGAGTCTAACGCTAACCAACACCGTGGAATATAGCACAAACACCCTGATGCATTCCAGCCATACCACACGCTCCTGACCTAACTATGAGCAACATGTCTGGGAATCAGGAGATTATGCAATTAATCCGCACAGAAAAGACTGCAACGGCAAAAGGCAATATTTACCTCTTTTTGGAATCCAATTGTCGGGGACGGGCGGTTTGATTGGACCGGTGGGAATCAATGGCCAGTCAATGACGTTTGTGATTAGCTCGGCACACGTAGCTAGTAATTTTCCATGTCTGAACAATGTTTTCTTTCACGTAGCGTTCTGCAGCCACCGTGTTTATCATGTACTTAGTTGACACAATCGAACCATTGTTGTCGGCGATGCAGCGAGGCAATGGTGTTGTTAAAGTTTCTGAGAAAATATGAAAAATCGGGTTGGCTAAATCGAGTTTACACACACCCAGGTGTATATGAACACATACAGTCGGTCTATAATCCTGTGTGAGATTGTGATATTGGTGACCTCTAACAAAGCACTCATCGTTCACTCAAACTAAGCTGTTTACTGTTTATATTAATGTGTTAATAACGTCATCCAGGCGTGACTCACAATAAATCAATTTCTGTTTCCCCAGAGGTATGGCCGTGGTCTGTGACACATTATTCACCTCTTTCAAGTATTATAATTGTGGCGTGGCTCATAAATGCTGCGGGGCCCGACGTTGTGTAAAACCTCAGATACCGAGGGAATGTGCGATTGAGGCAACAGCCTGTCATGTTGGTATGAGTGTGGGCTTATACAATCACGCCGCTAGCTTTCTATAATCCAGCGGGGCTGTAGCATGGACAGGGCAATACCATGAGCTGACATGGCAAGCAGAACCTCTGGGCCAAAACAATACAGTGTACAGACAATATGCAAATTTGCTTGTATACTCAAAAATTTTTCCGCCGTCTGTGTTCAGTTTGAGTGATTCACACTATTTCAGGATGGTTCACAGACCTGTGTTGGTCTGTGAACCATTGTGAACTTTTCCAAAGATGTAAATGCAAAACATTACATTTGACACAAAAACTGAACATGGCACATCAACCAAAGAACACCATCCCTAATCTGAAGAATGGTGTTGGTAGCATCATGTCATGGGGATGTTTGCCACTGACAATGACTGGAGCAACCGAGTAATGTACTGAAAAGTACAGAAGGAAAACCTACTGCTCTCTCCAAGGAAGCTGAAGCTGGGACGGAAGTTCACCTCAACAGAATAAGATCCAATGTCAGAATACCTCTGGTCGACAGAACGCTCCTTCTTCAAACCGCAAGGCTATAAACAACAAAAGGGGCATGTAAGAAAAAGAAAAAATAAGGAAAGGGTTTTTCCCATTTCTCTCTCTCGTCAAGGCAAGCCTTGGAACCAAACGCCTGTTTTGGGATATGTGCTCATCTTATATGCTCAGTCTGTCTTGCTGCAATACCTGTGACCGGGCAAACAAACAAGCAAGAGCTGTGCATGTTATATAAGCAATGATCTGTTGTCCTGGACCTGTCTTCGCTGATGACCATTGAATCCGTCAACTTGGTTGACATGCTTCCAGGGCGGCCAGAACATCTGTGACAGAAAGAAAAGGAAATATATTATAATATATGGTTAAACACCTGCAACTGCCTCTCCACTAGAATCTGATTTAAAACAGCCCATTGGCTCACCTTCACATACTAATACACACACCGCACACCAACTGGGTCCAGCCAAAGCAGATTTGCATGGTGCAGATACATCCAGGACGATGTTGACCCGAACGAGACGCACCACAGATCACCTTGCTGTTGGACACGATCCAGCGACCATATCTACACCCGATGGTAGCAGAGAGAACAGAGCCCACAGTGAGGACATATGTTTTACATATCATTGGCATAGAGGGATAGATTTAATATTTGCACATCACGGAGAGTGATGGTTGTTATGGTGCCTGTGGAGGAAGTTCTAACCATTCCATGTAATGAACATTTTCTGGTCCAGACCCCGGCCCTAATTGCACAAATTCATTTAAACCAATAAATACAGCACTGTTTTCTGGTCCAGACCTCTACCCTAATTACATGTCTGTGAGTGTCTGGCTGCATGTGTCTGTGTGTATCTGTGTGTGTGTGTGTGTGTGTGTGTGTGTGTGTGTGTGTGTGTGTGTGTGTGTGTATCTGTGTGTGTGTATGTGTGTCTGTGTGTGTGTCTGTGGTGTGTCTGTGTGTGTATCTGTGTGTGTGTCTGTGTGTGTCAGTGTATGTATCTGTGTGCGTATATGTGTGTGTGTATCTGTATGTATCTGTGTGTGTGTGTATTTGTGTGTGTATCTGTGTGTGTATCTGTGTTTGTGTGTGTCTGTGTCTGTATGTATCTGTGTGTGTATTTGTGTGTGTATCTGTGTGTGTTGTCTGTGTGTATATGTGTGTATGTGTGTGTCTGTGTGTGTGTCTGTGTGTGTATTGACTGGCTCTCTGCCTCATTACCTCCTACCTATAGGGTGCGCCAATCCTGTTTCATATCCTCCATTCTGGAGAATGTGGCCCTGGGGCGTGACCACAGGAACAGGTTCTGTGGCTTTTTCTTTGGTGTATGGGTTTGCCATGAGTAGTATACAGAGAATTTCCGGGGGAGTTTTTATTTTCTGGGGTGTGACCAATTTATCTGCTTCTAATATTTAGGAAGGGCATCTTCCTACCACCTGAAAGACAACAAACTGTCTGTTTGTTTGTAGTAGGAATATGTGTGTTACTGACTGACAACCTTATAAAACAAGTGGACATGGGTCAATATTATCAAAGTATATAATAATATCAACTTAAATTATTCTAACTCATGTCACGAGGACATAAGAAAGCCTTTCACTGTTGAACAAAAGCAGTTGTTTTGATAAGAAATGCTGTTTGATTTGAGTGTCTGAATTAGTCATGAAGGCACATGGCCATGTGTATGTGTGTGTGTGTTTGTGTATGTGTGTGTGTGTGTGTGTGTGTGTGTGTATATATATATATATATGTGTGTGTGTGTGTGTGTATATATATATATATATATATGTGTGTGTGTGTGTGTGTTGCGGCATCAAACCAAACCAAGAGAAAAACCAAGGGCAAATAATTAAATAATAGTTTTGCACTGAACTTGTCTATGTTCTATCATGTCACATTTAATGCTTTGTGTTGATCACAGGGACATAAGCTGCTGCTTTTGCAGTAGCTAATAGGGATACTTAAAAAATGAAATACTAACTTTCCTCAACTGACCTCAGGCGAACAGTTTAATAGCTAAACCTTATATGTGATAAATCTCTGAGGAACGTGCAAGTGGGCTCTTTTCTCCTGTTCCTCAGAAAGAACCACATGAAGAGGAGCTTCAGAACCTTTGGAGTTCTAGCATATGGATAGAACATAAGTTTCTAATCCTGACCTTTACATAAACCTAATCCTAGCTTAATGACAAACTCCAGGTTAAGCCAAAGGCTAAATCTATCCATAATCCTCTAAACTCAAAATGTTCACCTCTGGCTCAACTTGAACTCTTCTGAATAGGGATACCTCATCTCCGGATTCGAAATTCAACCCCAGAGGTACAAATAATGACATTTAACCTGGACGGTTTGTCTGCCATCTAGTGATAACTTGGGGAATTGCCATGGAATTTCCCAAGTAGGAACAAGGTCGTCCAGCACACATCAGAGGGCAAGACAGCAGGGGAGTGTTCATACAAGTCAAACAAAACATTATTGAAACATACGTTAATGAAACAGAGACCATTGGTTCACCCTTTCCAAACACTTTATTAATTGTGTCCTATTGTTCTGGGATGACATTGTATGTTGGGTGTTTTCTGAGGCACTGGCCTCACACTAGTTCTACATTCGATATGTTGGGTGTCTTCTGAGGCACTGGCCCCACACTAGTTCTACATTCGATATGTTGGGTGTCTTCTGAGGCACTGGCCTCACACTAGTTCTACATTCGATATGTTGGGTGTCTTCTGAGGCACTGGCCCCACACTAGTTCTACATTCGATATGTTGGGTGTTTTCTGAGGCACTGGCCTCACACTAGTTCTACATTCGATATGTTGTGTGTCTTCTGAGGCAGTAGCGACACACTAGTTCTACATTCGATATGTTGGGTGTCTTCTGAGGCACTGGCCTCACACTAGTTCTACATTCGATATGTTGGGTGTCTTCTGAGGCACTGGCCTCACACTAGTTCTACATTTGATATGTTGGGTGTCTTCTGAGGCACTGGCCTCACACTAGTTCTACATTCGATATGTTGGGTGTCTTCTGAGGCACTGGCCTCACACTAGTTCTACATTTGATATGTTGTGTGTTTTCTGAGGCACTGGCCTCACACTAGTTCTACATTTGATATGTTGGGTGTCTTCTGAGGCAGTAGCCACACACTAGTTCTACATTTGATATGTTGTGTGTCTTCTGAGGCACTGGCCTCACACTAGTTCTACATTCGATATGTTGGGTGTCTTCTGAGGCACTGGCCTCACACTAGTTCTACATTCGATATGTTGGGTGTTTTCTGAGGCACTGGCCTCACACTAGTTCTACATTCGATATGTTGTGTGTCTTCTGAGGCACTGGCCTCACACTAGTTCTACATTTGGTATGTTGGGTGTCTTCTGAGGCACTGGCCTCACACTAGTTCTACATTTGATATGTTGGGTGTCTTCTGAGGCACTAGCCACACACTAGTTCTACATTCGATATGTTGGGTGTCTTCTGAGGCACTGGCCTCAAACTTGTTCTACATTTGATATGTTGTGTGTCTTCTGAGGCACTGGCCTCAAACTTGTTCTACATTTGATATGTTGTGTGTCTTCTGAGGCACTGGCCTCACACTAGTTCTACATTTGATATGTTGTGTGTCTTCTGAGGCACTGGCCTCACACTAGTTCTACATTCGATATGTTGGGTGTCTTCTGAGGCACTGGCCTCACACTAGTTCTACATTCGATATGTTGGGTGTTTTCTGAGGCACTGGCCTCACACTAGTTCTACATTCGATATGTTGTGTGTCTTCTGAGGCACTGGCCTCACACTAGTTCTACATTTGATATGTTGGGTGTCTTCTGAGGCACTGGCCTCACACTAGTTCTACATTCGATATGTTGTGTGTCTTCTGAGGCACTGGCCTCACACTAGTTCTACATTTGATATGTTGGGTGTCTTCTGAGGCACTGGCCTCACACTAGTTCTACATTTGATATGTTGGGTGTCTTCTGAGGCACTGGCCTCACTCTACATTTGATATGTTGTTCTTCTGAGGCATTTGCCATAGTTCTACATTTGATATGTTGAGGTCTTCTGAGGCACTGGCCTCACACTAGTTCTACATTTGATATGTTGGGTGTCTTCTGAGGCACTGGCCTCACACTAGTTCTACATTTGATATGTTGGGTGTCTTCTGAGGCACTGGCCTCACACTAGTTCTACATTTGATATGTTGGGTGTCTTCTGAGGCACTGGCCTCACACTAGTTCTACATTTGATATGTTGTGTGTCTTCTGAGGCACTGGCCTCAAACTAGTTCTACATTTGATATGTTGTGTGTCTTCTGAGGCACTGGCCTCACACTAGTTCTACATTTGATATGTTGGGTGTCTTCTGAGGCACTGGCCTCACACTAGTTCTACATTCGATATGTTGGGTGTCTTCTGAGGCACTGGCCTCACACTAGTTCTACATTTGATATGTTGTGTGTCTTCTGAGGCACTGGCCTCACACTAGTTCTACATTTGATATGTTGCGTGGCTTCTGAGGCACTGGCCTCACACTAGTTCTACATTCGATATGTTGGGTGTTTTCTGAGGCACTGGCCTCACACTAGTTCTACATTTGATATGTTGCGTGTCTTCTGAGGCACTGGCCTCAAACAAGTTCTACATTCGATATGTGGGCTGCGTCAGAAGAATTAAAACTGTATGTGTGGAACTCAGTGATCCAGATCACTCAACTCTCCATTTGAAGTCAGCTGAGCCAAGCTTGTCAAGGTCATCAAAAACACACACGCAGGCAAATACTGTAGATAAAAATGAGCTGCGTTATATATTTTGCACCTGGTTTCCTGCTCTATAATGAGACTGGCTAGTTAGTTGACTGGTTGTGTGATTTGTCTTTTTTGTCATCTTTTCAAGGACCTTTCTATAGTTCCACACCTGTGGATCTCCAAAACCTCCCTGGACTGACACAGGACATCCTAAACAGGTCAGATGTTTTCATGTTTTACTGATCTGGGGACAATTGTCTTTCGTTAATGCTTTACTCTATGCAAATTCATTGCCCAGATCAAAGAAAGACAGTACATTGTCTTTTCTTCCCGACAGCGATCGCATTAGTTCTCTGCTTACCCTGCCCACCAGCTGACCATGGTGTCTAAATGGTCCAACATGACCCTCCAACTGGAGGACTCTCTGACCCGTGCTCTGGGTCGTTACCTCGACAACTGGAGACGGAACACCACGAAGGCGGAGCAGACGCTGGACAACACCATGGCAGAGGAGAACTTCAGGAATGTCGTCGGATACCTGATAGTTATGATTGGCATGTTTGCCTTCATCGTCGTGGCGATCCTGGTGAGCACAGTGAAGTCGAAGCGGCGCGAGCATTCTGATGACCCCTACCACAAATACATAGAGGAGGACTGGACTGCCAAGCTCCAACAGCAGAGCTATGTCATCAACAACCCCACAGCCAACTAACACACACACACACACACACCACACACACACAACCAACCACACACACACAACCAACCACACACACACACACACACACACACACACACACACACACACACACACACACACACACACACACACACACACACACACACACCACACAACCACACACACACATAATGGTCCTCATCTAAAACATTCTTATGTTATCCATTCCATCAGTAACATAAATGTTTAAGTCATGGTATGAGTATCGGGTTATGTAGTAAAGGTATATCTAATATGTTAAAAGTTGTCGTAACGGTATAAATATTATTACAAATTTGTAGTAACGGTATAACTAATATGTTAAATGTTGTAGTAATGGTACAACTAATATGTTAAATGTTATGGTGGTAACAGTATAACTATTATGGTAATCATGTATTGTAATCAAAATAAACTGTTTATTGATGACTTTGAGTATAATTGTCTAAATCTGGGCAAAAAAGTCTGGACAAATGATAATATAGCTGTCAAACCACAAATGACCTGTAGAGGGCAATCCCAACAGAAGATAATCCATAAAGACTGACAGCAGGGAGAGACTGAGGTAAACGCATAGAGAGACAGGAGAGAGATTAAAGACTTTAGTAGAGACAGAAAAAGCGAGATAAGAAAAGAGTTAATAGAAGCTGTAAAAATAGAGTTGCAGCTGCTACCCAACAAAACGTTGCCTTCTCTTTTGTTTGGAAAGTGAGACAGAGAAACTTACGACCAAATAAAAAACAAAAGTAAACATAGAGAAGTAAGAGCTTTTACACAAGAGTGACAGTTAATGCCAATTTCAAATTCTTACTGCATAATTCACGCAACCTACTTTATAGAAAGCAACATAAAGACAAGACGCAACTCTCCCAGTGGGTATTAATTCTGTCTGTAAATTGGCTCTGTACTTTTAAAGTATAATCTGTTTGTTTTTGTGGCTTTATTTCCTCATGGCAGCAAGTCCCAGCAGACATGGAACAGTCGTTGTTAAGGTATGTGTCTCCCAGAGCACCTCCAATGTCGTTTGGTTTCTTAACCCGTTGCTCGCTCAATCAGAAAGTCTACACCAGAATCCTTGCACGCTGGAGAGAACACAGTATCCGTCCTTCTACCTCGATTAAGCTCACAGTCGCCCAAGCAGCCACAAGGAGTTGCTAGACCACAACAAGGCAAATTCAGCCATATTTGATGCAAACCCCCCAAGCCCGTACTGTGTTAGTCAATTGCATCGCTCTCCACGCTGCCCCTGGTCTAATCTGCAAGTGGGATTCCAACACGTGTCTCTTAAACAAACATTTTTTTTAAAGTAAATATTAGAATCAAGCAATGTTCCAAATGTAACTAAAGATCTCGTTCCTTCAGTCTAACTGACTCACTCAAGCAGAGAACTGTTTCGTCTCCAGCTACTCTGGCGCCCCCTCTTGGCGTACAACGGTGACAGCGGTCGACGCCACCAACCTACTGACACCACCGTCTCATCCATCCATAACACATTCTACCTCAGGTCTTGTCTTGTTTTCCCCGTCTCCACACCTGGTTCCCATCATGTCATCACGTGTGTATATATAGACTCCCCTGACCGTCATTCAGTGTCCGTCGTTGTTTCTGATGATGCGTTTGTCGCTCGCTGTTTAGCATTGTGGGTAATCCTCCTCCACACCCGCTGCGTCGGTGTGCTACTGTTCTTTTTTTTTTGTCGCTTGGCATTTGGAAATGTATTTCCTTCATTAAAGTATGAAGTCGAAGGCGAAGATTCCTGCGTGTGGATCTAAATAATTGAAACACATCACAAAGACAAAAAAAAAATGCGTTTCAAAAAGGTCACGTTATCGGCTGTGAGCCAAAGAGTATCCAATAACTATTAATTGTTTACCCTCAAACTTTTAATTCCAATTCTAATGGGATAATTATTCTTTACAAGCACAGCGATGTCTGTAGTTCACTAAGTGGCAATTCTTTCAAGTGAACAGACACACAAACTTTAGAGTCGTTCCAGAATACATCTTAGTGATAGGAATCCCTGACCTTATATCCCCAAACAGGGCCAAACAGGGCCAAACAGGGCCAAGCAGGGCCAAATACTGCCAAACAGGGCCAAATACTGCCAAACAGGGCCAAACAGGGCCAAATACTGCCAAACAGGGCCAAATACTGCCAAACAGGGCCAAACAGGGCCAAATACTGCCAAACAGGGCCAAATACTGCCAAACAGGGCCAAACAGGGCCAAATACTGCCAAACAGGGCCAAATACTGCCAAACAGGGCCAAACAGGGCCAAATACTGCCAAACAGGGCCAAACGGGGCCAAATACTGCCAAACAGGGCCAAGCAGGGCCAAATACTGCCAAACAGGGCCAAATACTGCCAAACAGGGCCAAATACTGCCAAACACGGCCAAACAGGGCCAAATACTGCCAAACAGGGCCAAATACTGCCAAACAGGGCCAAATACTGCCAAACAGGGACAAATACTGACCAACACGGCCAAACAGGGCCAAATACTGCCAAACAGGGCCAAATACTGCCAAACACGGCTAAACGTGTCCAAATACGTCCAAACACGTCCAAACATGGCCATACATGGCTTCCTTATCTAACTGTAGGTCATTCACAATGCCCCATAATGCAGACGGTTCCATTTTAGCCCCTGGTACAATGACTGAGCCGAGTGATCAGGTTACTTACGCTGCTGGGCTATAAAACCTTTCAAAGCCTCGGTGCCTGAGAAGGCATCTCTCATCGTGGAACTGTCCCCGGTGGGTAGTCGACACGGACACACATGCTCACACACGGTGCCCACATCCCTCGTTTTATATGGCGTTGATATCAATATTTTGATTTGGCTTTAGAAGTATTGTCTGGAAATGGGTAAACTAAATGCACTTGTACATACACCCATGCCAAACATTGGAAGTACTTGTAATATGAGACGTCCCGTGGGTCATGGGTCATGGAAGGAGTTCTGGTAGTATTATATTGGGAGGTATCACCAGACACACACACACACACACACACACACAAACACACACACACACACACACACACACACACACACACACACACACACACACACACACACACACACACACACACACACACACACACACACACACACACAGATTTGCAATGTTGACTACTGGCATGTTTCAAGCAGATGTGTTTGCCTTGTTGGTACATATGGCGGTTGTCATTGTCCAATCTGGATTCTAGGCGTGGCTGAATCAAGAATGGTGAGGCAGATCAGTCTAAATCAAGTGATCAGTGAGATTGCCCAAACATTTGGCGTGCCAAAATCAGCCGCTCTGCACCTTAACCAAAACCTACACATATAATCTCAGTCTAGGCCTCAAGTCAACCTAGCCCACTCGCCTAAACCTATAAGTACCTCTAAAACCAACACGTTTAAGGGAGTGTGCTCCTAATTCGATCTCTGTAAGTGTTACAATCAGAGTCTAGCTGTCTGACTATTCCTTTAAAGAGTGTCAGTGCCCTCAATCCAAATCTGATGAAACAAAGATCCTCTGGCAGACAAACAGCACACTGCAATAGGACTACTGGGGAAGAAGCTCAATTATATTCAAGTAGCCCTCAGTTCATCTGTTAGCACTGTCCATTAGCCTGTCGATGCATGCATTAGTATCAGTCAACGTACTCTACATCATGTGGTCCGGGAAACTGTTAGCGCAATGCTAACCCCTACACAGAGCCCAGTTTATGCCTTTAGGTACTGCTCAGGATGCTCTATATATGATCGTGTTAACCAACACAGTCTATGCTGTTTGAAATGTAGTCATGGTTACAAACCCATTATACACTGTGACTGTTAGAACTGTAGACATGGTTAGAAACCAATTATACACTGTGGCTGTTAGAACTGTAGTCATGGTTACAAACCAATTATACACTGTGGCTGTTAGAACTGTAGGCATGGTTACAAACCCATTATACACTGTGATTTCTAGAACTGTAGTCATGGTTACAAACCCATTATACACTGTGATTGTTAGAACTGTAGTCATGGTTACAAACCCATTATACACTGTGATTGCTAGAACTGTAGACATGGTTACAAACCCATTATACACTGTGATTGTTAGAACTGCAGACATGGTTACAAACTCATTATACACTGTGACTGTTAGAACTGTAGTCATGGTTACAAACCCATTATACACTGTGACTGTTAGAACTGTAGACATGGTTACAAACCCATTATACACTGTGACTTTTAGAACTGTATTCATGGTTACAAACCCATTATACACTGTGATTGTTAGAACTGTAGACATGGTTACAAACTCATTATACACTGTGACTGTTAGAACTGTAGACATGGTTACAAACCCATTATACACTGTGATTGTTAGAACTGTAGGCATGGTTACAAACCCATTATACACTGTGTTTGTGATAACTGTAGTCATGGTTACAAAGCCATTATACACTGTGATTGTTAGAACTGTAGACATGGTTACAAACCCATTATACACTGTGACTGTTAGAACTGTAGTCATGGTTACAAACCCATTATACACTGTGATTGTTAGAACTGTAGTCATGGTTACAAACCTATTATACACTGTGACTGTTAGAACTGTAGTCATGGTTACAAACCCATTATACACTGTGATTGTGATAACTGTAGTCATGGTTACAAACCCATTATACACTGTGATTGTTAGAACTGTAGACATGGTTACAAACCCATTATACACTGTGACTGTTAGAACTGTAGTCATGGTTACAAACCCATTATACACTGTGACTGTTAGAACTGTAGTCATGGTTACAAACTCATTATACACTGTGATTGTTAGAACTATAGTCATGGTTACAAACCTATTATACAACTGTAGACATGGTTTGAAAAACTTCAACTTGTGAACCCAGCCGAGTACCTTTACTGGCTACGTTTAACGCCCCTGTCTAAAACCCACTTTCTCTCTACTCTTTTTCACACACTCTCTCTCTAATCTTACCTATTTATTTTTAGCACCTTAACAACTGGTCTCCTAAAAATGGGCCTCTGTGTGTTGTGCGAGGGGGGGAGACAGTCACTGCTATGTATGGTATCTACCCCTTCGGCTCTCTCCAAGGACGGCTGTTCTTTCCCTCGGAATCAGCTGGAGACCAGGGAGCTGGGGAGAGACAGGGCTAGACTGGGACGCTGGGACGGAACACGCAATTGGACTACAGATGACAGCTGGGAAGGACACTGAGCAAGATTTATATTATATCCGAATGCGTACCTGTCCTTCTCCATCTGTCTGAATATATAGGTCATTTTGGAGTTTGTGGACCTTCTCGTCGAGAGTTCGGTCCTTCATAACGGCGATCATGTTCTCCCTGTGGGTTCTCCTGCTGCCGTGCCTGTCTTTGGCGCCCCTAGTCCTGGCCGAGACGGGCTTGGAGTTCCCTCGCTACGACGGAAAAGACAGAGTCATCGACATCGATAGCAACAACTACAAGAAGGCCATGAAGAGGTACAACATGGTGTGTCTCCTCTACCACGAAGCCATCCCAGACAGCAAGGAGATGCAGAAACGACACCAGATGACTGAGATGGTGCTAGAGGTAAGACAGGAGGAGGTGGTGAGGAAGATGGTGCTGGAGGTAAGACAGGAGGAGGTGGGGAGGGAGATGGTGCTGGAGGTAAGACAGGAGGAGGTGGGGAGGGAGATGGTTCTGGAGGTAAGACAGGAGGAGGTGGGGAGGGAGATGGTGCTGGAGGTAAGACAGGAGGAGGTGGGGAGGGAGATGGTGCTGGAGGTAAGACAGGAGGAGGTGGGGAGGGAGATGGTGCTGGAGGTAAGACAGGAGGAGGTGGGGAGGGAGATGGTTCTGGAGGTAAGACAGGAGGAGGTGGGGAGGGAGATGGTGCTGGAGGAAGAGCGAGAAAGGGAGAAAGGGAGTGGAATAGATGGAGAGATAGAAAGAGGGACAGTAAGGGAAAGAGCTGTAGCTTGGGGTGGTGTGGGGGGGTGGGCTGATGTCTCTGCTAGTGGATTTAGGTCCGGCTCAGTGCGCTTTTAAAATAACATTTCTCCTCTTTCTGTCCCCATAGTCCTGTCCAATAAAACATAACATGTCTGAAGAACATCTAAACAAAGAAAAGAGACGGCGAGAAGCAGGCCAGGGGGAGAGAGAAGGAACAAAACTGAAAGGGAGGAAAAAGTGCGATGAGGGGAAACGCTAGTTGGTCCATTAAAATCATATCTTATCACATCCGATCTTGTTCACAGTTGATCTGATTGGTCAAAATACCTATTAGTGAACTAAAACATAACAGAAATTCGAGTGCTTGTGTTAAAACAGCTATAGATAGACTAGAGAAGATGGAGTCATTATGACAGGGAAGCACTGGGGTCAAGCAGGGCCGATCGCAAGAATCATTAACGGTATCATGACAGTTTCAGTGGAATGACAAACACACCGCCAGCATCAACAACAGGTGCTAGCAGTTGTAGCTAGAATCCCAGACATACATTGTCTGACAATAGCTGCAATGCTAACATGGATTCAATCACCCAATCAACCCAAGACTTAGCTACCCCATCAGGTCAATTGATGAATCGTGTACAGGTGCATGTGCAGTGTGTGTGTGTGTGTGTGTGTGTGTGTGTGTGTGTGTGTGTGTGTGTGTGGTGTGGTGTGGTGTGTTGCTCTCAATGGCCAGTGTGTGTGAGGCTGCCCAGTTTTGTCAAGAGCTGTGACTTAAGTTTATTTTCATAAATGTATTGAACTCTTCATTTTCATGTTAATGTATATAATTGACCCCAGCTCTATACCACTAGCAGAAATAGAATCGGGAGTCTAGGACTGTAAATAATTTACTCTACATGTGAAGGGCTTTAACTAGGTCTGTCTCCCTCCATTTGGCTTTTATGTTTAGATTGATGTACATAGAGGATCTGCTATTGGACAATACATCTTCACAATACTCTGTCTCTACAGTATAACATGCAAGGAAATTGTTTATGAAGCAAGGGACACTTTCAAACAAATTTTCAAAGAAAGAGTCAGATTAGTATTCTTCAACTGCAGAATTTGATAGTAGGCATTGTTCTCTCCTGTGGTGCTGTGTTGCTTATAGCTTAGAAGTAGTCAAAAGTGATAGCAGGTAACTTGAAGACCAGTCTAATAGACACATTCTGACAAGCCCATTGTGACAGACCCAATCTGACAGACCCAATGTGACTGACCCATTCTGACAGACCAATTCTGACAGACCCATTGTGACAGACCCATTTTGACAGACCCATTGTGACTGACCCATTGTGACAGACCGGTTCTGACGGACCCATTGTGACAGACCCATTGTGACAGACCCGTTCTGACTGACCCGTTCTGACTGACCCATTGTGACAGACCCATTCTGACAGACCCAATGTGACAGACCCATTGTGACAGACCCAATGTGACAGACCCATTGTGACAGACCCAATGTGACAGACCCATTGTGACTGACCCATTCTGACAGACCCAATGTGACAGACCCATTGTGACAGACCCATTGTGACAGACCCGTTCTGACTGACCCATTGTGACAGACCGGTTCCGACTGACCCATTCTGACTGACCCATTCTGAAGTACATTCCACTCTCTCTGCCCTGTCTACTGTCTCGGTCCCACTGCCAACTTACCAATTGTGTTTGACTAAAGTTGTACAAGCTTACACATTTAGTAACATTTTCACAGTGGACCATTCCAGAGCGCATACCAAAATCTGTCGGCCCTTGACACATAATTGCAATGAAAGTGGTAACTGTTTTTTGTTTTAATCTCCAGCTGGCTGCTCAGGTTCTGGAGGACAAAGACGTTGGGTTTGGAATGGTCGACTCCCGCAATGACGCCAAGGTAGCCAGGAAGCTGGGTAAGGATGACAGCACTATTATGATACTGCACGACCGCAGCACAGCACGACCAAACACCCTAGACAGCTTTGTAATGAGTTAATGGCAGTAAATAACAGCCTTTATTCTACCCCCTGTCATCTGACCTCCGACCCAAGGCCTGGAAGAAGAGGGCAGTGTGTATGTGTTCAAAGAAGACCGTGTCATCGAGTTTGACGGCTTGCTCGCTGCCGACACCCTGGTGGAGTTCCTACTAGACGTGAGTGCACAGACCAAGGGCCCTTCATGCTACACGCTAGGGCCCTTCGTACTATACACAAGGGCCCTTCATACTACACACTAGGGCCCTTCATACTATATACAATCAGATTTTTTTTCCTTTCTCCTAGTTTCTCTCTTACCTGTACCCTCTCTCCTCACCCCTCTCTCCTCACCCCTCTCTTTCCTCACCCCTCTCTCCTCACCCCTCTCTCCCCTCTCTCCCTCACCCCTCTCCTCCTCACCCCTCTCTCCTCACCCCTCTCTCCTCACCCCTCTCTCCCCTCTCTCCTCATCACTCTCTCCTCTCTCTCCTCACCCCTCTCTCCTCTCTCTCCTCACCCCTCTCTCCTCTCTCTCCTCACCCCTCTCTCCTCTCTCTCCTCACCCCTCTCTCTCCTCACCCCCCTCTCTTATCACCCCTCTCTCTCCTCACCCCTCTCTCCTCACCCCTCTCTTTCCTCACCCTTCTCTCCTCACCCCTCTCTCCTCACTCCTCTCTCTCCTCATCCCTCTCTCTCCTCACCCCCTCTCTTCTCACCCCTCTCTCTCCTCACCCCTCTCTCCTCACCCCTCTCTTTCCTCACCCCTCTCTCCTCACCCCTCTCTCTCCCTCACCCCCTCTCTCCTCACCCCCTCTCTCCTCACCCCCCTCTCTCCTCACCCCTCTCTCCTCACCCCTCTCTCTCCTCACCCCTCTCTCCTCACCTCTCTCTCCTCACCTCTCTCTCCTCACCCCTCTCTTTCCTCACCCCTCTCTGTAGCTTTTGGAGGATCCTGTGGAGGTGATAGGAAATGCTCTGGAGCTGCGAGCTTTTGACAGAATGGAGGAAGACATCCGCCTCATTGGGTACTTTAGGAATGAGGACTCTGAACGTGAGTCTGTGTTTGTGGGGGGCGTGGGGACCGGGGGCCGTGGGGACCGGGAGCGTGGGGGCCGGGGGGCATGGCGGCCGCAACTGTACTGCAACTTTGCAGCTCGATTTAAATCATTTTCAGACACCTACTTTTGTCTTGAAAACATATTCACCCTAAAATCTTGTTTGTTCGCCACTAAAGTCCCCACCTCCCACAGCCAAATGTGAGCCATCATCTGGTATGTAGTGAACCCAGAATAACATACAGCAGAGGAACAGGAACGGTGAAAACGGCCAGATCTTTTGAAGCTGACAGAAAGGCCACATTTCCCGGCTCTCCCATCCTTCCTCCAATACCTTTTCTTTGCCTCACACCTCTCCCATTCTTGGTCCAATACCTTTTCTTTACCTCACACACCTCTCTTATCTCTTCAGACTACAACGCCTTTAAGGAGGCTGCAGAGCAGTTTCACCCATACATCAAGTTCTTTGCCACTTTTGAGAAGTCTGTGAGTATAATGATTATTTATTTGGCCCTGTTAGTAGGAGTCGTTGTCAGTGCTCAGACATGGTTAAGGAACAAAACATAGATGTAACTACAGACATGTGTTCAGTACTACAGACATGTGTTCAGTACTACAG
The DNA here is from genome assembly GCA_029465975.1 of Dallia pectoralis. Lineage (NCBI taxonomy): Eukaryota > Metazoa > Chordata > Actinopteri > Esociformes > Umbridae > Dallia > Dallia pectoralis. The sequence goes on along the minus strand of CM055731.1, from coordinate 21,631,387 downwards.
ACATGTGTTCAGTACTACAGACATGTGTCCAGTACTACAGACCTGTGTTCAGTATAACAGTCATGTATTCTGTACTTCAGACATGTGTCCAGTACTACAGACCTGTGTTCAGTATAACAGTCATGTATTCTGTACTACAGTCATGTGTTCAGTACTACAGACCTGTGTTCAGTACTACAGACCTGTGTTCAGTATAACAGTCATGTATTCTGTACTACAGTCATGTGTTCAGTACTACAGACATGTGTTCAGTACTACAGACCTGTGTTCAGTATAACAGTCATGTATTCTGTACTACAGTCATGTGTTCAGTACTACAGACCTGTGTTCAGTATAACAGTCATGTATTCTGTACTACAGTCATGTGTTCAGTACTACAGACATGTGTTCAGTACTACAGACCTGTGTTCAGTATAACAGTCATGTATTCTGTACTACAGTCATGTGTTCAGTACTACAGACCTGTGTTCAGTATAACAGTCATGTATTCTGTACTACAGTCATGTGTTCAGTACTACAGACTTGTGTTCAGTATAACAGTCATGTGTTCAGTACTACAGACATGTGTTCTGTACTACAGACCTGTGTTCAGTATAACAGTCATGTGTTCAGTACTACAGTCATGTGTTCAGTACTACAGACCTGTGTTCAGTACTACAGACCTGTGTTCAGTACTACAGACCTGTGTTCAGTATAACAGCTGGTTGACAGAATGGCTGCTCTGTTCGTTTCCGTGTCAGAAAACGTTTTGCAACTCGGATGTTTCAGGTGGCCAAGGAGCTGACTCTAAAGATGAACGAGGTGGATTTCTACGAGCCTTTCATGGAGGAACCTGTCACCGTCCCTGACAAGCCCAACACAGAGGAGGAGATTGTGGACTTTGTCACTGAACACAGGAGGTATGGAAGGTACCAGTGTTGCCGTCAGATCTCAGTCCTTCCTTCTGATCAAAGCTGCGGTTTGTGACGAAGTAGCGATGTGTTTCCAGGGCAACATTACGGAAGCTGCGTGCTGAAGACATGTTCGAAACATGGGTCAGTTTTTTACCTTTTATTTCCTCTGTAGTAATTCAGCAGACACTCTTATCCAGTGTGAGCAGCATCAGAGTCCTGTAATGTAAAGCCTCAAATAAAGCAGCAATCAGCGATGTTACTGCTAGCTAGACACGGACGGTGACAGTTTTAATGGAATAAATGCTGTTGGGACAGTTTTTAGTTTAACTATAAATTCCAGCCTTAAGCAGGGTCTAATGATGTTTCCTCATTTCTAGGAGGATGACGTGGAGGGGATTCATATTGTAGCTTTTGCAGAAGAAGAGGACCCAGGTAAAGACCAAAACATCTGTAATATTGCAAATACGGTGGAGTAATATATGTTCTAATCAGGTCAAACAAGTTTCGCAACTTACAGGCGGATATGAACGTGACACAGTTATAAAAAGGTCACACCTTTCAGTTGCCTGAATCTAGGAATTACAGACATGCGGAAATCCTTCAGGAAATGAAACTTTTGGAGGTGATAGAAGCCACACTAACCTGTACGATGTGTGCCGCACGATGTGTGCCGTACTATGTGTGGTTTGGCTGATTCAGATGGTTATGAGTTCCTGGAGCTCCTAAAAGAGGTAGCCAGAGACAACACACACCAACCTGATCTCAGCATCATCTGGATTGACCCTGATGACTTCCCCCTGGTAAGACAGACAGATGTACAGACATAAATATTGACAGACAAGCAGATATATAGACAGAAATATGTATAGACAGATGTACAGACAAAGATATTTACAAACAGACAGATTCACAGACAAACAGATATACAGACAGATGTACAGACAGACAGATATTCAGACAGACAGATGTATAAACAGATATACAGGCAGACAGATGTATAAACAGATATACAGGCAGACAGATGTACATGCAGACAGATGTACATACAGACAGATATACAGGCAGACAGATGTACATGCAGACAGATATACAGGCAGACAGATGTACATGCAGACAGATATACAGGCAGACAGATGTACATGCAGACAGATATACAGGCAGACAGATGTACATGCAGACAGATGTACATGCAGACAGATATACAGGCAGACAGATGTACATGCAGACAGATATACAGGCAGACAGATGTACATGCAGACAGATATACAGGCAGACAGATGTACATGCAGACAGATATACAGGCAGACAGATGCACAGGCCGACAGATATACAGGCAGACAGATGTACATGCAGACAGATATACAGGCAGACAGATGTATAAACAGACAGATATACAGGCAGACAGATATACAGGCAGAAAGATATACAGGCAGAAAGATGTATAAACAGATATACAAACAGACGTATAGACCAACAGAAAGGGCTAATGGAACTCTTGTTTCTGTTCTCTCACTCCTTCACCATGTTGTGTTGTCAGCTGTTGCCCTACTGGGAGAAGACCTTTAAAGTGGACCTGTTCAAGCCTCAGATCGGCGTGGTCAATGTTACAGATGTGAGCACCAATCAACTCCAATACAGTGTTTAAGTATTGATGGTCATCAGTACATTATGGTGAAACTAAATAGTGGTGTATAACCTCTGGATCCTGCCCTTTGACCCCTCTCTCCCCCCGAACAGGCTGACAGCATCTGGCTGGAGTTGGACGAACAGGACCTGCCCACCGCGGAGGAGCTGGAGGACTGGATAAAGGATGTCCTGTCTGGGAAGGTCAACACAGAGGATGATGACGATGATGACGACGATGATGATGACGACGATTAATGAGAATATGTCATCTATATTTATTGCATACTGTTCCTTACTATCATAAAAGTGAACAAGCTCAGGAAGTAAGAAAGGCAGCGGAAAAATGTTTTTTAATATTTTGTACAAAGTGGACCCTTCTGTGTAGTGAGTGAGAAACCGAATCTGTGGTGAAAAATCCACATATTTTGTTTTTGAAGAATTGCGAGAAAAGAAACTGTTCTCTTATCAGCTGTCGATAAACTAAAATATACAATAGGAGGTTGCCAAGAAAACCCAAAGTTTCACCCTCCTGCAAATTTGACACATTTGAATTATGTTTTTCAACCCCAACCCCAATCCTAATCTACTTTCGGTTTGATTACACACTTGTTACACTATCCCAAATCTCAATAAAAAAGGGCTTAATCTCATGTGTTTATCTGACACTAAACCATGCTCCCAATATAACAGAGTCGGAATTTCATTTCAGCCTCGGCTTTTTCGATTTCCGCTCATTTTTTCGTCCCCCAGCCTAGGAGCTGTATTTGTTATTACTCCTGACACATACCAATTTCCACAACACTATATCGTCCTTCATCTTTTTTCCTGCTCTTCATCTCAAGATATATTCGTTAGCCGTTGTTCAAAAATGCAGCAGCTGCAAAGTGAGATAATATCATCATTACCCACCCGGACACAAGAGGTGAGCTTATCTGAATGCTAATTCCTCAAATCTACATATCTGTCATGTATTCTCTGTCAGCGTTTCACGCTCTTTATCATTCTATTTCCCGGTTTAGGCCCGGTTCCTGCAGTCTATGTTCAGATTTTGTCCAGACTCTGTGCATATTCATAACATAGACGATTAAAAGATCCCTGAGTGATCCGATTGCTATCAGACCTTGCAGGTGAAAAAACACAAGAGCAATTCAAGATCAGGCCGAAGGACGCGAGCTGGAGAGCTATATACTGGGCTTTGGGCACATCTCTCAGTCCCTCTCTCTCTCTCAGTGGGCAGTTAGAAAAGAGATGATGTATAGTGACAGGAGAAAGAGTACTCAAGTGTTCTGTTGGCCCAGGGTTCAGTTGTGGGTGGGGCCATTAACCCATCTTCATCTTACAACTCCTCCCTCTGTCCCTCTGCCTGTCTGCTTTCGACCGTATCCCACCTATAGGCAAACATACTCTCTTACCAACCGCATCTAATCCACAAGTGCCCGGTTAAATACAATACAATATTACAATCGTATTACAAAAAATAGTCACGAGAATATTTTGAAAATGTTAATACAAATATTTATTTTTACAAATATGAGTCTGGATACAGTGACGGTTTCGGTAATCTTATAAAAGCAACCAGAAAACAGTTGAGCCTAAATTGGTCAGTAGTAAATATAGGGTGACAATCATTCACTCAGACTTGCATGCAAATCCCACCCATACATTATTGGATGAACAAACGTGCATACAATAACACGTTTAGTATGCAAGAACACGTTCAGTATGCAAAAACACTTTTTATATGCAACAACACGTTTAGTATACATTATATGTTCCTCGAGACGGATGCACCTTTCTAGAAAAGGAGACACGTCGAGATAAAGTACCGGTTCAAATGAGCTGAAAAGTACGAACATATCAGAATTTGGCGAACCCAATAACAATAACCAATAAGCAATAGCCTTGCTTTGACCAATCAATCACGTATAAAATGTCCATTAATACAAAATCCTCAAAAACAATTTACTTTTCATGTGATAACAACGATTGTACAGTTACACCTACAAAAATGTTTTGTCTAATATAGTCTTATATGAACATTAAATAGGGAAGTTCTGAATAAAACAATTAAATATTAAGTCAAATGAATACTGTTGTGATTTGAGTCAACAGAGATTAGTGTGAAGTGAAATTAAATAAGAGTGCCAGTTTTACTAGTTGTGGCTAGATGGCAGTACAGTCTTTGTACAGATTGAACACATCCTTAATGACCTGGAGACCTGTCACATTTGTCACAACCATGCAAATCTTGTCAGATCTCTGCATCAATACCGGATGTCATCTCAAACATCCGAATGCATATTTTTTGCCTACTGAATTAGATTTCACTACATGACAATATGTGTACACAGACAGTCCTGGAGACCGTAACAGAGGAGCTTTCTGTCATGTCTGGAACCTCAGACATCACTGAAGCTCTGTGTTTTCTTGTCTCCTGAAATGCTCACAGCATAGGGACTAGGAGAAAGAACGATGCGCCATCCTATGTGTATCTGTTGTGTTGTTTTATACCTGAAGATGAAAAGCTATAGCCTCAATGCGTCTCACGCAACTTACAGGGTTAGGCTTTGCCAAAATGGAATAATAGCTGCCTTTCATCTAGAGATAAGAAACAAATCCGTTGAATGGGTTGTCATTAGATGCGAAATCTTAGAAATACAGTAGATATTCATTCATCTCAGGGAGTCTCTAAAAGTATCTTTCTCTCATTCTCTCTCTCTGCCTCTCGCACGCGAACACACACAAATGCACACACACATTCCTCCAAAGATGTCTTACATACATGTCTGCTTAACTCTTAGGAACGGGGAAGACATGCTATATCTGCATAAGCAAATCGGATTTCTGTTTATTAGAATTCTATAAACGGTTTAAAAGTCAATTTTTTTCAGTGCGACCCAAAGTCAATTTTTTTCAGTGCGACCCAAATCAAATTGCATTACCTTGATCATGAATGTGGTTAAACTTTAGCAATCCAATTATACATTTTTTTGATATTTTTTTCTAAAAAGTATTCAGACCCATTCACTTTCTCCACTTTTTAGTGTTACAGACTTATACTTCATTGACAAAATGTATTCGTTTTTTTCCGTTAATCTATTCACAATGACAGGCCCGGCCATTTGTAAGAAGACCTGATAATCCCAGTTCACCAACGCTCCTCATCCAGCCTGACGGAGGTAAAAACAATCTACAAGGAAGCACGGGAAGAACTGCCAAAATCCAGGTAGGCAAAACTGGTGATGGCATATCAGACTAAGACTTGACATTTGGAGTTCGTTGAAAGTCGGTTTGAAGTTCGAAATTAGAAATCTTTTCAATTAAAATAGTAGTTTGTTTCTAAATAATTTGGCAGAAAAAGGCTTTTTCAATACCAGACATTATGTAGATTGTACCACTAGAAAATGAGAAAATAAAGGGGTCTGAATACTTCCTAAAGTCACTATATATTTATACACGTACAGTCCGTTTTTCTTGATAAATGTACCCAGAAGTTCAACACTGTAATCCATTTCATTCACGTTAACTAGGCGGACAATATAAAAGAAGTACTCACTGTTGCTATGGCAACCCAAGGGCGGCTCCAGGGACAGGTACATGTGCATGTACAGTCAGACTGGGTGTAGATAAAGTTTGCATACAGACACACACACACACACACACACACACACGCACACGCACACAAAACAAAATGCAATGCAGGAGGGAACATTTACAGTGCATAGAAAAAAACCACATGTTTTAGTGTTCTATGGAGCCCCAGGACCAGAGACATCAGAGCATATTTCCTCTGTCCAGCTTTCATCTCCAGTCCAGAGAGGCCAGAGGGCTTGGGATCCTAGATGCTTATTAGCTATGCACAGCTAGCTCTTCATCGTGTTACAATACCTCATATGTATCTCTTTATATAAATTACATAGAATAAAAACCGAGCAGCCGAAGAGATCGTTATAAAAAGTAATCAATAATTTAAGACAGTCACAAAATACCACAATTAGAGTATATATCAAAGTAAAAAAAGGCTTTAAAAAACGGAGCACGGAGAAACATACCAAAATGGTATAAGTGGAATAAGCCAACGGCCTATCAGACGCGCCTGTTAGACGGAGGTTTCCGACTGGAGACTCAGAGTGAACTGTTAGACGGAGGTTTCCGACTGGAGACTCAGGGTGAACTGTTAGACGGAGGTTTCCAATTGGAGACTCAGGGTGAACTGTTAGACGGAGGTTTCCGACTGGAGACTCAGGGTGAACTGTTAGACGGAGGTTTCCGACTGGAGACTCAAGGTGAACTGTTAGACGGAGGTTTCCAACTGGAGATTCAGTGTGAACTGTTAGACGGAGGTTTCCGACTGGAGACTCAGGGTGAACTGTTAGACGGAGGTTTCCGACTGGAGACTCAGGGTGAACTTGTGTGACTTGGGGTCCACGTACTCCTCGGCCATTCTAATGTAGGGGATGGACTTGACTGTGACCGCGAGACTGAAGTCCAGACACCTGAGTGAGAAGACGGTGCCGTCCTTCAGACCGCTGGTGACCGCGGCATCGCTGACCAGGGTCCACTGACCAGCCATCCAGCGCTCCGGACCGTACTGCAGTGTGGGACCCGGGGACAGGTAGGCCTCCAGGAATGCCTGAACAGAAACACACAAGCAAGGGCACATCTGGGTACAATAAAAGTGGTCAATATGTTGAAAATGTGGACAATCTTACTCTGTCGTAAGGATGTTTTAGTCATGAAGTGTGTGCACGGGCTGGCAAATTATGTCATTCGTCTCCGGTTAGAAGTACATCTCATCCTTTATAAATACTTTAAAAAAATCTCTGACGTAATCTTTAGGAGGCAACATTAGGTAATGGTGTGGAAGTGGCACCAGGGCGAGAGAGTAGAGTTGAAGGGTGGAGAGGCACATCCTTTCCTTACCTTAGGGCTCATGTTGTGTGTCAGGCAGAAGGCCAGGTGTTTCTGGATGCTGTCCATGCTGTGGCAGTGCTGCCTCCTGGTGGTTCGGAGGTATTTCTGCAGGGCACGGGCCATAGAGGGAAAGATGGCCAAGACAGCCTCCCGAACTTCCATCACGTCCCCGGGGGGCACTTTCTGCTCTTCCTGTTTCATCCTCCTCACGTGCATAAAAGCCTCCTCCACAGCCACGACCAGCCTAACGTCATAATAATGGACAGCGTTTGACAAAACCAGCATTTCTATTTTCTATCAAAAACATTTCGAATACAACCAATTGCTTCTCAATGCAATCCCAGTTGTTCCCACTTGCCCTGATCTGCTGTCATCCCTGTTCACACAACTCAGTAGTTCTTTACTTTCATCCTCATCCGTCCACCTTGCAATTTACTCAGCTCATCCTACAGCCCCCCTTCCCTCCAATCCCTCCCCCCTTCCCTCCAATTCCTCCCGCCCCCCCCTTCCCTCCCACCCCCTTCCCTCCAATCCCTCTCCCTTCCCTCCAATCCCTCCCGGCCTCCTTCCCTCCCTCCCCCCTTCCCTCCAATCCCTCCCTGCCTCCAGCCCTCCCTCCCCCTTCCCTCCAATCCCTCCCTGCCTCCTGCCCTCCCTCCCTCCAATCCCTCCCTGCCTCCGGCCCTCCCTCTAATTTGCTTTCAGTCATTCTGTATATCCCTTCCTCTACCAGATCTTCACTCTCACCTGGCTCTCCGTTTGCGGACCCGTCTCTCCAGATCAGCCTCCTCGTAGTAGAGCTCATTGTGAGCAGCTTCTTTGCGTTTGGCAGCTGCAGAGATGGCTGAGCGCGACTGACCCCCGACCTGTGGACTACCGGACCCTCCTGCTGACCCCACCGGGCTCTCTGGGCCTATGACCCGGGATGACATCACACAGACACAGAAAGGTCACCGTGGAGCCCAATTAGCAAATTAACATAATGTTTTTCTCCCAAATCTCAAATATTAAATGCAATTTGTGACTTCATCACAGCGACTCCCAGTGGACCCAGAACAGTCGATGTGGAGACATGTTTTCTGAAGCTGGTTCTGGTTCTTTTCACGCTGCTTGCTCAACCAGGAGGTCCTTATGTGCCAGAAAAAAACACCCTCTGGTCTTCTATTATAATCAAGCTCACAGGTGCTCAAACAGCTTCAATGAGTGATTAGAGTGTAATAAGGGAAATCAGCTGTATCCTATTACCCCTGAAACCTGGACAGGCTAGCTGATATCACAGCCCAACACAGGACCGAAGGGTAGAATTCAAATGTGGTCTACAATAATGCAGCCAAGTACACGCCTAACCACTGCACAATTCAGGGGCCCTGATACTGCAGATTCTGTGTAACAACTAGACAGTTCACAGTTCAGATCACTCAGGGACCCTGACACTGCAGATTCTATGTAACAACTAGACAGTTTACAGTTCAGATCACTCAGGGTCTTCCCCGCAGGTCAGTTTAATATCAGGTTGTGGGTTCGACTCAAACACAGGGCCAGTATGTAAACGTAGCATTCACAACAGTATATCACTCTGGATGAGGGTCTCTGACTTGACGTCTTACGTGTAATATACCCAACAGCTGGTAACCAGGCTAGTAAGTGCTCAGAATAAACACATTACTTACTTCAAAGGCAATAACGGCAGTTTGACTCCCTTCTCTCTGTGATGAATACCAATAGACAGACTCATTAAAAGGCTAAATGAGAGTTCCTGGGGGATATCAATCTGGAGAAGTGGAATCTGGCCTGGGAATTAAGGGGTTACACTGGAAAACCCCCACAGATATTTTAGGTTAAAACAGATTCAACAATGAATCATTAACGCAGTGTGTGTGTGTGTGTGTGTGTGTGTGCGCGCAGTGGTAGCACAGCCTGGCTGTAATTTAAAATTTAAAATTATATGGAGATAGGAAAATTGAGATTTAAGGAGAGCTAGAGGGCAGGGTATAGAAAGACAGACAGATGATTACAGAGAAATTGAGAGATAAAGAGAGTTAAGATATCGAGGAGAGAGAGTTAGAGAGAGAGAGAGAGAGAGAGAGAGAGAGAGAGAGAGAGTAGAAAAGGAGAATAATATCAAACAATGAGAGAGAGATTGAGATAGCAGGGGAACCTGCAGAATAAGATACTGTGATAAATTATTGAAATGTTGAAATACCAATGTCTCTGAAGCCGCCGCCACCCTCACTCATTCCCTCACCCATTCCCTCACCCATTCCCTCACCCATTCCCCGCACCCATTCCCTCACCCATTCCCTCACCTATTCCCCTCACCCATTCCCCGCATCCATTCCCTCACCCATTCCCTCACCCATTCCCTCACCTGTTCCCCGCACCCATTCCTCGCACCCAACCTCTCAACCATTCCCTGTACCCATTCCCTCACCCATTCCCTCACCCATTCCCTGTACCCATTCCCGCACCCATTCCCTCACCCATTCCCGCACCCATTCCCTCACCCATTCCCCGCACCCATTCCCGCACCCATTCCCTCACCCATTCCCCGCACCCATTCCCTCACCCATTCCCTCACCTATTCCCCTCACCCATTCCCCGCACCCATTCCCTCACCCATTCCCTCACCCATTCCCTCACCTATTCCCGCACCCATTCCTCGCACCCAACCTCTCAACCATTCCCTGTACCCATTCCCTCACCCATTCCCTCACCCATTCCCTGTACCCATTCCCGCACCCATTCCCTCACCCATTCCCGCACCCATTCCCTCACCCATTCCCTCACCCATTCCCCGCACCCATTCCCTCACCCATTCCCGCACCCATTCCTGCATCCATTCCCTCACCCATTCCCTCCCCATCCATCCTTCAGGGGTACACAAGTGTGAGGTTAGCTATATGCGCTAGTTAGAAGGAAGAGGACAAGAAAACTGTTCTTCAGTCATCTTTACTTACAGTCACTGTCCTAAAGGTAAGTACTCAGAATAGCTATAAACGCTGCAGAGCCTGGAATACGAGAGGAGATGGGAAATCACAGCATAACACGTACATGGAAATGTAGAGAGAACGGAGAATCAGGTCGACAAACAAAGACCAAGAATGCAGTTATCACAGATCAATGATAGCAAAGCTGTTGGTGCACTGACCGTCCACACAGTAGACCTTCAACCCAGCCAGGTGCTTGGCAGCACGATGTTTGGAGGCGGAGAGAAGGGCGGGGTTATGGAGGGGGAAGTCTCTGTAGTAGAACTCCAGCAGAGACAGAGCTGCCCTCTGAATACTGTAGGGGGAGATTATATGGGGGAGATGATATGGGGGAGAGAGAGGGGGGAGGGAGAGCAAGCAAGTTTTTATATAGCACAATTCATACATAGAAGTAATTCAAAGGTGCTTTACACAGAGGAAAATAATAATAAAATATATGCATTTTATATTCATAGCAAACTGTTTAATGGCATCATGTACATTTAAAACATTACATCTCAGTATTAACTGTGTACATTTAATTCAAAAGGTATTCAGAACATTTACAGGTCTTTAGAACCTGGCCAAGAAGTCTTTATAACTTCCTGGTCTTAAGAACTTTATTCAAAAGGTCTTTAGAACCTATTCAGGTCTTTAGAACCTGACGAGAAGTCTTAAGAACTTTTATGTATACATTATATGTTTTCATTCATGGCGTGCATCAGAATAAAAACAAATAAAAATTAATTAAAAATAGACTTAACAGTGTACAGTCATACGCCTGTGAAAAGATAAATGTTTTTAGCCTGACTTTCAAAATTGATACATTTGGGCACGTCTAAGATAATGCTGAACTGCTGAATGCAGCTTCACCATGTTGAGTTTTGACACTGGCCTCTACTAGCTGTCCTGAGTTCAGTGATCTGAGTGCCCTGCTTGGTTTCTAATCTTCAAGCATATCAGGAAAGTATTCAGGGCCCAGACGAGAGGAGAAATGGAGAGATCAAGACAAAAGGCAATAGAGGGTAATAGCTAAAGGAGGTCAGAAACTAAATGGACAGACCACTACCTTAACATCCCTGTAGATGTGAACCACTGAGATACACAGCTTCTACTGAGCAGCATTCCACACATCTACACAACTGGCCCAGACCAGACTGCGTCAGACCAGGGACAGACAGCCAGGGTTTACAAGTTCGCCTGGAGATAACTGGTACCGTGAAAGCAAGTAACCTTATGTCTAGGGTCATTTCTATGGAAACGGATCCTTCAGATCTAACCTGCAAAAGCCAATGTTGCAGTAAGTTGATGCCTGAGCTGGAATGTGACGGTAACTAAAGCTGGCTTGAGTAAAAATCTACGGTACATTTGGCTACATACTCAGTAGACCCTCTGGCCTGTTCATGAAGAACAACTCCCTTAGATTCTATTCAGGTCTTTCTACAGGAGGTCAGGCACAAGGGTCGGATGTGACAGACACAAAACATACATCAACGCAAAATGTCAGGTCCGTGCACACCTAGCAGATATTTTTGTGTCTCTAGGCAAGTGTGTGGAATACATGTGTGTTTGTCTGTGTGAGCTTCTGTATTTCGCTATCAGTTGAGGTTATTCACGTTCATTAATTTAGCTTTTCATTTCCATGGTAATGTATATAATTTACCTCAGCTTGATGCCAGTAGCAGAAATAGGATCGGGGTTTATGGACTGTAATTAATTGACTGTACATGTGAAGGGCATCGACTAGGTCTGTCTCTCTCTGTTTGGTGTTTATGCCTAGAATGACTTGGTCTAAAAATTACAATGCAATTTGTATCAAATAGCTAGAGGTTCTGCTATTGGATAATACCATTGTGTAGGGCACTGTGTCTACAGTATAACGTTCAGAGCATACGTTTATAAGGTATGAACCCCGACACTAAAAACGTTCTTTTAAACAAATGGTCAAATTAGTATGCCTCCACAACACGTGTGACAGTTGGTGTATGCATCTCAAATCTACAGGCATTCTCTTATAGTGTCTGTCAATCTTTCTGCTGCCCACGCCCAACGCACATCAGTTTAATATAATTACAGTGGCCAGACTGCTGGGGCTTCACGGTAGGATGGAGACTGAAAACATATTGGCAGACAAAGACGTACTTTGCTACGATTGGCAGCAACAATTTAGCTAGAGATTGCAGCGTAATATGCTATTATGTTCTATAATAACAGAATTAAAGTCATCGCTGCAATATATTCAGACATATCAATGATTCATAAGAAACAACGGGAATAGACGGACGAGAGAGTGTTTTGCTGAAGGAGCAATAGACTGGACCCATTTATGGCTTGTGTGTGACCGTGTCACAGAGTGCGCGGGGCATTACCTGAGCTGTCCCAGGTTGTAGTGGCGCGTCTCTCCATCGGTGGAGCGTATAACACACAGGCTGTAGCAGGGCTGCAGGTGTCTGAGCTCCAGCAGAACCACAGCCAGATAGTGGACAAACAGCAGGGAGTCCACCAGAGACACCGCAAACTGGACAATGCCCTGGTAGTCCTCGTCCTGGAGAACGCACAGGATTAGGTGGCCGTGAACCGACACGCCGTACGCACACACACACACGCACACACACACACATACACACGCACACACACCATTACGACATGTACACACCTGGGAGTCTAGAATGCGGACCCCATAGAACAGCCAGTAGGACAGTGTGAGCAGCAGAGTCAGGGTGGCCAATGTGGCCCGGTACACACACACTCTGGGCAGGCTGGCGCGGGACTGGCGCAGGAACACGGCCCACACGGCGAGCAGGAGGATTAAGAGCTTACAGGACACCGAGAGGAAGAGGCCCTCGCAGGCCGTGCCACAGGCCAGGAGACGCTCCGGCCACAGCACCGCCGGGAGGACCAGGAAGGCCAGGGGGGTGGCCAGAACTAGGAGCCCCACACAGAGGCCCAGGGCCAGGGGAGCGTAGCGTCGCCAGCCCTGCCCCCTACCATCCTCTGGTCCCTTCTCCAGGCCCACGACCTCCTCCTGGGACAGGCTGAGCTCTGAGGTGCCCGTCACGGCCGTGGTTGTCTCACCCCAGTTGTCATCCTAAAACAGGAGGAGATGGAGGCAGAGGAGAGGACAGGAGAAGAGAGGAGAAGAGAATTAAAACACAATACCTCCGACTGACACCATGTGTGCATCAGGAGCAAGCTAAGAACGGCAGAGAAAAGACGAGGGTGGAAATAAAGTATAGAAAAAGTACTTAAATACCTGCGAAGGGACGGCATGTAAAAGACGATTGAGAGACAAATACACGCTGGTGGTTGTCAACTATGGTGCTATTCCATAATCTGTCTGGTACACACAGACGAACAGACAGGAAACATGCTGACTACAGACAAACAGACAGGAAGCATGCTGACTGGAGACAAACAGACAGGAAGCATGCTGACTGGAGACAAACAGACAGGAAGCATACTGACTGGAGACAAACAGACAGGAAGCATGCTGACTGGAGACAAACAGACAGGAAGCATGCTGACTGGAGACAAACAGACAGGAAGCAAGCTGACTGGAGACAAACAGACAGGAAGCATACTGACTGGAGACAAACAGACAGGAAGCATGCTGACTGGAGACAAACAGACAGGAAGCATGCTGACTGCAGACAAACAGACAGGAAGCATGCTGACTGCAGACAAACAGACAGGAAGCATGCTGACTGGAGACATACAGACAGGAAGCATGCTGACTGCAGACAAACAGACAGGAAGCATGCTGACTGGAGACAAACAGACCGGAAGCATGCTGACTGGAGACAAACAGACAGGAAGCATGCTGACTGGAGACGTAGTCCTTAAGATTTACCGCAAACACCCAATTGCACATTTCATTTTAAAGGGCCTTTGGTTCTCCTGGATTTCTGTTACTGCCCATCTCCCAGTAATCCATCCAGAGAATGACGGCAAACAGTTAAATGGCGCATAATGACCAGGGATGAGAGACACACACACACACACACACAACCCAACTGAGGTCTGGGGTCTGAATAACAATAAGTCAGGACCATCATTGCAAATTACAGTCAGATTTTTTTCTCCCAGCTCAGGATGCAGTTTAGCATAAATGTGCAGGAAGGATCACAGTGAGAGACTGAATAAAGGCCCGTCTGCTGAAGACAGAATATCTGTTACTGCCATGGATTTATTCATATTCTTTCTTTCATTCTTTCTTTCTCATTCTGCCTCTCCCTCTCTCTCAAGTCTCTCCTTATCTCTCTCTCTCTCTACTCTCTCCTTATTTCTCTCTCTCTCTCCTTATCTCTCTCTCTCTCTCCTTATTTCTCTCTACTCTCCTTATTTCTCTCTACTCTCTCTCTACTCTCTCCTTATTTCTCTCTACTCTCTCTCTACTCTCTCTCTACTCTCCTTATTTCCCTCTCTCTCTACTCTCACCTTATTTCTCTCTACTCTCTCTCTACTCTCCTTATTTCTCTCTCTCTCTACTCTCACCTTATTTCTCTCTACTCTCTCTCTACTCTCTCTCTACTCTCTCTCTACTCTCTCCTTATTTCTCTCTACTCTCCTTATTTCTCTCTACTCTCTCTCTACTCTCCTTATTTCTCTCTACTCTCCTTATTTCTCTCTACTCTCCTTATTTCTCTCTACTCTCTCTCTACTCTCCTTATTTCTCTCTACTCTCTCTCTACTCTCCTTATTTCTCTCTACTCTCCTTATTTCTCTCTACTCTCTCTCTCTCTCTCTCTCTCATCTCTCGCTGTGTATCCCTCTATCTCTCGCTGTGGGTCTCTGTCTTTGTCTCTCTTTTCAGATGTCCTAGTATCATTGTAATCAATCAGATCATTGCGTCACATGACTCTTGACAGTAAAGATCAGTAAACACACAGCACATATATAATCCAACATCTCCTCTTTTTACTTTTGTATTGAGGCTGAAGCAAATGAGAGCTCAAACCATCCCATTTACACTGACTACCACTGTGAGTGCCCGAATCCCAACGATTAAATCAATAGCAATGACAATGCAGGCTGGCATACAGACAGAAAGGCGAGGTTAAGAACAGGGGCAGAGGAGGATACACACAGAGGCACAGAGAATAAGTGAAACAGACAGAAGCAAAGAAAGAAAGACACAGGAAAAGACAGAGAGAAAGCGCACACTGTCCACAAAATGAGGTGGAATCCGAGCTGCATTTCCTAACCTCCTGTCAAATTTATGACCACATTAAATCACATTTTCTCCAGATCATAAACTAGTCTATTTTATTGGTGGTGTGTGATCAACCTGTTCTCACAGACTAGACTGCCCAACATCTCTGAGGGGGAAAACAGCACCCATAACCGCAAACCTCCACCCTACTCAAAATGTAAAAGTGCTTCATAAATGTAGTGGCCCAGATTTACGCATACTATGCTACATAGTATCTGCCTCCAATGGTTGTGAATTTAAAACATCGAATGGTTGTTGTCTCTGGATAATATGTGCAGTGTGCTAGATAACATGTCCTGGTGACATTTTCACTTAGGGGTGTACTCACTTTTGTTGCCAGCGGTTCAGACATTAATGGCTGTGTGTTGAGTTATTTTGAGGGGACTGCAAATGTACACTGTTATACAAGCTGTACACTCACTACTTTACATTGTTCTTCTGTGTTGTCACATGAAAAGATATAATCAAATATTTACAAAATGTGAGATACTGTATATAACAACACGAAGTGTCCCAGATTTACGTAATTTATTTACTGTCTGTCCGTACCGGTGAGAGTTGGTTTGATGCCGGCAGTGTGAATACAGATAATATTTAGAGCCATGATAGGCCAGTTACACTCAAAACAACAACGACCTAAAAAAGACTGACTGACTAACAATCTTCGGTCTGATTCAGTAATGTACCAAGCCAACAGACAAAGGAGTCCTCAGTGGCAATTCTAGAGGTTTTTCTTTCTGACATTGGAATGTACAGTGCGTTCATGTCCATAGTGTGCGTGTATGTGTGTGTTTGTGTGTGTGGGTGTGTGTGTACGTATGTGTGGGTTTGTGTGTGTGGGTGTGTGTGTACGTATGTGTGTGTTTGTGTGTGTGTGTGGGTGTGTGTGTACGTATGTGTGTGTTTGTGTGTGTGGGTGTGTGTGTACGTATGTGTGTGTTTGTGTGTGTGTGTGTGGGTGTGTGTGTACGTATGTGTGGGTTTGTGTGTGTGGGTGTGTGTGTACGTATGTGTGTGTTTGTGTGTGTGGGTGTGTGTGTACGTATGTGTGTGTTTGTGTGTGTGGGTGTGTGTGTACGTATGTGTGTGTTTGTATCACAGGCCAAAAGGACAAACAGGAGAGAGAACAATTCGATTGCCTACTACCTTATCTGACATCCTGCCAGTGAAGAGGAGAACTGGTGTGGAGGAAGACCAACATAACACGGAACCAGAACACGAACAGTGTGCTGACACAGAACCCCTCAGTGAACTGCATGCACACCCTTGGAACACAGGCTGGCATGTAAACGCTACGGATTATCAATATCAGCTTTCCTCAGAGTAGCGTTTGGCTGCATGCTAAAGCTAATCTCTGACTATGTGGATTCCTTTGTGCCAGGGCATATTAGCGTTAGCTGGGGCCATTTGAAATGCCAGCGATCAGGGAAGGGGCGCGTGCCCGTTTGGACGCATTGCACTGTGCCAGAAATGTAATAAGATTACATCACCGGTTACACTAGTTAGTAAACAGAGGATGAGCCGTCCTGTAGACGGTGATTGTGTAAAATACAAGCATTACTAATTCAGGATAAGCGATGTACGGTTTGTTAAACGTGCACAGAAGGACATGGCCCTGATGCTGGCACTGATGCTCTGATTATGCAGATGTAGGTGGAGCGGTACAACTCACTACAGCACCACAGTCACGTGGAATCATTAAAATGGTATATGGATTGAGACACACACACACAAACACACACACACACACACACACACAGACACACACTTATATTTCATGTAGGACCTTACACTCAGACTGTCATCTAGGTCAAAGAATATGAATAGTGCCCTGGGCAAGAGGAAGAGTATACCCTCTCATCCTAACAAAACTATCACTGTTTCTCTCTCTCTCCCTCTTTCTCGCTCTTCAGCGTTCGTAGCCCAGGGCTATATCACAACCTTCCTGCCAGTGGAGTAATATCACAGGCTTGCTTCCAGAGATAATCACCATATGCACGGGTGAAAAAAGACCACATTTCTCACCAGTATGGAAACAAATATCCTTGCTTCACTGCCCTTGCTGGGCATTTTGGTTCCCCACTAGAGGATTGTAATACTGGCACACATGCGGAAACAAAGCAGGGTTGTGTGTTTGGCCAGTAGTTACTATGGCGATAATGATTGTGTCACTAAGGTGATTACGACAAGCCCAGCTGTTCATGGCGGCATGGAGCAGTGGTGAAGGGCTCACAGCTGGGTTGTTGGATGGAAAAATGTGGCATTGGATGGGAAAAGGCCTCATGTAGGCAGGTCTGTCAGCCATGGTTTGTGTCAAGTCAGAATGTGTCAGGACAGAATGTGTCAGGTCAGAATGTGTCAGGTCAGAATGTGTCAGGTCAGAATGTGTCAGGTCAGAATGTTTCAGGACAGAATGTGTCAGGTCAGAATGTGTCAGGTCAGAATGTGTCAGGTCAGAATGTGTAAGGACAGAATGTGTCAGGTCAGAATGTGTCAGGTCAGAATGTGTCAGGACAGAGTGTGTCAGGTCTGAATGTGTCAAGACAGAATTTGTCAGGTCTGAATGTGTCAGGACAGAATGTCTCAGGTCAGAATGTGTCAGGTCAGAATGTGTCAGGACAGAATGTGTCAGGTCAGAATGTGTCAGGACAGAATGTTTCAGGTCAGAATGTGTCAGGACAGAATGTGTCAGGTCAGAATGTGTCAGGACAGAATGTGTCAGGTCTGAATGTGTCAAGACAGAATGTGTCAGGTCAGAATGTGTCAGGACAGAATGTGTCAGGTCAGAATGTGTCAGGTCAGAATGTGTCAGGACAGAATGTGTCAGGTCAGAATGTGTCAGGACAGAAAGTGTCAGGTCAGAATGTGTCAGGTCAGAATGTGTCAAGACAGAATGTGTCAGGTCAGAATGTGTCAGGTCTGAATATGTCAAGACAGAATGTGTCAGGTCAGAATGTGTCAGGTCAGAATGTGTCAGGACAGAATGTGTCAGGTCAGAATGTGTCAGGTCAGAATGTGTCAGGTCAGAATGTGTCAGGACAGAATGTGTCAGGACAGAATGTGTCAGGTCAGAATGTGTCAGGTCAGAAGGTGTAAGGACAAAATGTGTCAGGACAGAATGTGTCAGGTCAGAATGTGTCAGGACAGAATGTGTCAGGACTGAATATGTCAAGACAGAATGTGTCAGGTCAGAATGTGTCAGGTCAGAATGTGTCAGGGCAGAATGTGTCAGGTCAGAATGTGTCAGGTCAGAATGTGTCAGGACAGAATGTGTCAGGTCAGAATGTGTCAGGACAGAATGTGTCAGGACAGAATGTGTCAGGTCAGAATGTGTCAGGTCAGAAGGTGTAAGGACAAAATGTGTCAGGACAGAATGTGTCAGGTCAGAATGTGTCAGGACAGAATGTGTCAGGACTGAATATGTCAAGACAGAATGTGTCAGGTCAGAATGTGTCAGGTCAGAATGTGTCAGGGCAGAATGTGTCAGGTCAGAATGTGTCAGGTCAGAATGTGTCAGGTCAGAATGTGTCAGGACAGAATGTGTCAGGTCAGAATGTGTCAGGTCAGAATGTGTCAGGTCAGAATGTGTCAGGTCAGAATGTGTCAGGACAGAATGTGTCAGGTCAGAATGTGTCAGGTCAGAATGTGTCAGGACAGAATGTGTAAGGTCAGAATGTGTCAGGTCAGAATGTGTCAGGTCAGAATGTGTCACGTCAGAATGTTTCAGGACAGAATGTGTCAGGTCAGAATGTGTCAGGTCAGAATGTGTCAGGACAGAATGTGTCAGGTCAGAATGTGTCAGGTCAGAATGTGTCAGGTCAGAATGTGTCAGGTCAGAAGGTGTAAGGACAAAATGTGTCAGGTCAGAATGTGTCAGGACAGAATGTGTCAGGTCAGAATGTGTCAGGACAGAATGTGTCAGGTCAGAATGTGTCAAGACAGAATGTGCCAGGTCAGAATGTGTCAGGTCTGAATGTGTCAGGACAGAATGTGTCAGGTCTGAGCTCACCTGGAGACTGGGAGCGTCATCTCCAGCCACTGACGTGGGGACCTCCAGCTGAGCCTCGGTGTTGTGGATGGGGGAGGCGGGGACGGGCCCCTCTGATGTGTTGATGACTACAGATCTCTCCTTACTGCTGAGCTTACGACGCTCACGGCGACTCTGCTCCCTACATGAAGACAGATAAAATAAGACAAACGACGAGCTGATGAGATTTGGGAGAAGAAAAACCAATTCCTTGTAATAACCTCTCTCACTTTAACAAGCAGTCAGAGTAAATTGGTGCCAAAGGTTAAAGGTCATCTGCTTTTATGTCATATTTTTCTCTCTCCTTTGCAGTTATTCGTTTGAAAATAAAGCAAAGTGTTGAGACAAACAGCATTAGTCTGCTTCCATAGGGTGTCAACTAGATCTGCAACATAACCTCATATTCACTCATCTATTTATCTGGTTATTTGTCAGATTGTAAAATTTAGAATTGTGAAATAACATATTTTCTTGATGAAATAAGTTCTTTCTTCACTTATACTCTGATGTTTTACAAGAGATCCTATGACCATTCCCCATTATATTTAATATCTGTTTGCATTAATATCCAAACCCCTCGGTCTGGCCAGATTAGGGTGTGGTTGGCTACTCATTTAGGGCCACTTTACATCATGATTAGCTTCACATTATGTTTTCATTCTGGAACAAACATTATAGGTTGTAAAACTAAAGAAAATGGTCCCTGAAAATATTTATCATCTTAACCTCTGTGTTATTCTGCTCAGTGGCAGCTCATCTTCCCATTGGCAGTTTTCGGTTTTCTTCTTGCACATGTAGGTAATATAAAATGTATAATATAGAATGAAACCAGTCCATACCCGTGTCTATTGGATCTGTTAGAGCGGCTGGAGTAGCCAGAGTGGGTGGACTCAGTGTCCATGGCAACACCGTTCAGAGCCAACGATTGGCCAGGTGTCTAAGGGAGGAGCCAGGGCGTGGTGCTGGAGAATGAGGGTGGTCTGGTCCAGGAAGAGACAGGTTTAGCATGCAGAA
This sequence comes from Dallia pectoralis, assembly GCA_029465975.1. Lineage (NCBI taxonomy): Eukaryota > Metazoa > Chordata > Actinopteri > Esociformes > Umbridae > Dallia > Dallia pectoralis. The sequence continues at coordinate 21,610,735 of CM055731.1, read as the reverse complement.
AGACTGGCAACAGACTGAAGACATTGACCACCACACTGTAGAGATTCTCTACTGGACCAAATGACCTGAAAGAGAGAGAAAGAAGAGAGCATTAATTATAAGAACAGTTTTAGTGGTTTTTTACTTTCACTGTTTCACTTATCAAGTAGCATCATAAACAACTATTATTTGATGTGGTCTTAACAGACACAATTACAAGAAGTTAAAAAATAATGTATATATTTCGGATCGGAACAATAGTCACAAGATTACCCAATCGATATTGCTCAAAGCCACACTGACTTTTAGCACGGTGAGAGGTTTCAGATGGGTGATAATTTTACTGTTATGAACAATTTTGGTCAAAATAAAAACACAAAGAAAAATCACATAGTGATTTATTAAGCAATCAATCACATTTTTGCATGCCAGATTTTTTACAACCTAGAGTTACTGCCAGATGAATTGTTCTTTGTGTCTCTTTTACACAGATAAAATAAGCCTGTGAGACAGGATATTATGATAAGTATTCGGCACTCCATTACTATGAAAGCTACAGTAGGAGGATGTGAGGATTATTGTCTAGCACAAAAGACAGGATGATGTCTAACCCATTCCATCATCATTGTGCTCAGATTTAAAGGCAGGTACACCAGGTCATCACATATTAAAGCAGACTGCTTGATCTTTTATGAGTAACAATTAGCCTTCCACTCATACTCATACTTATACACACATACACCGTGAACTTCCAAAGCAATTGGACAATGACACTTATTATATCAGATCCAGTTTGAAATGATTCAATGACTACATGGTTAAAGTGCCGCCTGGTAGCTTTAATTTTAGCATTTTTTTAAATACATTTTGGATTAACCATTTTAGTCCCACCGCAAAGTATTTGGGCATTTGGCTTCACATATGACTCTTCAAAAGCAGGTGTGTTTGTTTGTATCGTTTCAATACAGGAGAAATGTCAATGTCCGTCTAGCGATCTAAATATCAATATTATCTTATTTTAATTTACATTTGGACTCTGTTGCAGGCGTCCGATAACGAAATACCAAATAAGTGTCAGCGCCAATCAAGCTGGCCAAAATGAAGCAGAAATATCTGACAAAATCTCCAGACAAATCACCAAGAATTAAGACAAGTCCAAATCAGGAACACTCTCCAGTATGAAACATCGATGTGTCAAAGGACAGAGGAACACGAGACATGCGGACCACTAGTAAATGACAAACAGAAGAGAAGAGCAAGGCAAGCAACACATGAGTCTGTAGCCTGAAACCAAGTTATTTAAACAGCTGAACGGAGGTCTGAGCTGTACCAGAGTGATAAAAACAGGAAACAAGTGAAGAAAAAGAACTAACGATGATCCACACAAGACGCTTGGATATTAGACGTGGCCCATGACGACGTGGTTCCATGTAAAATACAGAACGGCCTCTGCAGAAAGACACTGTCACTTTCTGCGTGTCTTAGTGAAGGAGAGGACCTTGACCTGTCTTCTAAACCCCATACATCAAGCTAGCAGCCACATGCCGTAATCCTCGTCCTGGTTGACCCCGGGATCACCTGTGCTCCAAAATGAGGGTGCAGTTGCCCCAACAACCTCCACCAACCAATAACCATATTCTGACGCTTCACGGTTTACACGACACACCCAGATAGCCTACCTAGCATCTTAGCTTGCACATCCTCTGGGTTATAGGGATTCTCCTGTGTTTGTGTGTGTGTGTGTGTGTGTGTGAGTGTGGATTTCTTGAATAAAACAGAGAATGTGATATCACAGCATGCCTACTGGATGGGATGTGATAACACGCCCACTGTCCAGCGCAGTAAATCAGACGACAGAAGAATTTGGTGGTACCTATGTTTACCGCATGTGGCAAGCTGAGGAATGTACAGACTCCAAAAACATGATACAACCAATCCAGCAGAAGCATCCGCAGTATCCATCTGTAACCTAAGAATCAGGAGGATCAAAAAGGGCACACCAGGAACTCTGTAAAATACAAGAACAAGTGAGAAAAGGGAAGAACAGGTCACACACGCATACGCATACACACACACACACACACCCTCTGGGGCGAACTTTTATCCAGTATTGAATTCTAACCCTGGACCCATAAGTGAAAGCGTCTAAAGTTGCCATGGTAACAACAGAGGGATACGGTTCCATGTGGTGGCAATAACCGGTGTGTGTGTGTGTGTGCCAGTGTGTGTTTGTCAATGTGTGTGTGTGTGTGTGTGTGTGCTAGTGTGTGTTTGTGAAAACGGTACACTGGAACTATCAGTAAAGTCAATCATAGTCGTATACGTCCCTGTGATTCCAATATTCATCAAAGCCCCCCCGCTCACTTTCCCACACAGACACACACACACACACACACACACTATAATCTATAGAGTGCCGACGTCTCCACTTGGGTTTAGGAGTATATGGGGCAGCCCCCCCCCCAAAAAGAGGTCATCTGAGAGGCATACATAAAGATACTTAGGCAACCAGGCCATGTGGAAAATCACAGCCGATGGGCAACACAAACTATCAGTTACAAACTAGCCCACAAAACAGTGTACATGAAAAACGGCCAGCTGAGGTAACAATGTGTGTAGTCTCTTTATCTGTCCTTTGATATCTCCTTGGGTCCCGAGTGAAACCTGCTGAAATGTCCGTCCTGTAAACGCGTTGAGGTGAAATGCACTGTAACATGTCTCATATTCAAATGCCATTTCTGTGTGTGTGTTCGTGGTCCAGCGGACGGAGACAGTAATGAGAGCGGAAAGTGAAAGTAATGCAAGATAAACACTCATTAGGCTGTTTATCTAGGACGTGCCCCGGGTCTCATGGTCACATAGCAAATCAGGACATGGAAAATGGGCAGGGTTCTACGGTCCTCAGAGATGGGCAACATACCACATAGAACCATAGTGAATACAGACAACCATACCCCACATACTATGTTACTCTTTCACCTCAAGCAAAAAAACATGATAAACAGCAAAAAGAAAACATGATAAGGAATGATAAAGTAACACTCCATGGAATATCAAGGACCTGGTTTAGGCATATTTCATCTGGGATCTTTATTTATTCTGGGATTTTTTGCCACTGGTGGTGATTGTGGCACGGTCAAATGAAATCCACTGGCTTTTAACCATCAAATGTCTTTGACTAACTGACATAGGATAGTGATTCTACTCATAAATTGTGCACGTTTGAACAACACATTACACATACAGCCAAAGATTCTGTGAATGCATGTGTTAAAGATAACCCAAAAAAACGGAAAACCGAGAAAAATTCTCTTTGTGGAAAAAACCCGACTGTAAACATGAAACTGATTCTCTAGGGCCCTTCATGCTGTCACTCCCATTGTACCGGTTGGCCTCTGTGTTCTGCCCTGAAAGCCAGGCAGAGAGGAAGGATGTTGTCTGATCACAGATGCCAACACATTCAGGCGGACGAGGCCCTGGCACCTTCCTGTGACACACCTAGCCTGCACTGGTTACCATGGCATTCACAAAATGTACCACCCCACCCCTTCCTTGTTATCCTCCCACCACACCCCCTCCTTATTATCCTCCCACCCCACCCCCTCCTTATTATCCTCCCACCCCACCTCCTCCCTTATTATCCTCCCACCCCACCCCCTCCTTATTATCCTCCCACCCCACCCCTCCTTATTATCCTCCCACCCCACCCCCTCCTTATTATCCTCCCACCCCACCCCCTCCTTATTATCCTCCCACCCCACCCCTCCTTATTATCCTCCCACCCCCTCCTTATTATCCTCCCACCCCACCTCCTCCCTTATTATCCTCCCACCCCACCTCCTCCCGTATTATCCTCCCACCCCATGCCCTCCTTATTATCCTCACACCCCCTCCTTATTATCCTCCCACCCCACCCCTCCTTATTATCCTCCCACCCCACCCCCTCCTTATTATCCTCCCCCCCCCCCCCCTCCTTATTATCCTCCCACCCCACCTCCTTCCTTATTATCCTCCCACCCCCTCCTTATTATCCTCCCACCCCCTCCCTTATTATCCTCCCACCCCACCCCCTCCTTATTATCCTCCCACCCCACCTTCTCCCTTATTATCCTCCCACCCCCTCCCTTATTATCCTCCCAACTCCTCCCTTATTATCCTCCCACCCCCTCCTTATTATCCTCCCACCCCCTCCTTATTATCCTCCCACCCCCTCCTTATTATCCTCCCACCCCACCCCCTCCTTATTATCCTCCCACCCCACCTCCTCCCTTATTATCCTCCCACCCCACCCCCTCCTTATTATCCTCCCACCCCACCTCCTCCCTTATTATCCTCCCACCCCACCCCTCCTTATTATCCTCCCACCCCACCCCCTCCTTATTATCCTCCCACCCCCTCCTTATTATCCTCCCACCACACCCCCTCCTTATTATCCTCCCACCACACCCCCTCCCTTATTATCCTCCCAACTCCTCCCTTATTATCCTCCCACCCCCTCCTTATTATCCTCCCACCCCCTCCTTATTATCCTCCCACCCCCTCCTTATTATCCTCCCACCCCACCTCCTCCCTTATTATCCTCCCACCCCACTTCCTCCCTTATTATCCTCCCACCCCACCCCCTCCTTATTATCCTCCCACCCCACCCCTCCTTATTATCCTCCCACCCCCTCCTTATTATCCTCCCACCACACCCCCTTCCTTATTATCCCCCCCCACCCCTGTGAATTCCTGGCCCTGATGGTGGCAAGGTGCCATGTTATGCCAGGCATTTAGGTTCCCTTTCTCTTTCTGCCGCCACATACCATAACCAAAGATAAAGTCTAACATATATTAACACACAGACATCAATGCAGAGCTAAGCCTGGTACAGACACTAAATGCAAGCACACATTAATCAGCACACAAACACACACAGAGTATGTGAAGTATAAAAGGCTGTGGCTTAAAACTCTTGGAAATCAAATAAATGGTGGGAGAGAACATCAGAAGTGCTATTTAGAGACAGCAATCTGCCTGTGCATACTGTATGTGTCAACCTTAGAACAGCTGTTGATGAACAAAGTATTGTAGAGCACACACACACTGTTGGTACCCATAACAAGTTTTCACTATTTTGGACCCGCTGAGGCATGGACTCTACCAGACCCATGAAGGTGTCCTGTGGTATCTGGCACCAAGATATTAGCAGCAGATCCTGTAAGTTTCATGGTGGAGCCTCAGTGGATCGGATTTGTTGGTCCAGCTCATCTCACTGATGCTCAATCAGATTGAGATCTGGGCCAATTTGGAGACCACGGCAACACATTGAACTGTACATCATGTTCCTCAAACCATTCCAGAACAATGTGTGCAGTGTGGCAGGGAACGTCATGCTGCTTAAAGAAGCCACAGCCATCAGTGAATACCACTGCCATGTACCTGGTTTACACGTGCCAAACTGATGCCACCGTAAATGCCCGGTCCGAGGGTTTCCCAGCAGATCAATGCCCAGAGCATCACACTCCCTACACACGTTTGTAATCTTCCCACAGTGCATCCTGTGTGTAGAATTCTGTCGATTCGTACCAGGCGTGGTGGTCTTTGTTGGCCATCGATGAGCCTCGGTCGCCCAACACCTTGTCGTCGGTGAGTGCTTTTGTTTGACCGTGAGCCCCCCACAAGCCTTGCCGTTCAAGAGATGCTCTGATGTGATTTTCTGGCCATAACAATTTTACCCGTGTCAAAGTCACTCAGGTCTTAGCTCCTGCCCATTTCTCCTGCATCCAACATGTAGGATACGAGTACTGATTGTTCACTAACCATCTAATCTACCCAGACCTTGACAGGTGCTCTTGTTAGGAGATTGACAAATGATTTGCTTCACCGATTAAAATGTCCTACACCATAGAAACACACAGTGCCTTACAGTGGCGTAAGAAGAAACTGAAAGGGATACATGGATACCTTTAACCTCACTTCCTTTTTCACTGAGAACAGGACGTTACGGCCCGGTTCATGTACGCATGCTAGATTAGATAAACAACCCAGACAATCAAGAGCGGTGAGGGAAATCAAGCGGACACACTTTTGTGGTATGCAATCCAAATTCCTGTCTCCATACTCCTTTGTGCCGAATGGAATAGAAGTCCGAGTCTACTAGATTAGATGGGATTTAGAACAAACACCCCACAGGATACATAACTGGAGGATTCTGCTCAGGTGTTATTCTTCACGGACACCTGCCACCAAACATACGGACAAATCCTCAGTATCCTGCACTGTTAGTGAATCACATCCACATTCAATAGACAATCAATTTCAATAGAAATGTGTTGATCACAGTGAGATATATGACCAGAAAGGCCAGTAGAGTATGCAGCATGTTGAAAGGTTCATTATATACCGGGTGCTTGAACTCGGAAATGCTGAACATGCATTGGAATTATTATAGCTTAATATATGTAAGCAATAACGCACGTGGGGGTGTGGTAAATGGCACAAATACCCCAGAGCTGGTCTTAGGCACGAGGCGGTGGGAGCATTCTCCTGTCAAATGTTTTGGATTATAACCGTGGTATTTTAGATCGTATACAGCTCAACGGGTATGACATCATATCAAAATACTCCTATTGCCTTGGTAACCAGTTTGGAATAATTTTCTGTAGTATCTTGGCCACACACCACAAACCCTGGTGCCTTTAGCGTGAGCATAACCCACAATAAGTGAAAGCACTTATTCTGAATATGAACCTAATACAGAACGATCCACCCACCAACTGTACACCGCGTAGTGAGGGTAATTAATGGTGAACATGGAACAATGAACCTCAGATCCACTATAGTTAAATGAGGAGCCGAATGAACCTCAGATCCACTAGTTAAACGAGGAGCCGAGTAATTAGATATAGTGAATCACCACTGCAAAAGATCCAAGACAGCAATAAAACGTGCAGAATATCTGTTACAGCTGCCAGGCAATTTGGGCCGCTGCAGTCACAGACGCACTGTATCGGGTTACCGACTGGGTCATGAATAACATGCCACCCCATGCCACCAAGGAGTAGGCTAATTGAATTCTGATTCATGTCTGCGCATACATGTCTGACTATGGTGTGACATTGTTCTCTATTAAATGCACATCCACCACGAACCACAGCGGAGGGAAATATCAACCGCGTAAACGCAAAGCAGCGCACAGAACCATTTACAGAACCATTTACAGAATCGTTTACAGAACCATTCACAGAACCATTCACATAACCATTTACAGAACCATTTACAGAACCATTCACAGAACCATTTACAGAACCATTCACAGAACCATTTACAGAACCATTCACAGAACCATTTACAGAACCATCGCGGCGGCACTGAACTTCACAATGATCCACATCTGAGCTGCGGTGGTTAAGTCAACGATGCCATACATATACGGATAGACTTTAAGATGTACATTGCGCTACTGCGTCGCTAAATTGCGCATCTCACCTTGTCACACTGGCGACATTCCTCCTGCGTTTTGGTGTGAAATACAGGCTGGTCGGCGCGCAGCTGGGCACACCTAGACTGCAAATCCAACCGATCCAGAGGCAGTGTGGCTGCTTGTCTTGGCCAGACAGTGGTGGGCGATCACACGCTGGACGGACACTAGGGGGCAGTGGTGGCTAGGCAGTGATTAGGATCTCCAACATTTTTATTATAATTGTGCATTAATGTGCATAATCTCTTTGCAATGTGACATGGCAAATTTATCTCAAGATAATGCCGCATTTATAATGCTGCCCTGTGTTTACAGACATGAGACAAAGACTTGAGATTCTTGAGAAAGAGTCAAAAAGTGGATTATTATAGCAGCATGGGATGAAAACAGACTGAAAGACACTGAGGAGGCACATTAACTATTTGTGGACTATATTATGTATATTATATTACTAGCATACCAGCAAATGTGCTGAAAATCGTTTAAGAATTGGTACACTGAAAAAACAAAATATTTGTCCCAGAAAACAGGTTAAGAAATGGAAGCAAAGTGACATTGAGCAGAGTGATCCATCTCATTTAATCTATATTAAACAAGTCAGGTAGGTTGAATGCTAAATACTCATTGGTTGAACTATGTGGTACATGAGACTACAAACCACAGGTATGACATCACATAATTTCATTGTTCTCACTTAGTTGGCAAGTAGTTTCTAATAGCAAAAAGGCATCTCTCGGATTTCTGGTACATTGCCAACATACCGCAGTTAGGTGCTGTATCCAGGCCTTCTGCAATGTGTTTGTGGTGTCAAAGAACAGCAAGTCGCTGTGGCATACTGGCCTCATACCATACAGGGTGTACGAGGTACAGCCTATTGCATTAGTGCTCAAATATATCACATGCCACATCTCGTTTGTTCAACTTTGACCTACCAGTAACATGACTGACTGTCACAGGACACCATTACTCACTCACCCTGAGGCATCTAAACATACAGGGAGTAGTTATGCTAAATGTAACCCCTACCCCTGCTCTGTTGTGCCCTAGCCCCATATACCATTATAGTGGCCCCTGAACCGGTCCACAGTGCTCATATCACCGGTTATATCAAATGCAATAATACAGTAATATCTCATCTCTGGCACAATAAGGGTGGCGCATACAGATGAAATGCATGCTGTTTTCTGGCTCTCTGTGCTCTCTGCCATACAGACTCATGAGCGGTCATTAGAATACACCACTCTCTCTTTTTATCAGTGAAACGACGTGCTCAGTTACCTGTGGTACACAGTACACGAATGGCATGGCATTAATTACACGTCTGTGATCATGCCTATGATACCAGACACTTACAAGATTATCTTGTTATGTCACTTATATGTAAAACTTTCATCCAAAACAAAGAACAGCAACAACGAAGAACACAAAGGCACATTTAGAGAAATCAATTAGCTAGAGAGATGAGTACCCATTCACAAATAAATACACTTATACAAAATACTACTAACTATTTGAGAGTAACAGTTTAGTACTTTGATGAATGTTGACAGCCTAACCGCCTTCTTGGCTTTCTATGCCAGAGATCTATTTCTGCCTCCAGACGTCAGGGAGCTGTACTGGTTGTTATGGAGAGTCTGTGTAATGTTCAAGCCTTGGTTGTCACTCTTGTAGGCCATATTTTAGATGTCACTACGGGAATTATGTCCACTAATTTTTATTTCTCTGTTTTAATAGCCCGAGGTTCATAGTTGTCATCCAACGAGCACCAGACGGCCCCAGAATTAGAGCTGAGATTGATTGCATAAAGCTTTCATTCAGTTGTTTGATATGCAGATTGATGTACATTAAACATTCTCAATTAACGTATAAGGGAAAAAAACATTGTTGACATTTAGAGATAATCTGTTAACCGTTCCTTAAGCCTGATAAGTGAACTATGCTGGTCCAGTGGTTTAAGCTGCTGCCTCGGGTGTTACAATGTACATTTTTTGTATGGTCTCATCTAATTAAAAAGCTGCTGATCGTCAACTTGCAAGTGCCAACATCGGCCCACAGAGGGCAGCATTGTACCAGAAAACACCCACAGATTAATACCTATTGTACTTTAAAAAATTTAAAGAAATGATGAAAATGAATGTGCTTGTTAATAGCTAGGGATGATAAGGCAACGATGATATGTCAGCCAGGTTGCCAGGACACTGTTCTTTACACCCCGTGACTCTTATATTTATATTTATAACGGGACCTCCAATGACCATACAGAATGAAGATTTTAGCTACCCATTCTAAAAGAGTGCACCCTACACAGAGCAACGTTCCATTCACTGCCCTGGAGCAATGCTGTTTTATCTTTAGACCAGAGGAAACATTGTCCCCTACTGGCCCACCTGGCTTTCTAACCAGAAGCCGACCCTGGCTAGCTCTTTAGGCAAGCCAGCGGTGATGTTCACATTGTGAGTGTGTGACCCTCATCAATTGCATTGTTTTTTTGTTTTCGGTATTAGCATCTTGACTCACTGAAGACTGATCGTTTTGAATTTCAGGTTCGTGATAATTATAGTTAGCCTTTTTGCACAACAAAATTACCACGGTGCGGGGGAAGGGCCAGGACAGAGAGTAGAACCAAGGAACAGCCAAGCACTATGGTTCATCATACAAAGGTCATACAGAGCTTTTTTCCTATTCTTTGTCTCCACCCACCTTCAGGCTTCTCGGACTCTTAAGGCCCATCTGTGTGTGTGGACAAAGGACCTGCAGACTGGAGTGGCCACAGATTTGAAAACCCCATCCCCTCCCAAGGGCCACATTACACCACCGCAGAAAGGGAACGCAGGAAAAGAATGAATGAGAGATAGAATACATAGATCTTAGTTATCATAGATACCAAAATGAGACTTACTAGATTTAAAGAGAAAATTTAAATAAAATTATTGCTAAGCAGTGGGTTTTATTTTTTCAAATTATGAGCATTCAGAAAGCTAATGTGCATTTATTTGTAGAAAATGCTGTTTGTTTAGAGATTTTATGTTTTTTTGTGTATGATTTGCTGTAATGCTTATGGCTATTCTCTATAACGGACTTTTCAAATAGGCTCCGCTTCTGCTATAATAATCATATTGTCTACAATTATCGTCTTCAAGATTGCTGCATCGATGAAGTTATATTTTTGTCGAGTCAATCATTATTTTTATTTTCGCCATTTTTTCCATGTCACCTATGTGCGTGTGCGTTTGCGCGTTTCTCATGGGACGGGGCAGGCGAATGGTCTGGAATGGATACGCAGTATAGGCTACGTCTGTCTGGTCGGGTCTCGTCTGGACGAACACCTGTCTGGTCCGTCTGGAGGAACACCTGTCTGGTCCCTAGGGTGAGGGTCTGTCCATCGGCTTCGCGTATGCTTAAAAACGATCAATTATACATCCACACAGACCGCTTTGCGAGCGTATTATGTCAAATATGTTGGTTATTTATACCAAGTAGACTATGGCATTTTCATGAGAAACAAACTATATTATAAATTCCCCAAATTGTGTGACAGAAATAAATAAAAAAAACGCATTGACTGGACTAACAGTCATCTGCTGCAAAGATATGCTACATATTCTATACAAACTATACATTTTTTCATTTGTACATTTGTGATGACGCCCTTATTCCGTGTCTGATCGTAACATCTTTAAATCTTCAACATTTGTACAATATAAGGCTAAAACGAAATGGATATATATTTTTGGATCACACTTCCACCTCGGAGTCTTTCTATCCAAATTTGTCGACAATCTCAGCATTACATTAACTTAAAAAATATGGTTAGGACTCTTTGGAAAGAATGTATTTGCTGCAGTCACAAAACAACAATCTTTTGTCTAATACAGCTGAAAAACATCTGGACAATCGGAAAAACGAATAAGGATATTTCACTCTGAAATAAATATTGCAATATCCCCATGTTATTTATCTCTGAATTTCACTCAATGATTTTAGTAATGTGGAAAAGTTGACAGTTATTTCTGATCAAAATATATTCGTTCTGTTTTCAAGTCATAAATAATTGCTATAGCTATATTACAAATAAGCATGTATAAACAAGTGACCTCAAATACATAACGTAAACATTGTCGATAAGTAAATAATTTACTAGGCCTAACAATAGATAATAGAAATACAATAGGTCATATAAATTACATCTATGCGTCTATAAGTGACAATTATATTTTACTTTGATTTCAGCAGGTCTCTACAGAAAGGCGTATTGGTCTTTAAAACCTCCATATCTATAGAGAAGTTTGGTCTTCGCTACTATAGGCCATATCATTTCAATTGTAGGCTACTTGGTATTTATGGAGTCGAACGGTCAGACATTATTGCATTTCCAGCCTCTGCAAACTTGGTGTTAGGTTAATTCAAATCACTGCATCTATGGGCGATTCATTTAAGTCTCCCTCAGGCCAGATATGTGGCAACACATATATACACCATGCTGAACCCGTCCCAGCCTCCATGTTAAGTCATCTCACTGATATGTGGAGTCCTGACGTGCCTTACGCATCCAGCACATGGTTGAGGTAGGAGATGTAGCAGATCGCGAGTCGGAGGATCTCGATCTTCGACAGCTTCTTGTCAGGTGGAAGAGTGGGGAGAAGTTTCCTCAGCTCCGCAAAAGCCACGTTGAAAGCTTCAACGCGGATGCGTTCTCTCGTGGCGTGCGCGCACCGGTACTTGGCCGTGGCGCGCCGCCGCCTCCTCTTCTCTTCCCTGCTGAGTGAAGGCACGGATAGGGAACGCGCCTTGCTCTCGCCCTCTGCGGGTTTCGCTACCAGTGGGGCGCACTCCATCTGGAAGCCGTTCATCAGAGTCTCTGTGTCGGGCTGCCCCCAGGGCAGGTCCCCGTCCGGCTGGTCAGGACTCAGCATCATTTTCAGGCAGTCCGTTTTCTGGCCTGTTTTCAGATCCAAGGTACACCCGCTCTGGGGGAAATAGACGTTGCGGTTAGTTACAACAAAGTAAACATTTCTTTAAGTCATATAGATGCTGGGATTTGAACCTAGGGACTTGTAACTTTAGATCATGACTGCAATCCTTAATAAATAAATAAAACACGTTTGATAATATGTATTATAGTAATGCATTAATGTTTAATTACTCAATAATGATTAATACATTTTGTATATTCTCGAAACGGTTGTGCAATCGTAGTACTGTTGCAGAAAAACAATCCAAAACAAAATATAGGCTATAGCCTAACTCTTACATGATGTGGATTTGACCAGGTTGGTACAATGTGGAATTTCTTATCTATGAGGTCTGAAAATCCAAATTGAAATAGCCCATACATGAAGTTGTGCAGTTCATGCTCTTCTTTTATGGGAGCAAAAATCCACAAACTGTAACCCGAACTTTATTGAAAGGAAATATTCTTTGACAGTTTGCCTTATTGCTGACTCTGATCACAGTGTGTTGGATTACGCTCGTCTGATGCTAAGACACATATAAAAAGACACCATCATTAATCATAAAAAGCTTATTTATATTTTTTAACACAAATTACGAACACTTGCGAAATATCTACGTAAACCTATAGCCAGAAAACGTGTATAAGATAATCTATATCATATAGCAGGCATGCCGTTGGTTGTAAATAGCCTATAATAATGTTGAAACTCACCGTTTACATTTGTAAAACTTTATTCAGGAAAACTGCAACCCAGAGGAGACGCAACTTCCACCGTACAAATTCTAATCTCTCAGTGTCAAACATCTCCAACCTTTTCACCAAACGTTCAGTTCCAATGATACGAATTAAAAATACAAATGATAGCCTATATTTTACGCACGCGTATTTATGAACCAGCAGATGGCAGATGCCTCGGTTTTCATTCACCTGTTTTTCCGAGCATCACCAGATTGTTTGAGAATAAAGATCTTTTGAAGCGTTGTCTCTTGACCTCTGCTTTAGGGATATAATGGAGGTTGTCCCGGAAACAGCGTGCAATCGCCGGTACTAGAGAGTGTTTAGCATGGATTCCCTTAGAAAGCCAGGGGCCATTCTTCGAGGGGACTGATTACAGTAAATCCTTCCGCCTCCTCCTGACGTGTCTCGGTTCTGCGCGTGCCGACCCGCTTGGAGCCAGCCAGATCATGTGAGAGATAACATGAGAGTTCCCCCCAATAAAGCATGTGGAATAGTATTGTCTGCCTGCTCCTTCTTAACCCCCGCCCGTTCCCTTGCCGCAAGAAGCTGGCATATGTATTAGACAGATACCTGTACTGCAATAGGTCAGAAAATGAATGCGATGTATTTGCATAATGTGTATCTTCCAAAAGCTCATCACAACAACATCAATAACCTGCATGGCTGAATCAACCTGAAACACCTGCTGTCTTACCTAAACAGTCACGCAGAGCTGACCATTTGATCTGAGATGGCTCTCACAGATGAGACTGCTTTACTATACACTTTTATTGATGAATAAATAACAAGGTCTGGGTACTGGACCAAGACCGTCCGGCATTGGTGGACTGGCCGCGGTGATGAGAACGGGAGATTTAACATGCCGCTGCTCTTGGAGCCATAAAACGAGCAGGGAATATAAAGGTTTGTCATTTCACATGCTGTAAATGTGTGTAACACCTGCTCTGGCCTGTCACTATATCAGTCAGATGAGGTAACAGAAATGGATGTCTATATGAGACAATAGGATGAGATGGAGTCACGCGTTTCATTGTAATTCCACAAAGAAACACAAAGGGATCAACAACCAGCTCACCAAAGGTTACGCCGTCACATCGACCAATTACTCACATGTCATCATAACGTTTCAACCAAACACGAAAGACACGCCCCCCATCGCACTGACACGCCCCTATCGCACAGACACGCCCCTATCACACAGAAACACACAGGCTCAGAAAAGTTGACAGATACAGTGTATAGCTGAGATTGGGACATATGGTTCTGAACCCGCCACCAACACCAATGCCAATCAAACTGTAGAGCGTTGTCATGGGAATGGAGTGGTCAGAGAGGCACGAGCCACACTGTCGGAACAGACCATCTCTCTCCCACTGTCACAGAGGAGTGGACTGTGTGAGGGTGTGGGTCAGAAAAGCCCAGAAGCTGTCTACAGGGATTAGAGTGTAGATGGCTGCGCCCCTCACAACGGGGAAGGCCAAGGGGGACTGAGGTGTGTCATACTGGGCCAGGGGGCGGGAGGAAGAGGCCAGCCATGGTGGAGGTCTACAGGAGGTACTCCTCTGTGGGCTTTCATGTAATTAGTTGCTTTCTGTGTCAAACCAACTGTCTTCACACTCATACCTCATACACACCCTCATACACACCCTCATACTCACCATCACACCCTCATACTCACCCTCATACACACCCTCATACACACCCTCATACACACCCTCATACACACCCTCATACACACCCTCATACTCACCCTCATACACACCATCATACACACCCTCATACACACCCTCATACACACCCTCATACACACCCTCATACACACCATCATAACACACCCTCATACTCACCATCACACCCTCATACACACCCTCATACACACCCTCATACACACCCTCATACACACACCTTCATGTGGAAATGATATTAACATTCTCAAACCTCTAGTCGGATACTCTGCAAGTTTGCATTCTGGTCTTGTGCAGGAAAGTTCATGCTACCACAAAATGACTATAATTTCTATAACTATAATTTCTTCCCTTTTATGCAAAATATATAAATACCCTTGTAAGTTCCCTTGTTTTGCATAAGATGTCCTTTTGTGTATAAAGCTAATGTTTCAGTTCCACGCTGTCCTCATTGTAAATGTGAAACAGCATACTCAGCTCCTGGTCACCCAGACATATGATGCTCTTCTGAAATAATGAGTGGTAATTTGTTCAACAGCTTTATTTGCCTTTACTGCCTAATCCATAATCATACAGAAGCCTACACCAACTAGTCAGCTTACACCAACTAGTCAGTTTATACCAACTAGTCAGCTTACACCAACTAGTCCCCCTACACAGACTAGTCAGATTAATCTAACTAGACAGCCTATACCAACCAGTCAGCCTACACAGACTAGTCAGATTAATCTAACTAGACAGCCTATACCAACCAGTCAGCCTACACAGACTAGTCAGATTAATCTAACTAGTCAGCCTATACCAACCAGTCAGCCTACAATGACTAGCTAGACTTTTCGAAGTGGATTTATGTGGATGGACCTAACTAAGATTGTCCCTCTCTTTTCCTTTGTCAAATACTTTCCCAAACTTTAATAGTACATATCAGTTATTTACGTATGTTTCACATTTACACAGGATCAACTAAAATGTTGTTGCCACTTAATTAATTTGCTAACAAATATATTTTCTCTCTCTTTGTTTGTTATGATCTGCAATCATCTTTGGTTTCTGTAGGATAGGAATCAGATGGTATCTAATCAATGAGCTTTGTAACCATGGCTACTGAACCGTCAAGAGAGCAGAAACTGAGGAATAAGTGAGGGAGTACATTTAGGGATGAATTGACCACCGTATTACTTCACACATGTGCACACACACACACACACGCACACACACACACACACACGCACACACGCACACACGCACGCACGCACGCATACACACACACACACACACACACATAAGAAAGTGTGCCAACACACACTCAACAGGACAACTCAAATCCCCCCGAATGTTATAAATAAATTACACTGCGCTAAAAATAATTAGTTAATAATTCATCCCTTGCTTAATTTGGTAGATGCTGAGACTGAGCATTGGGAAAGGGTTTCGTATATTTATCCTGAATGTGGTTAAACAGGTATTAATTAAATATTCTACAGGACACATTGTATAGGCATATTGGTGATAGGCATACACAATGCATTTACATGCTTCCAATGATTCCAAATTAAACATGAGTGGGTCCTTCATAGAAACACAGTTCAAAACCTTTGCTCCAGTACAGAACATAGTGGAATAAACCACAATTCTGTAGAATAGTCTTCACGTTGTATGTGGGCCATAATTAATTTGCAAGATGGTGCCCCAGCCTCCACAGACAGCAATTCCCAGACCGAACAGTAATTAACATAGGGAAAAAAATCATCTGAAAATCTGTCAGTTTGCAAATGCATAATTGGTTGAGAAACGTGTAAATGGAAAAGCTGAGAGGAGGCATTCACTGTGGGCAGAGCACACACCTGAGTGCCTCACTGCTGGGATTCCCCACGTGGGTATGAATGTCCATGAAATGCTAATGTTAGCATCCCCATTTTAAAAAACAGCCAATTCAATTAGCAACACACACTAAGCAGCTAAATGCTATGGAAATCTCAATGATCTATTGAATCAGGCATCGGATAGAACACCTGTTCCATGCAACAAGCAGTATTCTCATATATCTACCTGAAAACTGGGTGCTTTGCATCCTGATTGGCTGATAAGGAGTTCTAGAACCAACTCCCAGCTGAGGTATATTGGTAATGCAGCACACCACTTCCTCCCTAATAGTCCACATACAGTATATTCCGACCTGTGACCCACTGCTGTCAAGGTTCTCTCTGCAAAATGCAAACTAAACTGCTGATTATTTATGTTGGATGCACTGAAAGACAAAATGAGTACCTCTGCATGTCTATGTGTGTGTGTGTGTGTGTGTGTGTCTGGAAGTGTGTTTTTGGCAGGTCTGCTAGCTTATTTGCAGTATGAATAGAAGGTATTAGCTCAATTTCTTAAGGTGTGAGAACATTTGATGCGGCATACTTTAGTTATTCGTGGTGCCAAAGACCTCATTTGACCAGCTGGTTTCAGCTACTTCTCGATCAGGTATTTCCATTTACCACCTGGTCTGCTATACACACACACAAGCTCTAGAATCTGGAAGTCAGTCAATAGGGTAACTTGTTACAGATAATAATTAACCATATGAAAACCCAACTGTTGTTGCTTTTGTTAACAAAGCTATTTAGTAGGATCATGAAGTACTATGGTGTTCATTTGCATGTATAGTGGGAGACCAAAACGCTGATCAAAATATTACGCCCGGCCAATAGAAACATCAAGTTCACTTAAGCAATTGAAACAAGGAAGCAGTTGTTATTAATGCCATCGTTTATTTAGAATAGCCACAGAAAGTTAAACGCTACACCCCAGCTTTAGTCTGGCTGTTCAGTGGGATACGTTTGCCAAGGTGAATGCCAACTGTCAGGCCAACATCTGCAGACTTGTGCATCTCCTCAACATCCTCTTTGAGCAGAAAGCCACGCTCACAATCAAAACTGTCTGACGGGGTAAAGGAGAGAGGAGTTTCTCCCAGAAGCCCCTGTAATCGTGTTCGCCACATCTCCAACATGGTGGAACGAGCCTCAGAAGAGACGTGATGAGGAGCCCAGAAGATCTGTGGGGCCAGAACCTGGAAGCCACAGTAGTGCAGGATACCGTTCTACAAGGGGACAAAGTTACATGTCAGTTAGCAGACTTAATTTAGTGTCGTTAATGCTTCAATAAAAACCCAGTCAATACTAGCGGTTCGTTCTACGTCACCTGCAGTGGCCACAAGGTAACATTCATGTCTCCATTGATGCCGTTGGAACTGAACATGGACTCCTGGGATCCAGTAGTGAAAGACAGCATGGCTTTCTTCTCCTTAAGACAGAAGATTCTTGATTCAATACGAACAGAGCGTGAACATGAACACAACCATATGACATAAGGATCCCTCACCTTGAAGACACCCTGACTGTACCGCTGTTCTGAGGTGAAGGCAAAGCCCATTGTGAGAACCCGGTCAATCCAGCCCTTCATAATGGCAGGAACGGTGAACCAGTACATGGGGAACTAACATGCCAATAAAACAGGTTACATGTATCAGAGCATCAGTGGATCAAACTGGATCATCTGAGGTAGAACGTTACAGGACACCTCACCTGGAATATGACCACATGTGCATCAAAGATCTTGCGTTGTTCCTCAACGAGGTCAGCAGAGAGACGTCCCTCCTTCCATGCCAGCATGGTCTCCTCTCCATAACGGAAGTGTTCAGCATCCTTCACCTCTCCGGTGACGTCATCAGCCGTAGCAGAAGGTTTGAACTTCATGGCGTAAAGATCAGACACCTCCACCTTACATCCCTGAGCTGTCAGGACCTCCACTGTCACATCTTTGGCTGCTGCGTTAAATGAGCCGGCACTCTGGTGGGCGAACACGATCAGTACCTTCTGCATGGCTGAAATTTAATATACAACTTAGTTAAAAGAAAAACATTGTTGGTGGTCAGCAAACACAGAAGTAACAAGTGTCACATTTGGTACCAATTTTCATAACACTAAAGACAGATAAATACATTGTCATTTAGGGACTACACTCACCCATGGTCTAACTGGTTGAGTCCTGTCTACTACTAACGCAACATGCACAACAGCCCTAAAAAAAAAACAGAACCAAGTTCATATTGTTACAGGTCTGAGACCACTGCTTTTATGCTGCCCTGATAGCCGACACCTTCTCACACAGCTGCCTTTAATCAGCAATTAACCTAATCCCCTGCAATCACTCTCTACCAACAGTAGGTGTGCTGGACTACATCCGATGGTATGTTCAAATCACTTAAAGCACTGGTTTTCAAACCTCTCCTGGGGACTTCAAGCCGTTCCATGTAATAGATGTATCTCAGTGCTAGCACACCTGAATCAGACTCTTAACTAATTGTCAGGCCCCTGGCTGCTTGATTCAAGTGACCTAGATCAGGGCTACAACAAAAATGTGACACGGCTGTAGGTCCCCGCGAAAGGTTTGAGTACCACTGACTTAAAGGCTGGATTCTTAAAGCTTGGATTAAGCTGGATTAAAGCTTGGGTGTAGAATTGTGTTTGTGTTTCTATGAAATAAATTATGATGTCACTGTATCAAGTATTTTTATTTTACAACCTTTGTGTTACTGACTACTTTGGCTCACTTTTGTCTAAAATAATGAATCTCCAAAAGTAATGTTTATTGACATAACCCAACTACACTCCCAACCCTTTTATTTCTGCACCACCTGTTCACACTCCCTGGTGTTCTTTCTGCTTCTGGTTTCCGTCATCATTTAGCAAATAACAACACTGTGAGAGTAGCTACAAAGGAGTGGCACTGAGTAAAAAGCTGTACGCCTGGATCACTCCAAAGAAACTATTCCAAAATGGTGTTCCACATTGTAAGGAACCTAGAACCTTGGTGCATAGCTCAATGCTGGACAGGTGTGTCAAGAATAATACATTTCCTCGTCCCCCCCCGTATCGTGTGTGTGTGTGTGTAGTGCAGTTTAATAAACCATGCCTTTATGTTCTGGTGCCATGTTGTTTATGGGATGGCACAGATGACTTGGAGGAAGGCATGCCATGATCTTCAACTCTCCCAAACATGGTTGTTGAGATGAGATCTGTAGATGCAGTTGGCTGTCCCTAAATTCAAAAGCGCTGGCATCATCTGTGTCTGGGAAACCAACTCATAAACATATGAAATCATAATCTGAGTCTGTCTCCATCTCTCTCAGACTTGCATGAGATCTCTCCACATGCAGTCTGTCTATGCAATGTTGTCTAAGCCCAACCTGTTGCTAGGTAACCCTGGGTCACATCTGTTTGCTAAGTCAGACTCTTCCTCTCCTGCTATGGTGGAGACGGGCCTAATTTATTAGTCTGATACTGGCACGATGAGCCAGGATGGGCTTGAACAGGACTGAAGCCTAGCAAAACGCCACGGCCCAAGTCCATGCCATATTCAATTTCCACTGCATTTCTCACGGAACGGGAAAGCCATTCTTTTTCAAATGAACTATTTCTGGAGCTAAATTGGATAGTGGCTACTTGACTGACTGAGATAGGGTGGACGGCTATATCTGCATATCCTCTCATCACCTCACACCGCTTGTTATTCTGTTGATGGCAACAACAGAACGGCTGTTTGCTATTTTCCATGGGGAAGAGATATTCCCCTGTGTGTTAAGTGGTGTTTTTACACTATTGATGAAACTCTGATTTAATTAACCTAGAGAGTGCATTATGGTTATAGGAAAATCAACCTCTAGTGACATCCTCCACATAGACCTACAACAGGACAACTTGAGATATGCCAAAAACTGTCTCAGCTAACCCGCAGCAGCCCCCATCCCAAAATGCAGCTGTGATTGGCGCTGGTGCAAAACACATCTGGTGCAGATTAGAGTGCTGGCACACCTATCGAGAGCTATAAAATGCTGCGAAATCCATGTTCATAAATGTGGTTTTGGACAAGCATAGAAAAAAATAAATGTGGAGGGTCCACGCTGCCTTCTCTAATTAGACCAAATAGGAATTTGAAAAGTATGTCATCTGAGTAAAGAAGCTGTTTTTGATGCTTTAAGTTTTGGACAATTCCTCTGGGTCATATCTTAACATATCCCAACGCACCCGCACTTTAGAAACCGTCTCTCCCCGTATAGACAGCCAGCTATAACCAATTATGCGCCATCTGCCCATCACTGCGCGCTTCTGGCCCGACGCACCGCTGATTGTTCTTATAATATTATACGGCACAAATGGATGCAACTCGGAGACAGACAATGAAGAGTGACGGGACGAGGATTAATCAATTCTAGCAGCTGAACCGAACTATTCATTTCAACGACGGACGGATTCGAACCTCCGCCGGAAACAATTTATCTACTTAGGCTATTATGTAAACCAACGGCATTGGATTGGGTAGGGGTTGGGGGGTGTCCAAAAGGGTGGTACATCCACGTTCCCTATGGCCTAGGCCAAGAAGAGTATAATAAATCATGGTTATTAGAACTCCTCCTGCATGCATGTTTGTTTGGTGTGTCGACTACATTTTTACATTATTGGACTGCAGCCCGAAAAGGGAGGATTTAAATGCAGCAGCGCCAATAATGTTAAAATCTCGATAAAAAAAATCGATATCATGACACTTAGTTGGAAGATTTTGCGAGACACAGAGGACATTATTGGAAGGCACATCTGTTCCATTTGTTATTCCTCATAATCTAGCCTGTGAGGTGGTGCCGTCTGCAGAATTACCACTTTGTGCGCCGTGATATTGCCCCCATCCTAATACTCACACATGATCAATAAATGGTTCCAAACTGCAGAACTGTTAATAAAATACAATTTAACAATATGGATACAAGATAAGTCATCAATTTTGCACCTGGCTCATACCACAATCAAAACCAGTCTTATAGAATTTGGGATCATATTCTCAATGCTGGTATCCAGATGGTCCTGTAGTAAAACATCGAATGGGCCCTATAAACGGGCAGAATGATGCCCCCTGCTGGGGAATTTGTGACATGACACCCCCATATACAATATCAAAGACGCTGTTCAATGACACCTCATTGTATTGGTTCTGCTGTTAATTGCAAAACTGGCTTCACATTGTAGACTGAGACTTTAGAACACAACTTTCCCACATTTGTGTGGTCAGCATATCTGACGGTTGTGTGGCAGAGTTACACATCCCTGTCCTTACTAGCGGTCCAAACAAACAGCCAGAACTCAAGAAGCACCATCTGGACTGGCCTGGTTGGCCTTAACCTCAATGAGATATGGGAGAGAAGCTGAAACCCTTGAATCAAATCATAAAGTATCTGGATTTTAGTCCCAAACTGCATCTTACAGGCACAGCTTCACAATGGTTACCACCACAGTGGTGGATAGTTTATTTCATGGGAAACTGAAAGACCCTATGTAAATGCATTTTATTCCATCTAATGAAAGTAACCCACAGATAATTTCAGAAAAGCCAAACCATCAAGTATCTCTGATCAGGCATTTTGTAAACCTACCACAATAAAAATCAACAGGTTTAAAGCAGCACGGAGACCGTTTATTGTTGAAGGTACAAAATATTTACTCAGCGTTGACTGCTTCAAAAAGGCAATGACAAAACCAGTTGGTTAAAGGGCACAGCAGCCATGTTTACTATTGAGGTAGGTCAGTGGGAGCTGGGGTCACATGACCATGTATAGACTGGTTCCTTCTGTACAGGATGGTTGCCAGGACAACCACAAAGAGCAGGCCCAACACCAAAGCTACTCCGGCCACGGCTATGGACTCTGAAGAAACACCTAGAACAAAAACGTGATTTAATGGTGTAGATTTGATCATGCAAATAAAAAAAACATGAGGTAAAGCTGAAATGTGGATATAGTTACCTGCATTGGACTGTTTATCAGGCAGCATATGAAAGCTTTGTGCTTGAGCCTGTACTTCTGCATGCACTTCCTGTTGAACATGTACTTCCGGTTCTTCACCATGCACTTCCTGTTGAGCCTGTACTTGTTCTTCCGCATGCACTTCCTGTTTTTGAGCCTGCACATCCTGTTTTTGAGCCTGCACATCCTGTTCCTCAGCATGCACTTCCTGGTCTCCTTTCACATATGTTTCCTGGATGAAGATTGGCCCAAACATAACATCCACCTCCCACTCCGAATCTGAAGACAATAACCAGACAGGGCATCAATCCAGGATCAGGCCAACAGAGATGAGTTGTTCTGGTTCATAACCCAACAATATTTACACACTATAGTGAGTCTGGAAGATCCCTGCGTGTCACAGGTGAGTGAGTTCAGTAGGAAGCAGAAAGGTCACCGATAGCATGTAGAAGCAATGGTATGCAACTGTAAATGACTCCAACTGCACCACCATACAATCGATGCGTTAAAACAACGGATGATTAATGTTTGTTAACACCTGTAGAGGGCAGACTCCTCCCCTTCCTCTGGCCACAGGATGTTTCACAGCAGCCACACACTGCATCATCTCCGTCAGCTCCCACCCACCTGGAGAAGAACAGGGAGATGACCGTGATATGACCGTGATAAGACTTTAATAAGGCAAAGAAAAACCCATACATACGTATTAATTCCTGGAGCAAATGAGCAGGCCTTATGCTCTGTGTCCAGAGGAGCGGTTGCTACGGTGGCCTTCAGAAGACAGGAGATGTACATCTGTGGGAGAGAAGGTAACTGGCGGAAATTTAATTGGCAACTAATGTGGGCACAGTACAGCTTTGCTGTGTGATATGTAAAATAAATATTAGCGGTTCAATGACTTCACTCAGTAAAAGTCTTGAGAGGATCAGTTAAATCATGAAAGTCACAGTAAAGTAATTGTGAATGCAGGTCCGAATGTCATATGAGCCTTCAGTCCAACAGGCTCACATCAGGGCTGGTCTGCTGCTGCAGGCGGAAGGCTTCCAGCTGAAGGTGCAGTGTCTCCGGCTGGGTCCGGTCCAGGAAGTGAGAATTGGAGCCTGTCTGTATGGCATCAGTTAAACACCTGAAGGGACAAGTGATAGTTAGCAGGGAAATATCCTGGTGACGTAATGCTTATACAAACACAAGTCCGTAGAATAATTAATGGAAAGCAAAACCAACGAGGTCTCGAGTGAATTTATATTAAGGAAAGTAAAATGTATATAAAGGAAAGGACGTTTGACACTGGCCTTACCCGTGATTTCGAATGAAATCATATCTGAGAGCGGAGTTGGTGTCAGGGACCAAGGTGGCCACGCAGCTGTCCACGAAGACTCGCAACGGCACGTGCCGATACAGCTGTACGGACACCTCGATATTAATCATGTCTCCCAGGAAGTACACCTTGGACGGCCTCTCATACATCCAGTCATCTGAGACACATGGGAAGTGACGACCGGATCAAAATCACATGGAACACGTGCGGAGACAAACCGACAGACAGGCTCAACAAAGTCTGTCACGTTCCTATAGGATTACGCACCAGTCATAAATGCAAGGGAGAAGGACAGGGAGTCTTCGGACATTAAGGTGGCAGAGAACGGGTGCCAGGTTGGTTTCAGGGTGTCACTGCTCACGTTGTGTTTCCTGGGGTCAGCACAGAGGAGAGGTCAAGTCCCAATTATAGTTCAAACTCCATAAGGAACCAGTGGGCGAAACTACAAACATGTTAGCCCCAATGTTCTAGTTTGTTTTAATAGCCACGACTATATAACGTGCCACCGCTCACCTCAGATACTGGCACTCTATGCGGACCATGGCGCTGTTGGTCCGGATAATGGAACTGGCACCTTCAGGTGTCGGCGTATAACTCAGAATGAAGGCATAGACGAGGGTGTCTTCAGTCATCTGACATGGAGAAAACATCCATCACTTTAACCAGCCATTCATTCAGTAACATACATGTAATCGCCCTACAGTAAAGGCACAGTACATCACTAGTAATACAGGACATCCGAAACACCTCACCGTCAGCACACTCCCACAGGTATGCAGCTCAGACTCAAACAGAAGGACCTGGGCAGACAGGTCCAGCCCGACTGAGAGACACCCCCCCAGGGAGACGTCGCCCGGCTTCACCAGCTGACCGGTCCCAAACAGGTCCAGCTTAACCTCGACCTGGACGACGTGCTCCCCACAGCGGGCCCCCACACTCTTGACGTGATCTGAAGGGGTTATCACCGTCCCCACAGGCGGTTGAGCGGGCAGTTGGGTTGTGACCGGAGCCTTGGACAGGGCCTGAGGGAGCGTCTGGAGCCTGGATGGAAACGGAATTCGGTTTTGAACTGGTGCCCTGGGATTATGTTTTCCCGGTGAAGCATCCCGGTTCTTCAGTGAGGTTGATGGTCTGTAGATTGACAGCCCTCTCAAAGACCCTTCACACATCCAAACCAAACCCAGAAGTGAAATTAAACATAGCAATTTTCTCAACAGCGGGCCCATGATTCCAGGATATGTCAATGTTCCAGGGTCCTCTAAATCAAGTTTACCTAAGAGCAGAATTTATAGTGATTTAGGTCCAGCCCCTCCCTGTGTCTCATTAGGTGAATGGCATTCAAGCATAAGTTATTACATACACCTGTCAGCAGTGATTGAACACACTAATTGGCCCTGTTCCAAAGATTCAGTTCCACTGGTATTTTCAAAATGTGCGGTAGTGCAACGCAATCACCACAAGATGGCAGCAAACCCTTCCAATTTCAATCCCTGCTGAGCATCATTGATGTAGACCAGGGATGTCAAACCGGTTCCACGGGGGGCCTAGTGTATGCAGGTTTTTGTGTTTTCATTTAAATTAGTTCCCAGTTCAGACCTAAACAACCAGTAGAGGGTAGAACCTTACCAATTAGTGATCTAATTAATCAATCAAGAACAAGGTGAGAGCAAAGACCTGCAGACACACTCGGCCCTCCATGGAACCGGTTTGACACCTGTGATGTAGACTGATTGTGTACTTCAATGGGTTGAATGTTTGTTGTGTGGTCTGTTCCCTCACTAGAGTGCATGCTCTAAGTTTTATGTGGGACGGATATGTTTTTTTGAGCTGTTGTTAATGGCCGAAGCCTGTTTGACTGCTAAACCCAACATCACTTCCATCACTCTGCTTGATGTAAGACTCACGAGAAATATCCACAGGCAATATCCTGTGCTAGTTCATATATATACCACCCTCGTGCGAGCAGTCGGCATTGGAATCGCATAGGATGGCGTATTCCAGTGAACTTTACAAAAGATTTTAAAGTCTTATGATCTCACAGGAAATTTGTTTCATTTTTCACAGCAGGAGGTGACTCAGACTGCTACCAAAAATGGTGGTGCGTTTTGAATCTTCCATTCCATGGGTCACGTAACTACTTTGAACCTGTTCTGGTTTTTCTATTGCTGGTTCTCAAACACTGCAGACAGCACACGTTTTTATTGTAGCCCGTTGAAGTTGAATCAGATGTGTTTGTCATGGGGAAACAATAAAAATGTGTACTACTTTCAAGAACGAGAGTGAGCTATTCTATGTGCTTTAATAAATAAACAGTAATACAACAGTGAAAGGTCGGATTATGAAATGCTGCCAGCGTGACTGCATAGAATGCCACACACATCAAACAACAGCAAATGTGCCTCTAATCTAAACCAGCTGTTCAGTACAATCTGTTTCCCAAACAATGCATATATATGCTTAAGTGAGCTGAACGCACCTCTAATAACTTGTTAGCCGCCAACCATTAACTACAATTAGCTTGATTGCTCATTGACCGGCAGCTGTGTAAGAGAATGTGTTTGGGCAAACAGAGCAGGACAAAAGCAATATTTTTTGGGTTATGTAGGTATGAGCTAGTATTCTGATATCCTTGTTTACTGGAATTTGGCGTTCACAGAAGGTTGTGGTATACAGTGATGACCATGGGTAAGTGTGGCTGTAAATATGAGGTAATTGCTGTGGTGTTGTTTGAAGGCCACTGAAGCATTTTTGAGGTATGCGTCAAATGTGTAGATCCTCCTTTGTTCAAACTTTTAAAATTGTGCCCTCGCTAGTAATTTGAGGAATCTTTTTTTCCCCCTCATGTAAGGTTGGCCGAGTAACCAAACATCATGATGGATTAACTTGTTCTCTGTTGCAGATAAGAAGGTACTGGATTGACCGGGTTCTCACAATGGGCTTTGCCTACACCTCAGAACAGCGGTACAGTCAGGGTGTCTTCAAGGTAAGGGATCCTTATGTCATATGGTTGTGTTCATGTTCACGCTCTGTTAGTATTGAATCATGGATCTTCTGTCTTAAGGAGAAGAAAGCCATGCTGTCTTTCACTACTGGATCCCAGGAGTCCATGTTCAGTTCCAACGGCATCAATGGAGACATGAATGTTACCTTGTGGCCACTGCAGGTGACGTAGAACGAACCGCTAGTATTGACTGGGTTTTTATTGAAGCATTAACGACACTAAATTAAGTCTGCTAACTGACATGTAACTTTGTCCCCTTGTAGAACGGTATCCTGCACTACTGTGGCTTCCAGGTTCTGGCCCCACAGATCTTCTGGGCTCCTCATCACGTCTCTTCTGAGGCTCGTTCCACCATGTTGGAGATGTGGCGAACACGATTACAGGGGCTTCTGGGAGAAACTCCTCTCTCCTTTACCCCGTCAGACAGTTTTGATTGTGAGCGTGGCTTTCTGCTCAAAGAGGATGTTGAGGAGATGCACAAGTCTGCAGATGTTGGCCTGACAGTTGGCATTCACCTTGGCAAACGTATCCCACTGAACAGCCAGACTAAAGCTGGGGTGTAGAATTATTTAACTTTCTGAATGTGCGGTCTGGTTGTGGCTTTATGAAATAAACGCAATTGTAATGTGTTCAAAGATCTCTTTTCTGATGACCAGTTTCACAAGTGTAGAAGTAATCTTAAACTCTTGTACTTAATTAACAAAATATGAATTGAAAGGAGATGCTAATTCCTGTAATCCGTTACTTCCAAACTTTCTAGGACAATGCATGGAATGTGTGCTGTGTAAAAACATTTGGCTCAATCTATGTAATCTAACACGCAGTCTTCAATTCCCTCGCCCAGTATGTTCCCTGTACTGTTTTGTGACGTTCTGTGTAGAACGAGCAACACAGCACATTTGATTTATTGAGTTGCCAGTAGAGGTGTACGCTTACGTGCCTGTGGGATGTGGCTTAAGTTCAATCCACCGAGCGTAGGTGTTATTTACCTCCTAGTTGACAGGAGGTAACTGTTAGCGACTCTTTTATTTCTACCCCACCACTTAAGACTCCTGCAATACAGTTGACAATGTTAAGCAAATTACTGGAAATAATGATGGGGAAAGAGCCTTCTTGGTGACACTCCATTTGTAGCTACGCTTTGCAGATTTGTTATTTAAATTACAAAGTTGTGTCTCCGTAGAGAAGACTTAGAGTAGACACAAATTCAAAGAAGTTGGCCCGACTGTGGGAACCCACCTGGGCAAACCTATCCCACCGAAAACAGCCGGCTTAAAGCTGGTGTTTAAAGATGTCTTTGCAATGTCCTGCTCTGTTTCATTACGTTAATAAATTGATGTCTTACTGTCAAAGTTGTGCTTGTGATGCAGGAGTCCTAAGTTCTTGAAGTTGTCTGATTTAGCAGTTTACTTCACCTAGAGGTTCTGCTCGAACTTTGACCCTGCCATGACCGTGGTGAAAATTTGTGTTAGGTTTAGCCTTTAATGGGATTCTTGCAGTACTTTTTGTACACATGTATTTTTGGATACAATGTATCTTAAATGAAAACGTTTCAAGTTTTTGCATATGTGCACAACGTTAAGTTCGCTATGGTTGTGGGCTTACATCGTGACTTTCTTTTTGGAAAAACTTGCCCGTGTTGGTGTGGTGGTGATGCAAGCGTTATTTGCACAACACATTCCGGAATGTCCCTGGGTTTGCATTCCAGACCTGCAGATTTGCGGTGATATAATGACTAAGGGGTTTAAAGTGCCAACTGTTGGCTATAATTCTCAGGTATTTCGTTTATCAGATTAACGAAATGCCAATCTCTACATATTTTTTACATAATCATCATTTTAGCATAGCCATGTCAACAGTGCTGGTATGAAAAACATCTGATTTGCGCATTGCAGGTGCCACAGTGAAATGTTGTTTGTCCTCAATTCTGTGGAAATATGTTCGTACGAAAAATCTCACTAATTTAGGCCAGAAGAGTAATCGTGTATTATAAGGGCAGGTTTAAGGCTCCCTGGTAGAGCCACTAAAGTATTCACGTCGTTTTAATTTATGTTGAATCTAGATCAAGTTCATCCGGCCTTCAGTAGTTAAGTCTGTTCTGTTTTGCCCACACAGACATACTGGCGGCCTGAATGAACTTTCCTACTGTGAAGGTATGGAGCAGCTTGAGGCCGTAGACCGTCTCTCTCACTCAGAACACAGGCCGTTGTTCGGGATGTCACTCTGGCATTCCAAACCCTGGACATCCAGACAGAGGAAATGGAGTCAGATGTAGACTGGAGTCTGTGATATGAAGGAGAAAGTTTCTCACAGTTCCCTACAATGCTTGGGATTGTTTACATCGGGTTGACATTCTTCTCAAGGTATTGCTCTGTTGTGTTGTTTAACCCTCCACTGCTTCTGTTCATTTGACGTTCCTCACTCAGCAGCGCTCGTTTTCTGACTGGATTAGCAGGCAGCTCGGTGTGTTACAGTTCTGTGTTGTGCTGCAATTTGTCAATTTTCATCTTCCACCCATTCCTCATTCCGATTTCCATCGATGTTGACGTTTTATAGACAATATGTTAAACGTTTGTTGTTGGAATTACCGACTGTTGATAAGCAACTGCTTGCTAGAGTTAGAGTCTATCTACATTGGCATTCAATCTATCGTTCAGCAGAGCCCGAGTCAACATGTAACTCGTTTGGGATAATGTACGCCAGTTCAGTATAGTATTTATATTTTTTCAGGACCACCTAGTGTATTGGTCCATTATGCAACCTTATTTAAGCTAATGCTATCGCAAGCTACACAAGCATTTAACATTTACCTGCATTCTGGACCAATGTGGCTACACACACGATCCATTGGCTGGGTTAATGTGAGTTCACTAGTACAACGCTGATCTGAGGGGTGTTTATAGCCAAATGGACAAGCCTTGTTTCAGCTAAATCACCCAGTGATTGCGCCACACTCTCCAACATGGTTCACCAAACAGCAGAGGTACACTACAAACGGTCAGAACGCCTGCGGTTCTGGGAAGGGTCGGGACCTGGGAAGGGTCGGGACGATACGGTTCAAAGGAAAGAGTTCAGATCCCGCGTCGTTCACTGGGGCTGCTGTTTCAGAACACAGGAAGCAGTGGTCAGCTAGCTGAGGTTTTATCCAGCATTTATGTTATAAAAAATACAGTTTATGATGCATCAACAATATGTTTATTGAACCATGTAATTCTGGTCTCTGGTATCGGACATTTGCCGGGAGAACGTAGGCTTATAGAGTCTCTGTAGTAACCATTGACGTCAGCAATATTTGAATTGTTTGGGTCCAGGTATGTTTGTCTGTCATATGTTTGTCTAGAACAAGATCCCTGAGAGAGATCTCCAGTTCTGTACCCATCATGCTCTGCTATTGTCCTCTGGGATTGTCCCACACTCTGGCTGCTGGGAAGACCATTCTCCACCCGGTCAATGGGAGGAAGTGGGCACTCTCTTCCACGGCACGGAGCCTGGCTCACCGGAAGAGCGTATCCGGATCTCTCAGGCAGCCGAAATACGCACGTCCATTAAGAAAAAAGTTTTCTGACACAAAGCCAAGGCAACAGGTGTGAAATGTACTTTATCTGTTGACACTGGATCTGGTTAAAAATGTCACCTAAAAGCCAATAGTAACCTAACGCGACAGGAAAAGTAAGCACACAGAGCTTACTGTTAAATTATATGACATTATATATGACACTTCTGAGATCAGACATAGTATATTATATTACCAGTTAGCCACACTTGGGGATAATACGACTCTTTTTTTCCAGCCAGAGGTTTCAAGGGTAAGGTTATCATTCTGTTTATTAGATATCCAGACACAGAGTGCCCTCTGACTGATTTCGGCTGGCCACAGGGTGTTTTGACGGGCCCGTAAATCAGTCTGAACGCTGGGCCAGGCGTGACAGGGGTCGTGACAGGGTTCACGACGGGTCAGTCATTAAAGATGATGACCAACAGCAGGGAACGTGGGAGACAGATATTGAAGAACGGAGAAGTGTAGAGATGAAGAGGGAGCAATGGAGAGGAAGAAATATGAGCAGGAGAGCAAGCGACTTGGAGAGCTGGGGAACACGAGTGTGAAAATAGGGAACGTGTGGGAGAGAAAATGAGCGACTCCACGAGAAAGGGTGAAAGTGAGAAACGGAGGTGAAGAGGTGAAGACCGAGGCAGATTTATTGGTCCCATGTGTTATGGTCCCACTCAGTCAGAGAGCACATTAAAATACAATCAATTATGCTTTGAGAATGAAAGTCACGCCACCAATGTGTGTGTGTGTGTGTGTGTGTGTGTGTTTGTGGGAGTGTGTGTGCCTGGCTGAGTTTACAGTACGTTAGTAGAGAATAATACAGGTCTCAGTGTGGCGTGATTGGAATAGACAGAAGGGACATGTGTGTAAACAACCACCGATGTGTACTGCCATGCCAGCCCCCCCGCTACCTCCACCAGCCTCTATTAAAGCTCTAATGGCTTCACATCTACCTCCACCAGCCTCTATTACAGCTCTAATGGCTTCACATCTACCCCCACCAGCCTCTATTAAAGCTCTAATGGCTTCACATCTACCTCCACCAGCCTCCATTACAGCTCTAATGGCTTCACATCTACCTGCACCAGCCTCTATTAAAGCTCTAATGGCTTCACATCAACCTGCACCAGCCTCTATTAAAGCTTTAATGGCTTCACATCTACCTGCACCAGCCTCTATTAAAGCTTTAATGGCTTCACATCTACCTGCACCAGCCTCTATTAAAGCTCTAATGGCTTCACATCTACCTGCACCAGCCTCCATTACAGCTCTAATGGCTTCACATCTACCTCCACCAGCCTCTATTAAAGCTCTAATGGCTTTACATCTACCTGCACCAGCCTCTATTAAAGCTCTAATGGCTTCCCATCTACCTGCACCAGCCTCTATTACAGCTCTAATGGCTTCACATCTACCCCCACCAGCCTCTATTAAAGCTCTAACGGCTTCACATCTACCTGCACGAGCCACCGTTCCTGCACACATGGAGAGTAATAAGACGACGACAGGCTGTTCCCTGTTTAATGGTAGCCTGTGAGGGGCTGAGCATTGGTCATTGGTTGCTGTCGGAGCACATTTAGAGTGACAAGCTTAACGGGAGTCAGCTATTAGGCTCCTCCCCTCTCTCAATGCTGTAATTAGAAGCAGAGCTTCTCCTGAGGCCCCTAACCAGCCTATCTACAGAGGAGCCTGGAGATAAATGGGTGCACGTCTCCCACTGTCCCTCTCTGCCCCCCTCTGTCTCCCTCTCTCCCCCTCTGTCCCCCTCTGTCTCCCTCTGTCCCCCTCTGTCCCCCTCTGTCTCCCTCTGTCTCCCTCTGTCTCCCCCTGTCTCCCCCTGTCTCCCTCTGTCCCCCTCTGTCCTCCTCTGTCCCCCTCTGTCCTCCTCTGTCTCCCTCTGTCTCCCTCTGTCCCCCTCTGTCCCTCTCTGTCTCCCTCTGTCCCCCTCTGTCCTCCTCTGTCCCCCTCTGTCCTCCTCTGTCTCCCTCTGTCTCCCTCTGTCCCCCTCTGTCCCTCTCTGTCTCCCTCTGTCCCCCTCTGTCCTCCTCTGTCTCCCTCTGTTCTCTGGGGTTCTCTCACTTTTCACTCACTCTCTCTGGTACCTGTCGTCACATACACAACCACAAAACACCACGTCATCCGTCATACTATCTGTGTGTGAGTCATGGCTGCAACCTTGATGTTACTGTATTTACAATGTAACATGAGCAAAGCACTCGCTGGGCCCTGAGGCAGGAATGGACCGGGATAAGAGAGAGGGACGATGGATGAATGAAGGGCGGCGTTAGATCTCCCATACCTCACTAGGAGCTCCAGGGGCACAGCGCTCAACTCCAGATAGCTGTTGGGTTGCCACATCCTGGCAGTAATCCCACCATAGCGCAGACGCCCAGCTCTGTGGACAAGCGTCGGGTGAGAATGTGAGTGGAAACCACCCGGGAGTCTGCGACCGAGGCACAGCCAGACCAAACTGTCTGTCAACAGATGTCACCCAGGCAACTGAAATCCTTTGTGCCCGCTGGGTTTACATGTTTCTTTATTACGAGCGGTTTATGTCGTCAATCGTTTGTCACTTAGATCCAACTAATAACCTGTTGATGTTATTCTGTCAGCTGTCTGAGGGGGTCATTCTGATGTTTCTGTGCGGAATGCAGCTCATTCGGATGTCAAAGATGGTGGTGGTGTTTTTATTGACAGTAGACGGTCTGTTTAGATCAGTGACTGATTAGTTACCTAGGCCAACCTTCTGCCCTCAAGGCTGTAATGACAAGGTGACTGTGGCTGTAAGCACGACTCCTTGTGTTTCCAACCATTCCTGTCAAGGGGAGGGTGGGCGGGGGGGTGTGGGGTATGATAAAGACAGCACATTCCAGCACTGTCATGAGGTGGCTCATTTCTCATTCACTGTTTGGCAGCGCGCAGAAGCCAAAAGTCAACCACCTTATCCGTGAACTCTGGCTGTCTGCAAAATGGAAAACTGCCATTCTTTGTGACCGACATCTGGGACGTTGGGATACGATTACAGGGTTAGTATCGTGTAGCACTGTTGTAAGAATTTAAAGAGCGCTGTTGGATCATGTACACTGTCTTGTCCCCCTTGGAGAGTATTGTCTGTCAGCGCTGAATCAATGGATTCTCTCTGAGCCATCACGGAACACCTGGCCAGGGATACGCCCTGTCATCTACATGGACTTAATGGACAGGATATTATATGGCGTTACATGGTGTTAAGGTATGTGTGTGTGTGTGTGTCTGTGCGTGTGTCTGTGCGTGTGTATGCGTGTGTGTGTGTTCGTTCAAGGGCCAGCCTGTCTGCATGTGTGTGGTTGGTGTGTATTTGTTCGTGTGAGGAACAGCCTGGCTGCATGTGTGGGTTTGTGCATGTGTGTTTGTGTGTATTCTCGTGTGTGTGTGTTCGTGTTCATGTGTGTGTGTTCGTGTGAGGGACAGCCTGTCTGCATGTGTGGGTTTGTGCATGCAGAGGCAAAAAGAAAGGAATTGCCAGATGAACCATCATTCCTGGGAGTCACTCTCAGGTGAATCAGGCAGGAACCTCCGTCTGTTATCTCACAGATCGACGTTCTTAGAGTGTTCCCTGGGCTAAATGAGATGTGTGTTAAGATGTGTGTTAAAGACAGCAGAATATAGGGGTTTGAGAGATTGAACAAACGGTAGCTGACAGATTGATTGAGAGGCTGAAGAAGGTAGAAAGAGAGAGAAATATGGACACAACTAAGATATTTTAAACAATTAAGTTAACCTGCCCAGAGATAAGAAGTATTTTACACCTGCATAACCTTCGAACATTTTTTTTTAGAATACTCTGTCCTTTCCTGCATGTTTTCGACATTTAGTCAATCCTGATAACTGACTAAATGTCAGTTATCAGGATTGACATTTAGTCAGTTATCAGGATTGAGCTGCAGTTGATTTATGGTTGCTATGAATAACACTCAGGAATGTCTTTATAAGCTACGTGACAATAACAAGACAGACTAAATCCTGACCAAAAGACACAACATAAGATCCTATGGCCCCTCCAGCAGAACGAACAAGACTGCAACAGTAAAGACAGAATGTGTCACTTTTTAACATTATTCAAAAAACAAATGTCTCTGCATGTCTTCTCCTTATCTCCTCATGTCTAATAATGTCTTCTCCTTATCTCCTCATGTCTCCTGAAGTCCATGCTGACCCTGTGAAATGCAATCTGACGGTGAGTTACAGTTACACAGACCAGCCTGTCCACTGCTGAACATAACATCATGAATGCAGATCAAACGTGCATCCTGTTTAAACAGTGTAGAATTCAACCTAAACTGAGAATGTTTAACATTAGCTGAGAAATAAACAAATCTTTGTAGCCCACAAGCCAACAGTAAACAGTTACCTGGGTGATGGCATGCACAGAAACACACACATGCACACAAACACTTGCATGCACACACACACACATACACACACACACACACACACACACACAAAAATGCCGACAAACACATGCACACAAACAAACACACACACACACGCACACACATGGACAAACACACACACACACACACATGCACACAAAATGCACACAAACACATGCACACACACTTACTAAACCTGCACTTTTCTGTACCAGATTAAAGACTGTGAAAATAAACCTTAAAGGAACATTTTCACAACTTTAAATCACTGATGTGTTTTTCCTTCCAACAGTAATCAACAGCGCATAAGAACAGGCTCTGTCATCCAAAAGAGAATCCCACTCTGCTTCCATGATTGCTGTTTGTGTTGTGTTGTGTGTGTCAGTGTGTTTGTGTTTTTGTGTGTGTTTGTGTGTGTGTGCATGTTTGTGTGTGTGTGTGTGTGTGTGTGTGTGGGTGCGTGTGTGTGTTTGTGTGTGTGTGTGTGTGTGTGTGTGTGTGTGTGTGTGTGTGTGTGTGTGTGTGTGTGTGCGTGTGTGTGTTTGTGTGTGTGTGTGTGTGTGTGTGTGTGTGTGTGTGTGTGTGTGTGTGTGTGTGTGTGTGTGTGTGTGTGAGTGTATAATAACAGAGGATCAGTGGGTTATTCCATCAGGCTTACTATGTACACCTGCTACTGGTAGTGTTTTCAATACACACTGCTGCTGTAGGATTGTTCTTTCAGCTCTGCAGCTGCACACACAATCTACACAAACTAACACACACACACTTACTTTCATTCTCTCTCACACGCACACGCACACGCACTCACACACAAATCTAAACAGAATCTCAGAGGAACCACTTGAGTCGATCTCTCTTTTTCTCTGTTTGAGTATTACAGAAGAACAGAGCACAACCGAGCTGAACAGAACAGAACAAAACATAAAACAACCGAATAGAGTAAAGCAAAACAGCAAAACATAACCAGGGAAAATAAGAATGGAGCAATTCAGAACAGACTACCACAACAGACCTGCAGAGGTTGGCAGCGGTTTGAAGGACCATGGATGCCTATCTGTAAAACATCCAAAAAATAGCCCCCTTATGTTTCACTTGTCCAGGACAATGGATATGCGTGCAAACGGGAGTCTACCTTTCAACCCTCCCAGAAACAACACTGGTGCATTGACTTCAGTGGTCCTTTATGAGGTCAGACTATCCACAGATCAGAGGCTTTGGAAAGTAATATGAATACGTTAG
Organism: Dallia pectoralis; assembly: GCA_029465975.1. Taxonomy (NCBI): domain Eukaryota; kingdom Metazoa; phylum Chordata; class Actinopteri; order Esociformes; family Umbridae; genus Dallia; species Dallia pectoralis. The sequence continues at coordinate 21,574,560 of CM055731.1, read as the reverse complement.
AGTTGAGATCATTCAATAGAGGGGCGTATTCTCCTCAGAAACTTTATTGTTGCAGTTTGCTTATTTGTTCGTTTAATATCCTGTACAGACAGCCGAGTCGGGTCAATTTACAATGGAACTGAATTGTTGTGAATGTCTTTGAAATTAACTAGACTTCAAATTTGACTCCAATTCTTAGTTTCCCTCTGTTCCTCAATTGATTAGAGTCACACTTTCATTTTTGATCCCTCTGTATAATCTGGTTAACTGATTATATTATTATCATTATCATATTATCCTGATGGCATGTTCTCCAACGCAGTTCCCTTTACATATTGCCTTGAAACGGGGCTTTTCTAGTGGACTGGGGCATAAGTGCTCACATGGGATGTTTAGATGAACGACCAGCTGTACTGTATGAAAGACGGAGCAGGTGAGCACTCATTCAACACACATTAGTCTCCCACAATGCTTTGTGCCACTTCCAAAAGGATGTGATGGTGTTCAGAATTAGACTGAATGCTGAGAAACAATGCACATGAGAGGCAAACAACAACCCTGCACCTGACTTAATTCTAAAAAAAATATCCATAGCGTTTTAGTTTTTTTCTAGAACATCAAATGTTTTTTTTAAATGTTTTGCCACATGTTTTTGCCGGCTTTGTGAATGCAGCACGTACATTGACAGACGATGAGGTCCGGATGTCAGATGAACACACACAGACAGTTAGACCTCAGAGCAAAAGACAGTTAATCAGTGACTAGGCCACAACTGCCATGAGTGCGTTGGAATGCTCTGTTTTTAATCATTGCTGGGTGTTGTGTGGTCACGTGACTGGGGAGAGACTGGGTTAAGCCCATTCTGTGGTTGTTCTCCTTGACTGGAGGGTTGTGGGTGTGACCGTGTATGGGTGCGTTATGCTGCTGACCTGGGTTTCATATCATGTCATAAACCGTTGAAAGGAGCTGAGAAAAAACACGATATCTTTGTGTAATGGAACACAGAAAATTATTCATTAGCAAAATTCGTAATAGCATATTGTATATATAAATGTATTATTTATACATTTATTATTATTTATACATTTATTATTATGTATTTATTTATTTATTATTGATTATTTTTCGATCTCGAAAAACCAGAGGGTTTAATTGTCAAGTTTACTGAACTCCCAAGACACATATAAACTGAACTAGACTGGTGGATATTAATTAAAATAAAGGCACAGGGTTGTATTGGTTGTTATTTATCATAATGAATATTAACGTGCCAGTCAATGTGTCCAGTCTCATCTCGCTTTGCACGTTATTGCACACTATACGTACATCTGTGTGGATTGTCAACACGTGTTTTTTTGCGGGGGGGGGCAATTGTTTTTTGGATAAAGAGGAAATTCGTCGCCTTTCCTCTTGGCAGAAACTTCAATGCGTGTGTTTTGGAGCTGCCAATAGAGAGGCGTATCAGCACGTAGTATATTAACAAGTGTAGTGGGAGGTACGATGGGAGGATAGAGACCCGACTCTCACACACTCAGTCCTAGTCAGAGAGCTTACAGGCACCAACTTTCCCTGGCTTGAATAAAAAGCATAACTGGACAATAATTCGCCTCAAGAGAAGAGCAACTAATTATTTCAGGGCACCTTTTCTCAATACCAAGTAAGTCATTTTATGTTCATTATGGTTTCTTTCGCATTTACGATTGGTAGACTGACGGACGGCGGGATCCTCACATAGTTTATTAAACAAAATACACACAACTTATTTAAAAAGCTATTTCATTTGTTCATCCAGATGTCCACACAAGTGCTAAGCATGTAGTGCATTGTTGCATGGGAGTTTTGGCTACGGATAAATGCATGATCCCAGTGTGACTATATGCAGTATCCGGGTCCCTCCATCCATATAAAGGGCTATGGTCTCACAGCGGGGAGCGCGGATTAACCCTTTCAATATGCGCCACTAGGTTACTACTCCGAGTCCCCTGGAATCTGATAAGGTATATAGACGTATGCGGTTTGCTTTCATGGTGGGTTTAAACCGCACTAACAATGGGATTGAATTGAATGTGTACTGAGATGCATGACGCATATTAACCCATGCAATTGACTCGGAGGCAACCTGCAGGACTGCTTATTTGGTGCTCTCGGGTGATAGATAGTGCATGAAAACCAACTCGGTGTTTTAAAGTTACTCATTAAGTTTAGTAACTGGACATATATTGGCTGCATTGTGATACATTGCTTTTTTAATGTCAAATGCGTAACCAAGTGCAAATGTCCCTTGCAAAGGTTTCCCACATAGTAAATTCTTAACGAAAACACGTTTTCAGCTAATATTAGTTTTTAGACACAATAGACACAATATAATGGATTAGCAGGTTTATTGGGAGTTTGTGGACCTTTCCGGATCTCTCTCTTAAACGCTTAACAGCTTAAACGAACTGAATGGAGATATTTCGGGGGAAAAGTCTGCTCAAATATTTATTCACACCGATTCTCTGTTCATAGATAAACGTATGAACCCGTGTTTTATTGTCCCAGATGTGTTGTGTATTGTAAATGCATGCTTGTCTAATATGTAACCGGATAGAACAGGGATCAGATATGCAGACTCGCCGTGCTGCCAAATATAAAAACATGCTCATGTTTAATGTTAGTTCGTCTATGTTGTAACAAGATTAAGTTTTACAGTGGGTGCTGTGAAACTACACTACTACTGTGTGTGTGTGTGTGTGTGTGTGTGTGTGTGTGTGCGCTATCAGATGGGCTGAGTTTAAACTGGATAAAGGATCGTAGAGATGAGGGGAGTTGGCACCTCTGGTGTTTCTATTTAACATATAATGGAGAATTACAGGGACACCCTCAGGTCTGCGTTACAATACGTGAGATCCATACGTGAAAGAGAATTTGAATAGTAGAGAGCCACAGGTCATGTCAGTGAGGTGCATACTGGCAAATAGTCATGAAAAGGATTTGGGACATAATTGCTGCTTCGGAGACATAATCAGACATTAGCGTTCGAGATAGACGTAACACAATTCAGATCCTAATTGGCCAGATACCCAGACACGCCCACTTAATCAAGTCTGGGCTCAATTTAATTATATCTGCATCACGTATTAACACTTAGGGCTTAGATCGGAGGTATTCAACTCTTACCCTATAATGCCTTATGTTCTACCATTATTAATCACACCCCCTGGTGTCCCAGGTCCAAATAAGTCCCAGATTAGACGGTTGCATTGGAAAAATAGAGTGGAACCGGATTTAAGGTCCAGGAGTTGAATGGATTTAGTGTAGTTCTGTTTCCAATGGCCAGTTAGGTGGTCTTTGGTGCCGTATAACACCTCCCAGGGCTGAGTCTGGAGGTAGTTCACTCTCAGAGTGTCTGAGTCTGGAGGTAGTTCACTCTCAGAGTGTCTGAGTCTGAAGGTAGTTCACTCTCAGAGTGTCTGAGTCTGGAGGTAGTTCACTCTCAGAGTGTCTGAGTCTGGAGGTAGTTCACTCTCAGAGTGTCTGAGTCTGAAGGTAGTTCACTCTCAGAGTGTCTGGGACTGGAGGTAGTTCACTCTCAGAGTGTCTGGGTCTGGAGGTATTCTCTCACTTTTCAGAGTGTCTGGGACTGGAGGTAGTTCACTCTCAGAGTGTCTGGTTCTGGAGGTATTCTCACACTTCTCAGAGTGTCTGAGTCTGGAGGTATTCTCCAATCTCATAGATAAGATGTCCCTTTGCTATAGTCAACATGGTTTCCTGTGGGATGGGAGACAGTTTGGTGTGGCTGTTGTGTTATTATGCGCTCACACAGCCCGCTCACACAGCCCGCTCACACAGCCCGCTCACACAGCCCTCTCACACAGCTTGTTCACTCAGCCCGCTCACACAGCCCGCTCACACAGCCCGCACACACAGCCCGCTCACACAGCCCGCTCACACAGCCCGCACACACAGCCCGCTCACACAGCCCGCACACACAGCCCGCTCACACAGCCCGCTCACACAGCCCGCTCACACAGCCCGCACACACAGCCCGCTCACACAGCCCGCTCACACAGCCCGCTCACACAGCCCGCTCACACAGCCCGCTCACACAGCCCGCTCACACAGCCCGCTCACACAGCCCGCTCACACAGCTCGCTCACACAGCTCGCTCACACAGCCCGCTCACACAGCCCGCTCACACAGCCCGCACACACAGCCCGCTCACACAGCCCGCTCACACAGCCCGCTCACACAGCCCGCACACACAGCCCGCTCACACAGCCCGCTCACACAGCCCGCTCACACAGCCCGCTCACACAGCCCGCTCACACAGCCCGCTCACACAGCCCGCTCACACAGCCCGCTCACACAGCCCGCTCACACAGCCCGCTCACACAGCCCGCTCACACAGCCCGCTCACACAGCCCGCTTACACAGGTGCTTTTAGCGGTCATGTTTTAATGCCTTGGAACCTGCTGTGTCGCTCAGCTGTCTCGACCTTTGAACACAACTGGACCATGTCTAGATTGGTTCAAACCCCCGTGCTAATGCCGCTCTGATGTCCTGACACATCATGAGCAGGAGGGTTAAATTACCCATGGTTCCATTCTCCTTCTACCCCAGGTCACCCGTCATGTGGAACAGAGACATAATGTCAGATCACGAGAGAGACCAATCGTGATCAGACATACTAGGAGGTCAGAGGTCGTGGTGTTTGACCCTGGCACCCATTAAACAGTGACATTTGTGTGTGTCGATATGGCACCTTTGTTGTATAGCCAATACTCCCGTGCTAAGGGCTTTATCAAAGGGATCTGCATTGTGTCAGGGCCTGGGAAAAGTAGGAATATTTGAACTAGTGGGATATATTAACTTGTGATGTATTGACAATGAGACACACCCACTCCTGTCTAGCTGTTCAACTATATTATCAGTAGAGTAGCATACTATTTACTAAAGTAGAACTATTTCCTAAACAGAAAAGTGGTATAAGGTTTTTCATTTTGACCAATGCGGAATGTTGGAGCATCGAACTTTTCGAGGAAAAACACATTGTTTCGATTCCAGATCTGATTTCCCCAGAGATATTTGGGACGTACGTATGTAAACTTGTGCTAAAGCTGGTGCTGCCATTCTACTGAACATGAATACATTCAGAGTTTGGAGTAATTCCTCAGTCATCCCAAAACAACAGAGCTTTTATGATTGCAAATAGAAGCATGTTATGAGTTACAACATTTGAATTGTCAGATTGCATTTGTTGGGTTATCATAACAAGCATATCACATTTACATTTTATTTCTGAGTTCATAACATACCATAATGCAGAACCGTATGTCGTAGCAAACTACTTTAATGATTTCACTCTGCCCCAGAAACTGAATGATGTCACGATCGGTTGACATTTTATTACCGAAAACTCATGGGAAGTGATTTTTCGTTAATAAATAACATTTCCAAAATGTACTTTGACATGTCACGTTTGGTGAACAGAAGGGTTGATAAACAGAGAGTTGGATCTGATGTGTTGTTGTTTCTTGTCTTTACAGATCCTAGGTCAGTGAAGTGTGAAGAATGAGCAGCTTCACCATGGATGAGCTGTTCGACATGTGGGAAGACCTGAACCTCACCGGCCTCCAGGAGAATGGGACCCGCGTGGAGATGGGCGGCTGTCCCACGGCATTTGACCGCAGCGCCCTTCTCCACTCCATGTGCGTCATCTATGTCTTCATCTTCGTGGTGGGTTTGGCTGCCAACGGCCTGGTCCTCTGGGTCAACGTCCGTGCCCAGCGAACCTCAGCCAGCTCGTCCGCTCGCCACGAGACCCACCTGTACATCGCCCACCTGGCGGTGGCTGACCTGTGTGTGTGTGCCACGCTGCCCGTGTGGGTCAGCTCCCTGGCCCAGCAAGGCCACTGGCCGTTCGGGGAGACGGCGTGCAAGCTCACCCACCTGCTTTTCTCCGTCAACCTCTTCGGGTCCATCTTCTTCCTGGCGTGTATGAGCGCCGACCGGTACCTGAGCGTGACGTGGCCCTCCGGTGGCGAGGAGGGCGACCGACGCCGGAAGCTGATTCGCCGCGCCGTGTGCGCGGGGTTGTGGCTTCTGGCCCTGGTGGCATCCCTGCCGGATACATACTTCCTCCGGGCGGTGAGGTCGTCCCACGGGGACGTGACCCTGTGCAGGCCCGTGTATCCGGACGACCAGCCCATGGAGTGGATGGTTGGGATACAGGTGAGTTTCATCCTGCTGGGGTTCGCCCTACCCTTCCCCGTCATTGCTCTGGCCTACGCCCTCCTCGCCAAAGCCCTCTCCTCCTCATCGTCCTCCGCCTCCATGGCTGTGGAACGGGAGCGCCGCGTGAGCCGCCGGGTGATCCTGGCCTACATCGTGGTGTTTCTTGGCTGCTGGGGGCCCTACCACGGGGTGCTCCTGGCCGATGCCCTCTCTCTGCTGGGACTCGTTCCTCTGAGCTGTGGGCTGGAGAACGGCATCTACGTGGCGCTGCATCTCACACAGTGCCTGTCGCTTCTTCACTGCTGTTTCAACCCCATTCTCTACAACTTCATCAACAGGAACTACCGCTACGACCTGATGAAGGCCTTCATCTTCAAGTACTCCACACGTACAGGGCTGGCCCGGCTCATTGAGCAGACACATCACTCTGAGACGGAGTACTCGGCGGTTGCCGCGGACAACACCCCAAAGATTACAGACAGAACTCTAGAACACACCACGGAACTTCAGAACACACCGCTGAACCCTAGAACATAGTCAGTCCATGGACCCAGCCCAAATAACGCATGGGCTAGATGGTGTGTCTGAATAATAAGCATGACTTTTACTTGGCTCAAGGCTGTTTGAATAATTGACCATTGCCATGAATCTGTCTTCCCTGGCGGCAGCAAACGTTGTGACTAAAGTGACTTGAAATGTATATGAATACTTTAAAATTCTCCTGGAACAAGCTACCTTGATTCTTCTTCTGCTGCATTGATTCCCTTGTGTGAAAGACGCCTCAACTCTGACCAACTCATGATGTCTGGAAAGCACTTAAACCCGAGAGAGTGGAGGAGTGGCTGGCTGTTTCAAATTGCTTTTGAAGTAGTGTAGAACACTGCATTGTAGTCATGGAGACTGCCCCTCAGACTCCCAAGCTCAACCAATCACATTCTCCCTCCCTGTCTGAGGCCACAGGCTGTGTTATAGTGACAGCTGTGATTGTACTGTAGACCTTTATTATATTGTTTAAAAAACTGCTAGAGGCGTATGTTTGTGCATGTGAAACACACCATTCACTTTATACATTTTACATATATATATATATATATATTATTGTTGGATTTCTTAAATTACTAAACGTTCTATTTTTGTACGTATTATACAATATTTTTGGTATATTTTCAACTTTCAATCTACGTCTACGCTGTCTAATTAATCCATGCTGTAATGTTTTAAATTTAATTTTGATAATAATCACTCACTCTATTATTCAAATCCTGCCGTCTAGTTCAGTGTTATTATACTTCAATCTGGCTCACATTCATCATTGTCCTTCGTCTAAGAGGTCTAGATTTTCAGAACAATTCATTCAGATGAAGGAAAGGCAGCCAGCTGTGAGTATTGACACTTAACAAAGTTGGGGTCAGTTTCATTTCAATTTCTCTTCAAGTAAACCACATTCCCTTCCAAGGTTTTCTTTGTTTACACACGAAGACCCGATTCATCTTTTCCATCACTAACTGGTCTTTGGACCCGTTACATCGGATTGTCCTTTCATTACACCTTATGCAGGCCGATTAAATATGGTCTGAAGACCAAATGGTGTGAATGAGATCAGATTGTTCCAGTGTAAAAACAGCCTCTTTGTCTGGCTGTTATTTAGGCTTATATTAGCATTAGAGCTGAGGGTGGGAAGTGTTCTCAATACGGCGTCAGGGACAGGGCCTGAGCTCACAGACCACAGTACAGACAGTGAGAGCTTTACAAGCAGGAACCAAATACAGCTTTACTACGTCAATGTGTAGAGAGTCGAAGTGGTGAAAAACCAGATGACCATTAGCGTGAGGAAGAGGAACCATACTGTATTCGGATTGTCTTATTATAGATTCAGTATGTGTGTGAGTGTGTGTGTGCGAGTGAGTGTGCGAGTGTGCGTGTGTGTGCGAGTGTGTGTGTGTGTGTGGCTACTTTTTCTGGGTCACCGTTTGAACAGCCTGACGCACACTTCCGCTACAATTGTATTTTTGTAATATCTCATAAATACGAAGTTACTATGTAAAAGTGTATTTTGGTCTGTCTCTGGTATTTTTGCTTGATGCGTTTCCACGGAGCCATCTCCTCATTTGTTTGTTGCTTTGCAAGGAATCCAATCCTAGATCGGAATGTAAAGGAAGGAAAAAGAATGTCTCAAATTTGTCCGAATCTATCATTGTGTTAAACCTTTGTGCTGTATAATTGAGATTTCTGTTACTCATATTATAAACCAAAAAGAAGTTCTGTGTGGAGGTTATTTTGTCTTTGTCGTAACACTTCAATCACAACAGTTCACTGTATAGTGTAGCAGCAAGCAATGACAGGAATGAATCAATCAGACACATATTTAACTAACTTTATTGGCCAAGTCAGCGTTTGAGTGATTTATATACAGTAGACGAGCCATCATGGTTCAGTTGTGAACCACAGCTGCCCGAATACCGCATGAAATGGACAGTACTCAGTTACAGTAACAATGCAGAACCATGTTTTATTCAGGAGGAATTTACGAGGAATTCCTTCTGTTAAACAGGCAGGGTAATTTATCCAGATGTGGTAACCCAGGCCTCACATATGGAATATAATATGGACACAGTGTCCTGCACCACACCCAATGTCACGGTCTTTCTTATCAGGCTGAGAAATTACGATGACAGTCATAACATTTACTGTAGCCGTAGAGTTGAGATACAATGAATAGAATTAAGAACGCATTAAACAGACTTTAATTTAATTATTTAACTCTTATTTCTGAAATCATACACCTGGTTTGATAAAGTACCTCAATTTTTGAACGGAACAAAAGCGCTCTGACACAAAATGTATTTCTCCGGGTTACTGAATCATCAGGCTGGCCGGAAACACACTGATTGGATTGAATCTCAGTAACAGACCAAAACTAACACTGCTTCACAATCCTTGGATTGCAGTGGGGGACAAGTGTTGCAGCTTACTTTTTATGATTCGTCACTTATGACCAGTCTGACTTTTGACTTATGCGAACAGTTTTATGTGCTCAGGGCTTTGTGCTTACAGGAGACGAGTCAAACCGAATAATACGTTCAGCTGTCTCATAACCAAACACATAGACCGATCCGTCCAGCCGTCTGATAACCTAACACAGACTGATCCGTCCAGTCGTCTCATAACCAAACACATAGACTGATCCGTCCAGCCGTCTGATAACCTAACACAGACTGATCCGTCCAGTCGTCTCATAACCAAACACATAGACTGATCCGTCCAGCCGTCTGATAACCAAACACATCTCATTGGGCAAACTGTCAAATGTCCCATCTGAGCTGTTGACTTTAGAGACTCTCTTATCGGTATCTCTGTGTTCTCACCATTATGAGCACATTAACCCTCTGCTGGACTGGCTCACCCAGAGATAGGAAGGATATACAACACAGCCAATGTAAATTAAGCCCAGCACAGAGGGCAAGTGCAGCAGAAGCACAGCATGTGGTATTGATACACTGAAGTCATCTGCTGTTTGTATTACACATTGAGGAGTGCCACATATGTAGTCACACAAACGCACGCACGCACGCGCACACACGCACACACACACACACACACACACACACACACACAGACACACGCACACACACACACACACACACACACACACACAGACACACGCACACACAAACACACACACACACAGTGGTGCCTCACAGGGGGCCACGGCCACCCTGATACAATCGCTGGCCCTCTCCCACCAGTTGCATAATATTAGAGTAGGCAAAACTGTAGAAGCAGAAACCAAAGTATAGCAGTTTGTGATAACTCTCAACTATAAGCCTACATTTCTCCTTGCTAAAATCCTGACGCTTACAGTAACAGTAAGATCATTTATAACCATCAAGTATCTCAATGGGGAGTGTTCGAATGCTAATAAGTCTACGTTTTAGAAATTCTGAATTCAGTTGAAGAGAACAGCTCTACCCGACGTTAGGGGAACTGTTGGTGTTGAATAAGAGAAGGAGCCCAGAGAATATTTGGGTGAAGGTCAAAGATAGTTTATCACCCCAGGACACCAGGAAGAGCGCAGATGAGGCCAGTCACACAGTCAGGCAGATGTTGGACAGATGTACTGCAGTGATTGAGTTGAAAGGCAATATGTTATATTATATTAAACATCAGCAATCATGATTAGTAATTTACAGTTTATACATGTTTTGTTTAATAATACATTTCCCCCAGACTGCTTTTGCTCACTTCTGATTGACATTAGGGTAAACATTTGAAGCCATTTACAGTGCTTTCCCTCATATTTACTTATAGACCAAAGTGCTTCCTGTTGCTTTAGATCAGTTACCGTCGTTAAATTCTGTGTCACTCTTTCATTTAGATTTGCTCAGCTACGTTGGGAAGGATTTTGAGAATGAACTGTTTCTGGAGCCTTAATATAATGTGTTACACTGTAACTTACTGTTTTTAACAATCATATAAATATACCACAGTTATGATCTGTTCCAGAGATGCTGTATTGTCCTCATAAACTGGTTAGTCCAAAACAAATACAATATGGAAAAAGTATTTTTACGAAGGTTGGCAAATATCCATGCTGTATTTTCTTCCCTTTGATCAAACGATAAAAAAGGGACTTTTCCAAAAACAACCTAATAAAATATTTGCAGTCTCACACATGTACATAAACACGTTAATGTATTCAAAAAGTCTAAACCCGCCAGTCTAGTTTGAAGTAAATTGCAAAACATTGTAAAAGGCACATGCAGTTGTTATGTGATCCACAGCAATCTGTCATAAACAAATCGCACGTTACCAATCAATTCAACACAGACAGTAGCCCACCACTGTTTGGAAACTCACACCCAGCATGTTGCCCATGTCTGTGAGCTGCCCATGTCTGTGAGCTGCATTTAGGAAGAAAACCTAGAGAGGAACCAGGGGGGTGGCCAGTCCTTTTCTGGCTGTGCTGAGTGAACTTAATAATGATTAAATGCATGTTTTAACGCAAGGAGTCTTGTAAAACAGTCCAGGTCAGATGCACTAACCTGACAGGAACAATCAGAAGGGGGAGGGTTAGGCTGGATTGGAAGCTGGAACTGTCAGGTATCATCAGCTGCAACACAACCAGGAGGGCCTCAGGAGGGGTCTGCTACACGTCCTGAGAGCTTGGTAGGTCCCACGGTGTGATCCATGGGTACATGTCCTACTTAATGGAAACGAAACAAGACACAAGGCAAAGTTAGACACCCAAGTCCCCTACTCTAGGCCAACAATATGGAAGTGTGAAAGCATGTGCCTCGGACAATAGTGAAAAACCACGAATTCCCTGCTAAGTACAACCGAGGCTGTTGGCAGATCGAAAATAGACACAACAGCAACGATCGGCCAGAGAACCTAAGCCTTAGAGAGTACGGCGTGCCAACAGGAACACACAACAACACAGGCTAGCATGCATATTGAAAATGACACGTAAACCCTGTTCAGAAGCTCTTCAGCTAACAAAAGCCAGTTCTGTCCGATTAGGGTCACAAGGGAAAGTGTCTGTGGAAAACACTGAGAACATTGACAGGATTCAAAGACCCTGCCGAATAACAGGAGAGAGATCTGTCAGGTCTTTCAACTCCCACCCGGGCCGCGGCAAACAACTGACGGTACCACGTTTCTGTCTCCCAACTGCTGCGTCCCACCACCTGTAGGTCCTAACCCAGTACTCGGTCGGTTAATTGATATGGCCTCGTGTCTCATGTGTAAAATATGAGCTCAACCACATCAAAAGGCATTGGTTTGGACAGGACACATGGTGTTGGAGGTTAGGGTTTATAACGTTGATTTATATTGCTCATGCGTGCTGAGGTTATGGACCCTGAATTTAGACATTTTTGTTTAATGTCTCTGACACCCTAGTCTCTGTCCACTAGAAAGGTCTGCCGGCACACTCCCCCACTGCCCCCACTAACACCCACACCACTACACCCCCCACACTATCAGAGCCGCATGAATGCTTTACTATTAATGATGGACCGCTAGACAGGGGCATGTGGTGGCAGAGGTGGCAGATGTTAAAACCTTCAAAATAATTTCCTCCGTGTTATTTTAACCTCGACGTGTTCCACTTTTCAAAGGGTGACGAGATAACCGCCATGGAAGAACCATATGCTTTTGATATATGATGACGCCAGTAAGTTTGGTCCGGCACGCCGCGTATTGTACGAATGTAGTTCAGACATCCTGATCTTTGCTTTTGTGTGTTCTATTTGAGTTATGAAGAGTGAATGGTAAATTAATAACAACATAAAAACAATGTGACATGGCAGCTGTTATGGTGTTCTGGATGCTTCATCCAGTAACAAAAAGATTGCTGGTTTGAATCCCCTTAGCCGAGCCCTGCAAGTAAGCAGCTCTGGCGTCTGCTAAATTAGTACAATGTCTAGTGGGTCGAGATCCTGTGAGGGGAGCCAATCTGTTCCAGGGTCTATAACACAACAACGCACACAGATGCTGACGGGATGCACATGAGAACAGTTAGCGATGTAAACATATTTATTTCTGAAAATGTTCTTCAAACATCTTCACGCAGTATGATTTCAACCTCCTGAGGCGTCTGTAGTTTGGTGAATGGCATCGTCTGTTGAGCTAGATGAAGCAGTGTAATAACGTCATTGTTGTTTATAAGTTCAGACTCATGAGTCCTGGCTCTGCGGAAACAGACCTTTGATTGACATCTGAGGTGAAAACAATATATTTTTTTACGAGCTCCTCTGGAGCTTTAAGAGAAACACAAATACGAGACGTCTAGCTTTCGTTCGTATGAAAGCAGACAAATGTCCTCATCTGTTGCTGTGTTCCGGTCTGGAGCAGGGGTTTGGTTTCCCCAAGCAAAACCATGTCTGTTTGCTGTGTTCCGGTCTGGAGCAGGGGTTTGGTTTCCCCAAGCAAAACCATGTCTGTTTGCTGTGTTCCGGTCTGGAGCAGGGGTTTGGTTTTCCCAAGCAAAACCATGTCTGTTTGCTGTGTTCCGGTCTGGAGCAGGGGTTTGGTTTCCCCCTATAAAACCATGTCTGTTTGCTGACTTACACAGAGCACCAGACTGTAACTCTCACCAGAATCTTTCCTAATAACGTGTAGCAACTTTATAAAACTCTCTCTCACCATGTAAAGGGCCACAGAGTTTCTGTAAAGTACGATCCAGTCGTGGAAGAAAAAGTGTCTGTCTTGATCACCCTGTATCACATTCTTATCTACATACACAGTCTGCATTGTGGATAAAACCAAAAGTTACAGTCTGGATCTTCCAGGGATGATATTCTGTTTACTGTCCTCCCGAGGATGCTTTAAAGCATTTTTAAACGTACACCTTTGATACGAGCGCTGAGAGCATTGAGGCGGTATTAAATGCCAAGTACCCGCTTTGGAATGAAGAATTGTACATCTGTTGCCAAAAAAAGAATTTACGGTATTGACTTTTCCTATAACTGATTAGATACTGTTGCACCACTGTAAAACAATGCAAAACCATTGTTTGCCAAATCAGTCCACTCCCATAAAGGTCAGGTAACGGCAATGTTAATGAGCAAGCAGTAAAACGAGGCCTATAATTCAAAGCCTAAAGGGTGGTGTATTCCGCTGGGGAGATTGCCAGGCCTTCCAGGATCTACCAATACATCTCATACAGTGTAGCGTCTGTTACTGATTGCATCCTGCCTTTCCTTCCTTCAGAAACACACACACACACACATCTAAACAAAGTCATATAGTGTCACACACACACACCGCCTGACAACGTGTGTAGAGTGTCTCCGTTCCTCTGTTACGGGTCAGTGAGAAACCAGGATGTGTCAGCCTATCCGGAGTGTGTGAAGTGTGTTGCTCCTCATGTTCTGACCCAGAGAAAGGTCAAAGGTCTGTTGTCTCATATAACACGGCAACTGTAGGATGGTGGAAACACACAACACACACACACACACACACATCCCTGCTCCTGCATTATCCTCCCTGAGCTCCTCTCACTCCTCGGTCAATGTCCGGTCTCTCTCTCTCTCTCTCTGTGTGTCTCAGTCTCCCTGGACAGTAGAAGAGAGACACGCCCTGGTATCACTGAGTATCAGCTTACAGGGAATTCCTGTCCCACTCACACACACTTCTCACCCTGGAGTCTGGACACCACTCAGTGCTTATCAATGGAGTGGAGAATAGACATAACATCTAGACAGATTATCCACGGATCTCCGCTCGTGTTCTGGCACCCAGAGAGACACCCAGAGCACCCACCCTATTTCTGGCACTTCCCCCAGAGGCCCGCCTCCTGCTGGTCTCTCTCTCCTGCGTTCCTCCACGCTTATGTTGCTGTTGCAGGTTCGTACTCGCCAGGGAACTCTGTGTTACGTTGTGTGCACACCCATACATCACACACCCGACACACACACACACACTCCCACAATATTTAACCCCCCACACACACACACACAAACTCCCCCACATCTACAAACAGATCCACCCACAAAGACACAACGGGAGTATTTCCTAACCACTGTTGCTCTGGGCACAACATCTAGCGAACGGTTGCAGGACAGAGGTGTTCAAAAAAAAGATTGTGTAAATCAAGTATATCAGGAAACATCCGAGAACATGACGCACAAACGTCACATTGGAAGGGACAGGGAACACCAAGGCAGGAGAAACGTCCGCAGGAGAAAACAGCGCAGGGGATCCAAACAAAACATGGAAACCGAGGAATAACTAAATTACATAGAACATAGGAAATGAACAGGCGGCATGGCACAGTGACCGGCCGTTACCATCTGAGGATAGAAAAGTTAGACAAATTATGATCAAAATGCCCTGAATTAATTCAATTGAGATGACTGATAAAGGAGACTGCGGTTTCACAGCAGGGTGAGAGGGTCAGGGGTTTGGGGGGGCGGGTAGCGTAATGGTGGTGTCTAGCCTTGTATTTAAGATTTGGCACCTCTAACACATCCGACACCATATCTCAGCACCCGTCTGCAACAATTGACCAGTTCTTGAATACATAGGGATCCCATTCCCCCTGCGGTGTGTGTGATCCGGTCACATGTATCCGTTACCAACTGTCTCTGTTGTTATGGAAACCGATTTTCAGCAAGCTTAGCAGAATATTGTTGACTTGTCGGAGTATTATGATTACAGAAGGCGACACACAGATTTAGTATAGGAAAGGCATGAATAAAGGAAATATGAATCCACATGTGTCTGACTCACACAATATAAAACACACACACACAGCGAGAAACATGGCTTTCAAGTGCTCGTGCGTAGTTATGAAATTGAGGTAAGTTCTCTTAAAAGAGAGTTGGAACCAACAGCAGATTTGAGATAACGTTACGGCTGTGCGTTTCCCTGCCAACAGTTACCAAGGCTATCCAGCACATCAAAGGCCCTCCGGCAACCGCAGCCAAGAAAGTGTCAAAGATTGTTAAAAAGAAAAATGCAGGAAAGATGGAGGGAATTAAGGTATACTGGCTGTTATCTGTTTGTGAGTGAGCTTCTGAGAACCGGTTTTAATAAAACACAGAATGATAATGAAGTCTCATAAAAAGTTGACTAATGTCTGATAAAGCTATAAAAATAAAAGATGGTCGTGTTTGCGTTGGCCCGAGACACACACACTCCTGTTCTTCTTTCTGTGAACTCTCTTCGAGGCTTCGCGTCACCGATGCCTGGACTCTCAGTGAGAACCAACACACTTTCTGTGAAAGCTGAACCAGAGTACTTCCCTATTGTGACAATTCTTCAGAATACACTATTTCCATCATTAGACAGAATGACACATACTCCTACAAACCCATTGTTTCCTTTAGCACAGCAACGGGCTCCTCGCGAAGTCGCCCAACGAGGTGAACAGGAACGACTAGAAACGGTCGCTTGTTTTCAGCCTGACTAGAAGCACTTAGCCGCCTCTGTCTCTCAGTCTCGGCACATCTGATGAATGAACACTTTCACTGGGCTTGAATATGTCAAGCAGAGGATGAAACATAACCTGGTACATGAGCAGGCCTAGCAGAGGTAACTCTATCTGGGCACGGATCACTGGGACAAACAGCAGCACAGGACAGGAGTTGCCTGTTCTACATCCACATGTCACGCTAGTTAATGAGCTTCCTTCACGTGTCTGTCACCTTGTAATCCATATTGCTGGAATAACAATATCCGCAGTATGACTGTCATTAATAACCGTCCGCACAAACATATTACAACACACACACACACACACACACACACACACACACACACACACACACACACACACACACATGGTCTGACACACTCCGTCAGCAGACCTGGCTGGGTCTGACAATGACAAAGTGTACAACTGTTATAAATACACGCAGGGATACATGCAACCACAGACAGACGCAAACACAAACGCAACACACACACACGCAATGCACATGCGCACAAACAAAACACGCACAAGCGCCTACGAACAACACACACACACACACACACTGAGGAACACATTCATCCATATCTGCTAGGAGAAAACCAAGAAACATACAGCAGCTCCAGAGCCCTGGGGTGTCATCCATCACTTCTCCAGCCATGGGGACCCGGGTCGGAGGTTCCATGTCCGGGTCCCTGGTCGGAGGTTCCATGTTCCAGGTCAGGGGTTTGGAGACATGTCAGACTAAGCACGCACAGGAGCAGGGACTGGAGCAACTCTGGCCTACAGCATTGACCAAACAGACACACACACACACACACATCCACACACACACACGCACGCACGCACACACACACGCACGCACGCACGCACACACACACACACACAATCAAACATATTTTATACATTATCATGATTCTGAAATTCTCTCTTCCTTCCTTAGCTATCAACAGTTTATAACATCCATCCACCGCAACCTTGGTCCTTTATTTGTGTAAAAGAAAAGTCACCGTCCTGTAAGTTTTCTGTCAGTATATCTAATAGAGATGTGTGAACAGGCAACACTTAATTCAGCTTTTTATTAAGATGTTCAATATTACATTTTTGGGAGGTTTGTAATTGTCTTCTGGTCAAAACCTCTGGCGTAAATCTGAAATGCGGTTTTGATTGACATGAGCCCTATCTTTCCCTCGTTCCCTCAGCCCACCCCCTCCAGCCCCCCCCTCCCAGCACCCCTGCTTATGTGGAATACATCTGGAGACTGGTGTATAAATAACATCATAACGAAATCGGTGACTTCCAACCAGAAGTATTTAACAGCGAAGATATCTTGTGTGTTCTGTGCCATCACAATAAGTGTGTTCTGTGCCATCACAATAAGTGTGTTCTGTGCCATCACAATAAGTGTGTTCTGTGCCATCACAATAAGTGTGTTCTGTGCCATCACAATAAGTGTGTTCTGTGCCATCACAATAAGTGTGTTCTGTGCCATCACAATAAGTGTGTTCTGTGCCATCACAATAAGTGTGTTCTGTGCCATCACAATAAGTGTGTTCTGTGCCATCACAATAAGTGTGTTCTGTGCCATCACAGTAAGTGTGTTCTGTGCCATCACAATAAGTGTGTTCTGTGCCATCACAATAAGTGTGTTCTGTGCCATCACAGTAAGTGTGTTCTGTGCCATCACAATAAGTGTGTTCTGTGCCATCACAATAAGTGTGTTCTGTGCCATCACAATAAGTGTGTTCTGTGCCATCACAATAAGTGTGTTCTGTGCCATCACAATAAGCTTGTTGGTGCCTTTAGCATTTGTGACGTAACATTCATCGTACAATTATTAGCACTAGATTGTGTGATCCCTTATTTAGCCGAGCCGAACACAAAGAGATTTGCTTTTCCGTTACCACGTTAACCGTGACTAAGAAAACAGCCTGGGGTAAACCGTGACACAAAATAGAAACTCAGAAATAAGTACATCCGCATTTCTCATGTCCGGTTCCTTCTCAAATCTGAATGACAGTGTTTTCATCTGTGTTGTCAATGACGATATGTTAATATACAATACGCTGTGATACGCTGAGATGGTTTTAGATGCCCCTAGGGTCTTGTCAACCTCAGCATGTGTGCTTTTTAACTGTCAATCATCCAGTGTTCTGCTTGCTCAGGCACTCACGAAACACTGCTGCACTCTGGGTAATTCCTCGGTTCCGCTGATGGTCAAACCCACCACAGAGCAGAATCAACAGTCTATCAGAACAGTTGACTTTATAAATGTAGATTGTGAATTGTGTTCATTGTATTCATTGTGCGTTGTGTGTTTACACGCACACTGAAACATGTTTGCCTTCTCCTGACGGTGTGTGACGGGAGTCATGGTGACAGGTGACGAGGGTTCAGAGAGGTGTCACTGACCTCGTCTTAATAGGAGTTCACGTAGCTAGCAGGGTCCTGAGAGAGCTGTGTTTAACTATTTGGGCTGTGATGAATCTGATGTCAAAGAAGAACCCAATAAGCACATTTCATTAGCTTTAATATGACGCCTTTGCAACTTTGTTTTGGTACTGTTATGCTGGTGGTGCATACGGATTGGTGCTGTGGTCGATTTATCCTGGAAATGTTGGAAAACAAACGATTACATTTGGCCTCTGACTGACATCCCCGGCTGTTACTGCTTTATTAGAGACTTGTGGTGTTGCAGAGGTGCCATAAAGCCCTGGAAATGTCCCTCTGTAGTGGTGTCAGCGAGCTGGCAGGCCTGTGATCTAACAAAATAACAGCCTATAGAACCGGTATGAAGCACAAACCACAGCAACACAGGCAGAGGCAATATGAAAAGGTCATCCCAATATCAGCAACACAACAACGAGAATTAGCATGACAATTATGACAATATTCAATAGCAGTGGTAGTGAGCCGATGTAATTGGTTTGTCAAGTCTGTGAAAGTAAGATCATCCCATGGCGAATGCACTTGTCATGTCTCGTAGCGCAATATTTACTATCACCGGCTAAACATCAAACCAATTCTTTGGTTTTGGAGTTAATCACATAGTTTGTTCCGGAGAGCATGGCAGAGTGTGACCGTGTGTCTGAAATACCAAAAACATGCCATGTCTTTGATGTTCAGGGATGATTTACATCCATGACTTGGTGGAACCAATAGGATGAGGCCACTTGAGACCCTCCCTCCCCGAACACCTTTGCCCTCTGACCCTAGGTGACCTTGGCTTCCGCTGTAGACATTACTTCCTCAGGTCAGAACCTTTCGGGGTGTCACTGAGGACGACCACATCCTGAACATCCCAGATAATAGTCAAGGGAACACACCTTGGAGGTGAACTGTCTCCTGTCCTCAACACAACTGTGGAGGAATTGAGTGTTTCTGCCAAACTCATGATGTCTATCAGTTGTATTCGTCATTGAGTTTGGTGAGGATATTTTGTTTCTAATCTTATTGTAAGCCCGGGTTGGAATCGAAACTGTCTCTGAGCAGTAATTGTGACCGTAACCCTTATTTCGACCGTAACCGTAATCATATCCCTATGTTAAACATGTTTAACCACTGCATACCACCAACACCACACACTTTGAACTCTTAAGTCGTCCTGTTATTACATGTCGAAGGAACTGGCTTCATCACTAAGTATGTTACAGAGACTGAGAACAGGCACGCATGGAAACAACTGTACAAACACACTGACTCATACACACTCATATATATATATACACACACTCATATATATACACACACACACTCATATATATACACACACATACTCATATATATACACACACATATACACACTGACTCATATATATATACACACACACTCATATATATATATACACACACACACTCATATATATACACACACACACTCATATATACATACACACACTCATATATATACACACACACACTCATATATATACACACACATATACACACTGACTCATATATATATATACACACACACACACTCATATATATATACACACACTCATATATATACACACACACACTCATATATATACACACACACACTCATATATACATACACACACTCATATATATATACACACACACACACTCATATATATATACACACACATATACACACTGACTCATATATATATATACACACACACTCATATATATATATACATACTCATATATATATACACACACACTCATATATATACACACACACACTCATATATACATACACACACTCATATATATACACACACACACTCACATATATACACACACACATATACACACTGACTCATATATATATACACACACACTCATATATATATACACACATATACACACTGACTCATATATATACACACACACACACTCATATATATACACACATATACATATTCATATATATATACACACACACTCATATATATATATACACACACACTCATATATATATACACACACACTCATATATATACACACACACACTCATATAAATATACACACACACATATATATACACACACACACACACTCATATATATACACATACATATACACACTGACTCATATATATATATACACACACACTCATATATATATACACACATATACACACTGACTCATATATATATATACACACACACTCATATATATATACACACACTCATATATATACACACACACACACACACTAACATATATACACACACACATATACACACTGACTCATATATATATACACACACACTCATATATATATACACACATATACACACTGACTCATATATATATACACACACACACTCTTATATATACACACATATACATAGTCATATATATATACACACACACTCATATATATATATACACACACACTCATATATATATACACACACACTCATATATATACACACACACACACTCATATAAATATACACACACTCATATATATACACACACACACACTCATATACATACACATACATATACACACTGACTCATATATATATATACACACACACTCATATATATATACACACATATACACACTGACTCATATATATATATACACACACACTCATATATATATACACACACTCATATATATACACACACACACACACACTCACATATATACACACACACATATACACACTGACTCATATATATATACACACACACTCATATATATATACACACATATACACACTGACTCATATATATACACACACACACACTCATATATATACACACATATACATACTCATATATATATACACACACTCATATATATATATACACACACACTCATATATATATACACACACACACTCATATATATACACACACACACTCATATAAATATACACACACTCATATATATACACACACACACACTCATATATATACACATACATATACACACTGACTCATATATATATATATACACACACACTCATATATATATACACACATATACACACTGACTCATATATATATATACACACACACTCATATATATATACACACACTCATATATATACACACACACACACACACTCATATATATACACATACATATACACACTGACTCATATATATATACACACACACTCATATATATACACACACATATACACACTCATATATATATATACACACACACACACACTCATATATATATACACACACACTCATATATATATATACACACACACACACACACACACTCATATATATATACACACCCACTCATATATATATACACACACACTCATATATATATACACACACACACACACACTCATATATATATACACACACACACACACACTCATATATATACACACACACTCATATATATATATACACACACACTCATTTATATATACACACACACTCATATATATACACACACTCATATATATACACACACACACTCATATATATATACACACACACTCATATATAAATACACACATATACACTGATTCACACACACTCATATATATATACACACATATACACACTGACTCACACACACTCATATATATACACACACATATACACACTGACTCACACACACTCATATATATATATACACACATATACACACTGACTCACACACACTCATATATATATACACACATATACACACTGACTCACACACACTCATATATATATACACACACATATACACACTGACTCACACACACTCATATATATATACACACACCCTCACACATATACACACTGACTCACACACACTCATATATATATACACACATATACACACTGACTCATACACACTCATATATATGTACACACATATACACACTGACTCACACACACTCATATATACATACACACATATACACACTGACTCACACACACTCATATATATACACACATATACACACTGACTCACACACACTCATATATATATACACACACATATACACACTGACTCACACACACTCATATATATATACACACATATACACACTGACTCACACACACTCATACATATATATATACACACATATACACACTGACTCACACACACTCATATATATATATACACACACACTCATATATATATGCACACATATACACACTGACTCACACACACTCATATATATATACACACACACTCATATATATATACACACATATACACACTGACTCACACACACTCATATATATATATACACACATATACACACTGACTCATACACACTCATATATATATGCACACATATACACACTGACTCATACAAACTCATATATATATACACACATATACACACTGACTCACACACACTCATATATATATACACACACACACTCATATATATATACACACATATACGCACTGACTCACACACACTCATATATATATACACACACACTCATATATATATACACACATATACGCACTGACTCACACACACTCATATATATATACACACATATACACACTGACTCATACACACTCATATATATACACACACACACTCACACATATACATGCTCACAAGTACACATTCACACACATTCAAACTCACACATATACACTCATACATATACGCGCTCACACGTACACACTTACACACACATACGCATACACACTCACCAATATACACACATTCACATACACACACACACACACTCACATATACACACATTCACATACAGACTCACACATTCACATTCACACTCACACATACACACTCACATTACACACTCACACATACACATTCACAGACATTCACACTCACACATTCACACTCGTACATACACATACGCACATACACACTCACACACTCACACATCCCAAACTGGACCCATACTGTGTCCACAATCAGAGCTTTAGGACACCTATAGAAGTTAAAGAAATCAGTTGAATTCCAGATTTGATACGGGTGAACTTTGTGAACATTTCTTCAACTCGAGCACAAAAAACATGGAAACCAGCGATATGGCCAAAAGGAATGTCCTGCCAGGGATCCATGAGTGTGTCTCAATACATCAGGAATGTACAGCCCAAATGGACTGTCTTGGTGTCACGGCAACCGTATCTATGAAAGGGGTACACTTCAGCTCCATTGTTGTTTATATATTCAAACAACCATAGGAATATTCTGTTAAAAAGACAATCGAATGACATTATTCTAACTCTGAAATCAATGTTTCACACGTACATTGAACATAAACATATGTTGAGGCTGGAGATACCAGCTGTTTAATATTTTGCAATAACATCTGCAGTGAATGTTTGGGTCTGAGAAGTTTACAGAAAGAGGCCGTTGAAGCACACAGACGATAACTGTTTGATAAGGGGACATGCGGTACTAGTGTGTTATCTCGAAGTGTCCGTGCCTTTATTCACATACAAACAACATGTCTTAACGGGAGTCGCACAGCTGTCATCTCAGTCCAATGCGGGTCATGTCCGTTAGCCGACATTCACTACTGACAATCGTATCTGATCGACTTTCACTTTACTGAAAATAACTTGCCTCCTCTTATCGCATTTAATTATTTCTCGGCTTCGCCTAACTGTTTAGAGTTCTCTTCAATCAGTCAGTGTAAAACAATGAGTTGAAATTAGTAAATTCCTTCTCTGGAACACATTCTTCCATTGTGTGTAAAGTTCACGAGGTCTATAGACAATTTATACTTGCATAGCACGGGGTATCATTTTACTACAGGGAAATCCAACTCTAATGGGCTGATAAATCTTTCCGCTTCGAACATCTATGTTACGTAAGCCAAACCCACTGGGCGGACACAACACAGGGAAGAAAAACAAGACAGAAACCCACGGAACCACTAAGAATGCCAGCCTTCATCCGAGCCTTCGTCTGAGGCCCGCTGAGCGTAGAACCGGTCCAATGTAGCTAAACAGGTCTTCCCGATTGGTTGCGCTGTCGTATCTCAGTTTCTGTATTGAGGGGCCTGGTCAGGGCCGCTGTTACGTTCTGTTGTTCGTTGTTGGTCGTACGTTTCATTTCCTGCAGTTCAATCTCCTAAGACGCTTCCAATCTATTGACCTCTCATTTTCTCCATGAGCTGCGTGAAGTGCTGCAGAACACAACGTGGCCATACATCCATCGGATCGGAGGAGAAACCGATACCATCTGCGCTACCCAGTGTCCCGTAATGATATAGTCTGCCTGTTCTAGTAAACCACGCACGTCTCATGTCCCAGGGCACTCTCAGATGAGAGGAGCTATATAAATCCAGTCTATTATTAGCCAGTTCTGCTCGTTGGATCCCGGCCAGCATCGTATAATGGGCCGCTCACCGTGGGCAAAATCTTTATTGTTACCATGTCAATCCTAGACTCGTCAGCCAAGTCAAAAATGACTTTTATTTAGGCCAACCAGCAGGATATTCTGAGTACGATCAGTGGAATAGATAGACGACCTGCAGGCCCTAATCACGATGCTAACAGTTGTTTATTTCCAGTGTTTTGTTACGTCTTACTGGACGTCTCCTACAGGCCATCACGTCACTGCACTTACTTCCCTCCATTCTCTTTCCAATTAGAAAGAAAGGGCCGTGTTCAGGAAGTTTGTATGTTTGTGTGTACACACGTGTGTGTGTGTGTGTGTGTGAGGTTGAGAGATCACCACTTTCACAGGCACTATCTCTGATAACAGCTGCCCTGCAGTGTTGATGTTTTCAGAAAAGTAGGTCAGAGGGGTGCATAACCTCTACCGAGTGTGCAGGCAGAGATAAGCGTTATCCCTTCACAACACACACACACACACACCCAAATATCTAGTGTGTATTAGTGTAGCAGACGTGCTAGCACATTGGTGTGTGTGTGTGTGGGGGGTACCGAGCTGTGATAAAGAGCCCCCCTCCAGCACAGCTGATGGATAGCGTGTGTGTACTATTACATCAACCCAGGGAGGTCTCATGACATGTCTAACAGTCTCTGGACAGTTGGTTCCCCGGACAGCAGGCAGCTGCTGTTGCACCCTGGGATAGAGGCTGACAGATGTGGAGGTCCACAGGGACGGGAATAGCACACATTCTACCAGACGTGGAGGAATGTACTGAACATGCATGCATGTCTAAAGCTGAAGGCTGACCCGAACCAGCGAACGATGGTGGTCGTCCGTAAACATATTCAGACTGAGTGTGTCGGAGTGATTAAGGGGTGTTGTTAGTGGAATTGTGTTTGTGTGAGTGTCCTGAGAAATCCAGCGGCGTGTGTGTGCCTCTGCTTTCTCTCACACCACTGAGCCGTACTGGTCAGAACCACCCTGGAGACTAGTGCTTAGATCTACCTCAGTGACGGGAAGTAATATGGCAAGTTAATAGAAAGAGAGAGAGAGAGTGAAAGAGAGGAAGGAGCGAAAGAGGATGAAAGAGAGAAGTGCGCGCGCGTGTGTGTTCTTAAACTCCCAAGTGACACAAAGAGGGATTTAAAACAAGTGATGCAGCAATCTGTAGTTGGAGACAGTTAGCCTGGACATTAGTTAGTGTCACCTGTTCACTGCTGTTCTGTCTCAGTGGTTGGTCCAGCACCTGACAGCCCGGTCAGCATCCGGTTTGTGTCCCACCAGTAAGGGGTGTTATGAATTGTCTCCTGGGTGAGTGGTTTGATGTTGTCTAAGCCTCTACAGTTCACCACAGTGGGTCGTTGGGTCTAGGCTATAACAGCTGGCTTGGGCCCGTTTGGGGGTCCCGTCCCACTCGATTGTGTGATACAAATAATATGTTTGCACTGCTATTTAAAATAAATACAGAGATTTTTTTCAGCTGTGGTATTTTGGGTTTGTGTCCTTTTTAATCTCAGCACGACTGACTCTGAAGGCCTGACAAAAGATCAAACCTGACTTATTTTAAATTAAACCGGCAGGTAATGACCAGAATAACCTCCCTGAGTCGGTGGATCAAGCTACTATGTGTGTGTGTGTGTGTGTGTGTGTGTGCCCAAGTGTGTGTGAGAAATCAAAGAACTACCATGATGATTCGAAAATGACAGCTGATTGAACAAGGAACAGATCTGTACTAATTGAAGACTATGAGTGGGTTTTAAGATGTCTGACCCTTTAAAATTGGTTTCTATAACTACCCCTTCAGTATTCAGAGCCCCTGCTGGGAGGATAAATGAAAGACCTGACCCACAGTGCTGCTCAGCAGATTACTGTAATTACTGGGAAAATCTCACAGGGTTATTTGGTTGCATTAATACAAAGCGGTTTAAAAAAATGGGCTGTGGAATATTTATGCTAATTAATTTGGGCTTGAAATTGTACATTTTTCGCCAATAATTTAACTATCGCTTCCACAAAGACTAGAACAGGACAAAGCTTAGCTTAGATCAATTAACACTTCCATTTACAAATGTTCAGAACTGATTTACAAAGGAACATTTTGAAACAGGTACAACACAGAAAAAAGTAATTTCCTGCAGTAATTAGTCAGTGTTTCGTTAAATACACATATTTCATGTGAAAAACACACGACCAAGAGAATACTGGAATTATTCGTTTCACCGTTGGATGGAGTTTATACAATCTGGCCCAAAGTGACTCTCTGAGGTGATTCATTACATCAGGGCAGTTGAAACGGGAACGTACATGTTCCACTAGCTAAGATGACCACTGAACAGAAGAGCTCCAAGAAGAGCTCACAACGATCAGTTGACACAGTTACTAGGGAGCTACATGTAGACTGGAAACTTAAGAGACAAGCTCAAATGGCTTGGATTTTATTACTTAGTTATTCGTAGGCAGGAGAAGAAAGAAGCAACATTTTTGCGTTTTTGAAATACGTTCTATATACAGAAGAGTCCCTGGAACAAGGAATTGGTTTGGGTTTTGCCCTGGTAGTCGGACAAGTTCATCTGCAATAGTAAAGGAAAAGCATAGTACACTGTTAGAAAATGGGGAAAAATACATATATAACGACGTACACTTTTAAAAGTAAGCTGTGCCAAACATACTTAACAACATGTTTCGATTATTAGGTTGTGTTTACACAGAATAACACTTAATGCACTTTCATCTCTGATCATTTTCCATTATTTGCTTGGGACAGCTATTTATGTCCAACGACTCCGTATTAAAGTGTAAAACATAATCAAGGCTAAATCCATTTGACATCCGTTTGCGTGTGTTACACAACAAGGACCTCCATTTATAGCAAATCTGGCCTTGGCCTTGTCAGTGTTTCATTGATTGGAACATCATCCGTACATGCGTGCAGGAAGACAAACACAAGACAATCAGCACCCAATCTCTTTTCCCTCCCGACCCCCGAAGGAGCAACACAAAGCAGAGGAAGGGAAGGGCTAGGAGGACACACACACTCCTGTCTCCTCCAGACCTCCTGAAGACATGGAGCCAGCTCTGTTTTCTCAGGAGGCAAGAATCATCCGGAAACACAGGAGGATCAAACTGAGGAAATTGTGTGTAAAGGAGGAGGATTATCAGGCCTGATGGACGATTACAGGCAACCACCTTTCAGGGAATACAATAAAGGGCACTGTGGCTGTTCCTGTGTGGAGAACAGGCCAACTGACCTCCTGTGTGGAGAACAGGCCAACTGACCTCCTGTGTGAAGAACAGGCCAACTGACCTCTTGTGTGAAGAACAGGCCAGCTGACTTCCTGTGTGAAGAACAGGCCAGCTGACCTCCTGTGTGAAGAACAGGCCAGCTGACCTCCTGTGTGAAGAACAGGCCAGCTGACCTCCTGTGTGAAGAACAGGCCAGCTGACCTCCTGTGTGAAGAACAGGCCAGCTGACCTCCTGTGTGAAGAACAGGCCAGCTGACCTCCTGTGTGAAGAACAGGCCAGCTGACCTCCTGTGTGAAGAACAGGCCAGCTGACCTCCTGTGTGAAGAACAGGCCAACTGACCTCCTGTGTGAAGAACAGGCCAGCTGACCTCCTGTGTGGAGAACAGGTCAACTGACCTCCTGTGTGAAGAACAGGTCAACTGACCTCCTGTGTGAAGAACAGGTCAACTGACCTCCTGTGTGGAGAACAGGTCAACTGACCTCCTGTGTGAAGAACAGGTCAACTGACCTCCTGTGTGAAGAAGAGGTCAACTGACCTCCTGTGTGAAGAACAGGTCAACTGACCTCCTGTGTGAAGAACAGGTCAACTGACCTCCTGTGTGGAGAACAGGTCAACTAACATCCACCCAGTCTCGTCCACAGGTCCATGTTACCATGTCAACCAAGCTCATGTGAAGAACCAGTCGTTGTCGCGTAACAGCAATGGCTTCACGGTCACTTCTAGAATTATACGACGGTCAACTACACTTACAACCAAAATACAACCACCCAATACAAACCTTATTCTTGTTCCCCAGAAAAAAGTTTTTAATATAACTAAGGCTTCTATCCTGGGAGGTCGGATCTGTCTCGCTTTACGGATTATTGACGCTCTGTAGTTTTAGGCTTCACATTTGGAGAGAGTTGAAGCCAGCTGAGTTTAATTAATGAGCCAGTGTGTTTTGGAAACGAGGAAAATAGGTTAAAACCTCTTATAACACACATGGTGCGGTTTGTGCCTTAATTAGCCACATGTACCATGTAAACCTAAGTGATAAAGGCAAAGTGCTGACATGTAAATAACCGCTGTGGCCTCAAGGTGGATTTGAAAGAACTACTGAGACCACATTTGAAGACCGTCTGAAGTAAAGCCATGTTATTGTTTAGGAGAGGAAAAAAACACCCATCCAGACGCTGGATGCAAAAAATTAGCATCGAGGCAAATTGCTTTACGTTACGGGATAACTAAGGGTTATCGTAAGATATTTTTTGGCATTTTCATGCTATATCATAAGAGATAGAGAAAGGTAGAGGAGAACGTGCGGTAAAGGAACAGGCGGGAATCGAATCCACGCAGCAGCATGTGTGAGCACCCCTAGATAGAGGTCCTACACCACTGGACCATACCGGGCCGTGACTTAGAAGGGTTTAGGTGCTCGGTTGTTAAGGCTTTTACAAACACCTACCGAAGGCGATTTTCATGGAATGAGATTGGTTACATTTCCGTTGGGATTGACCATTGGTGAACTTTTCATTGTCCTGTGCTTGCAACTGAGGCCGATACAATTCAATTAGGAGTACTTTAACTTGGAGTACATTGGTTTTAGCCAATTCAAACAGTACATTGTACTTTAAGTACACTACCCTAGGTGTCCATAAAGAGATAGTTACCCCCTTGAAAATACCCATCTTCGAAATTAAGGCAATCATTCAGACATTTTATCAAACAACTGGAGCAATGGGGACACATGTAATTTGCCCAGACACACACACACACACACACACACACAAACACGCACACGCACACCGAGAAAAAGATGGTTCTAGTGGCAAATGTATTAGCAAGGTACCGAGTTGGGGAATTTTGGAAGTTGGTTATGTCATAATTCCATAAAATTAAAGCTAGGTCTTTGGATCTTCCAGCAGGACAACAATACGAAGCATACTTCCGAATCCACATGAAATTGGTCCACTGACCATAGGATCTCACAGTGGCCATTCCAGGTCACATGACCGGCATCCCACGGCAGCCCTGTGGGGTGAGCTGTATAGTAGTGCCCGCCAGCAAGGTGCTGGCAAGCCCCATGTGGCTCGGCGTCAACCGCAGCCAAGTCAGTGCCATGTTTAAAAAAACTTATCGTGCGGTTTCAGCAGGCTTAGGTGCGGTGCTGTGTTCTTTTTATTACTGATCATTAATATCTTCTTTGATGTGTTTTGGTAAAGGCTCAACTTAATTATAACTTCACAGCGTATATACCTCCCTCAATACAATCTTGCTAGAGCGGCATGGGCTCTGATTTCATTGGTCCTTACGTGCCAGAAGGAGGTTTGATCCAGAAAACATGTATCCCGGCCACATTCCAGTGCTGATCCCTCTGGGAAAAGAAACACGTGAAACAATGATTTCAGTGAGTAGCTCGGATGTTTTGGGAGATGAAGCTTCAGCATTTCTCACAAAGTGGACAAATGTTTGACGTAAGGTTTTTTTGTAACCCTAAGAGATGCTTGTGCGAGAAAGCCCCAGTAGATCAGAACTTATGAAACACTCAAACCAGCCTGTCTGGCACAAACAACCATGTCACGTTCAAAGTCCCTTAACTCACCTTTCTACACAATTCTGGTACTTTCCGCAGATCGTCTTGACCATGTCTACATGTCTACATGCATTGGGTTGGAGCCACGTGATTGGCTGATTTGATTCTTGCATTAACAAGCAGGTAGAAAGGTGTACCTAATAAAGTGCCCAGTGAGCGTAGAGCAGACAGATACTGTAGAGTCTGCTGTATATCAATTAAAGTAAGAACAGACTGGTACTGTAGAGTCTGCTGTATATCAATTAAATTAAGAACAGACAGGTACAGTAGATTAGCATAAATGATAAGTCTGCCCATCCCTTTACAAATGACCTGTAGGACGCATATTTATACACTCGAAATGTATGTCTAAAAGAATTAGATTGAAATGCAGGCAGAGTGATGATATTAAAGACTGTAAGGGATGTGATGACATGTATCAGTCGTTGTTTAGGGGCCCTCCCTCTGTGTGTGTGTGTGTGTGTGTTTGTGTCTGTCTATGAAGAGGCAGTCAGCTCCTAAGGCTTTACAGCTCTCCCCTAGCTCAATCTCAAGGCTCCCATTCGCAATGACAACCACTTAATCAAGCCAACATGAGAGTAACATATTACCGTCTTCCTGTTCCCGGTGCATTCCGTGCCACCACGGCCCGCCGTCATCTCAACATTGTAACACGACCCAGCGCCCAAACCCATGTCGAATTATTATTTACTTAAGCCGGCACGAATATGACAGGACGCCATGAAGCGAGATATACGCTGGATATTTCAGGCATCCTTTTCTTCACATGCTTATTCAACTCTCTTCAAAGACATTAAACCACATCAGGGGTAAGAGGCAAAATGCTTAAAGCAGGAATATATGTGAGGCCTTTGGTGTGTGTGTGTGTGTGTGTGTGTGTGTGTGTGTGTGTGTGTGTGTGTGTGTGTGTGTGTGTGTGTGTGTGTATGTGTGTGTGTGTGTGTGTGAGAGAGAGACAGGGAGAGTATGAAGAGGATATTGGTCCGTCCCAAAGTGACTACTGACCTTGCCACAGCCTGCCACTGTCTCCTGTTCACGAGCAGTTTTAATTCTACCTCATCTTTGCGTGTAAATCCTCAGCCAATCATTGTCGATTCAACGAAGGACTTCTTAGCTGGCCAGCCCTCAGAGCCTGGTTCCTCTCTACGTTTCTTCCTAAATTCGTCCGGGTTTCAAACCGGGTGTTTGTGAAAGTACAACTGTTATAAAAAGGGCTTTATAAAATACATTTCATTTATTGATGAGCTGCTGTATGATATGTCATCTTTTAGCATATATATTTGCTCTATACTCAAACAATGTTATTGTGGATGAAGTGCAGATTATTCACTTTTCTTTCTTCCTTCAGTGTTTTGGGAACCCTAATGTTTGGGGCAATTTGCTGGACAGGTGTTTCTTGTTAGTCAACTGTGTTTGTGAGAATATCTTTTGCTAGCCTATGAGTGCTTTCAGAGTATCTGGTGTTAATTCTCACCATTGCATTTGCCTATTAAGTTTGCTATTTGGGGTGTCAAGGAAGCCCTAAAAATGGCTAATATCTGGAAAACTTATTTCACAAACAGTCAAAACCATAGGCTAACCAAAAACAGGAGTTTGAAAGCCTTTTAGTAGGTTTTATGCAGCTATTTCCCCAGGGCACTGTGTCCTCGGTAGTTCTGCTGCATTTAGGATCTGTTGGACAGTGTGTTTTATTCATCATAGTGAGAATTCTTTGGCCATTTACTGTAGAGGGCTTAATTGGCCAACCAGGCCTTATGTGATGTCAGAGTGATTGCCTTCTTTCAATGATGCTTCAAAGCTCCAGATCACAGAAAAAATATTAACATTTACCAGAATGATGACAAGAGAAATGTATAGCAAAAAAGGAATTGGCAAATTGCCTCATCTGTGAATCTGGTGCAGGAATCTTCTGGAATCTTCTGGTATGGCTGCCACTGAAGGTTGCTTACTTGTCCTATTTATCAGAATCAGAATCAGAAAAGTGTTTAATCGCCATGAATGTGTGTACAGACAAGAAATTTATATTGGCAGGAAAGTGTGTACACAAAACATATGAGGAAAGTAATATTAATTATAATAAAGGGTGAGGGGGTACAGGGATTTAATGATGTAACTGCTGAGTGTTAAAGCAGAAATCATTCTGAAGTGAACACAAACAGCATATTGTATGCTGTTTATATAAAACTGCTACAATCTCTGCCAAGTCTTTAGACATATGATTAATCACACCATTTTTTGAGTTCCTGAGTGGAAAGTTAGTGAATGGCTAAGTTGGTCTGCATATTGACTTAAGGCACACATGTTTTTAAATAAAACATTTTGGGCCTTGAAATAAAGGGATTATGTTGACAAATTGTTGCCATTTGTAATTGTTTCATTCCAAATCCAAACTGTGTATAGAGCCAAAAGAACAAATCAATGCTTACTTTCCAAATAATGAGGCCAGGATGTGTGACTATTCACATCATTGGGACTTGTGCGCCCCCCAGCGGCAACTGTGGGAACAACAGCGTCGGAGGCTTTATAGCTTTTATTTTGAAAGCAGCGTTGAACACGGAAGTAGTAGACCAACACGTTGGCGTACTTCTGGATTTGGTACTGAACTGCTGAACACGGCCAGGGAAGACCAGTGCAGACAATACGAACATGTCCTACAGCGCAAAAATAGGCCCGTCCATTCTGAGCAGTGATCTCGCTTGTTTGGGCAGTGAATGTGTCCGGATGATGGAGTGCGGTGCGGATTATCTGCACCTCGACGTTATGGACGGGTGAGGAAAACACATCATGTGCTCTCTAATAATACATTTATTTATTTTAACCCATGTTAGCTTTAATACATTCGTGCAACAGCAATGATGTATCGTGCAATTAGATGTAGCTAGCTGGGTTAGCTTGTTTTACACATGTACATGTGTGTATACATCAGTTGCTATAAATTCAGTGTTGAATTCAAGCTGAACGTGTGTGACGTTAACTCATCATCATCATCAGCAGTAGTTACTTGATTGCAAAGATATTGCACAGCATTTTTGCTGACTTTATGCAACATCCTCTTGTGTCTAATACTTAGACGCCTCCGGGGTTTTTCAGCAAGTCGAGGTGAGATCCGTTGGGTGCCAGTCTCCTATGTGTGTTGGCTGATTATTAAAAAAAACAAGACCCTTTAATGCTACATACCTCATCGACACGGTCGCCAAATACAAGTGACATAATGTAGATGACCCTGTGGACTTTGGACAGCCAGGTGCGCTGTAGGCAGCAACAGCAGGAATCTTTAGGCAGAATGTCGATCGGCAACACAACCAGGTGGACATTGGACAGATACAGCCAGGTAGTCTTGTGCATCGGCCTAGCGCTTAAACAGGACGCCAGATAAGACAGGGTAAATAACACCTCAGGGCAGACTGACCCTACCCTGACAAACTATAGCAGCATAGCTACTGTGACGTGATCTTGTTTTTCCTGCAGTCATTTCGTCCCAAACATCACATTTGGTCATCCCATGGTGGAATGTCTGAGGAAATGTGTTGGACCGGATCCTTTCTTCGGTGAGTTGGCTTGCAATCATACGACCAAATCATCACCTGTATTGATTGTCATATGTCATTCACTTAAAAACAGTGTTTTTCTGCAGACATGCACATGATGGTGTCGAGGCCGGAGCAGTGGGTCGCTCCTATGGCAGCAGCCGGTGCCAGTCAGTACACATTTCACTTGGAGGCAACCACCAACGCAGGGAACCTCATCAAAGAGATTAGACAGAGTGGCATGAAGGTGGGTCAGTGTGGCGGGTCAGTGTGGTGGGTCAGTGTGGCGGGTCAGTGTGGCGGGTCAGTGTGGCGGGTCAGTGTGGCGGGTCAGTGTGGCGGGTCAGTGTGGCGGGTCAGTGTGGCGGGTCAGTGTGGCGGGGCAGTGTGGCGGGGCAGTGTGGCGGGTCAGTGTGGCGGGTCAGTGTGGCGGGTCAGTGTGGCGGGTCAGTGTGGCGGGTCAGTGTGGCGGGGCAGTGTGGCGGGGCAGTGTGATTGGGCGGAGGTGGGTCAGTGTGGCGGGTCAGTGTGGCGGGGCGGAGGTGGGGCAGTGTGGCGGGTCAGTGTGGTGGGTCAGTGTGGTGGGGCGGAGGTGGGTCAGAGTGGTGGGTCAGTGTGGTGGGGCGGAGGTGGGTCAGAGTGGAGGTGGGGAAGTGTGATTGGGCGGAGGTGGGTCGGTGTTGCGAGGAGGTGGGTCAGAGAGAGGCGCATATGTTTTCATTGGATTCTAATGCGGGTTGTGTGTGTTTGTTGTAGGTAGGCCTGGCCATAAAGCCCGGGACAACAGTGGAGGAACTGGCCCCGTGGGCTAGTCAGATTGACATGGCCCTGGTCATGACTGTAGAGCCTGGCTTTGGAGGCCAGAAGTTTATGGAGGATATGATGCCCAAGGTAGCATTTTCGTCTGTGTGTTTTCTTCGTATCAGCCGATCTTTTGTGTTTACTCTTTGGCTCACTAGACAGAGCATGTGTCTTATGTGTCCTGATCTGAAACCCTGTTTGTCCTGAATGCAGCATTGATTATGTTCTCCTCAGTTGACGCTGTCATCTCAGTGTTATCTGCCTGTTGGTTCTACGTCTCCCCTGGGTTTGTGGGGATACATACAAACATTTATTTATTTATTATTTACATGGCTGATCTTTAAGGACAAATCAATGAAAAAACCTGAATGTTGCTGTTGCGGACGTGTGGAGTGTGTGTCATGGTTGTGTCTTTATGATGTATTCGTTTCTCCAGGTTAGCTGGTTGAGGAGTCAGTTTCCCTCTTTGGACATT
This sequence comes from Dallia pectoralis, assembly GCA_029465975.1. Taxonomy (NCBI): domain Eukaryota; kingdom Metazoa; phylum Chordata; class Actinopteri; order Esociformes; family Umbridae; genus Dallia; species Dallia pectoralis. Next base: position 21,539,034 of record CM055731.1, on the reverse strand, counting down.
GAGGTGGATGGAGGAGTGGGTCCTTCTACCATCCACAAGTGTGCTGAGGTAAGTGCCTGGGTCCTCGTATCGTATCACCCTGTGTCCTCGTATCGTATCACCCTGTGTCCTCGTATCGTATCACCCTGTGTCCTCGTATCGTATCACCCTGTGTCCTCGTATCGTATCACCCTGTGTCCTCGTATCGTATCACCCTGTGTCCTCGTATCGTATCACCCTGTGTCCTCGTATCGTATCACCCTGTGTCCTCGTATCGTATCACCCTGTGTCCTCGTATCGTATCACCCTGTGTCCTCGTATCGTATCACCCTGTGTCCTCGTATCGTATCACCCTGTGTCCTCGTATCGTATCACCCTGTGTCCTCGTATCGTATCACCCTGTGTCCTCGTATCGTATCACCCTGTGTCCTCGTATCGTATCACCCTGTGTCCTCGTATCGTATCACCCTGTGTCCTCGTATCGTATCACCCTGTGTCCTCGTATCGTATCACCCTGTGTCCTCGTATCGTATCACCCTGTGTCCTCGTATCGTATCACCCTGTGTCCTCGTATCGTATCACCCTGTGTCCTCGTATCGTATCACCCTGTGTCCTCGTATCGTATCACCCTGTGTCCTCGTATCGTATCACCCTGTGTCCTCGTATCGTATCACCCTGTGTCCTCGTATCGTATCACCCTGTGTCCTCGTATCGTATCACCCTGTGTCCTCGTATCGTATCACCCTGTGTCCTCGTATCGTATCACCCTGTGTCCTCGTATCGTATCACCCTGTGTCCTCGTATCGTATCACCCTGTGTGGCTCACTGTTTGGAAATGTGTTTACATCGTGTGTGTGTGTGTGTGTGTGTGTGTGTGTGTGTGTGTGTGTGTGTGTGTGTGTGTGTGTGTGTGTGTGTGTGTGTGTGTGTGTGTGTGTGTGTGTGTGTGTGTGTGTGTGTGTGTGTGTGTGTGTGTGTGTGTGTGTGTGTGTGTGTGTGTGTGTGTGTGTGTGTGTGTGTGTGTGTGTGTGTGTGTGTGTGTGTGTGTGTGTGTGTGTGTGTGTGTGTGTGTGTGTGTGTGTGTGTGTGTGTGTGTGTGTGTGTGTGTGTGTGTGTGTGTGTGTGTGTGTGTGTGTGTGTGTGTGTGTGTGTGTGTGTGTGTGTGTGTGTGTGTGTGTGTGTGTGTGTGTGTGTGTGTGTGTGTGTGTGTGTGTGTGTGTGTGTGTGTGTGTGTGTGTGTGTGTGTTAGGCGGGCGCTAACATGATCGTGTCGGGCAACGCGGTGGTGAGCAGTGATGACCCCCGGTCTGTCATTGCCATGTTGCGAACCGCTGTTTCCGAGGCCATCCAGAAGCGCTCGCTGGATCGCTAAAATGCCACCTCCATGGCCCTGAGAGCCCTACAGGAGCGGGACAGTCCAAATGTGTGGGTCAGGGAGGGGTGTGTGTCTGCTGGTCACAGGTCCTGTGACGGGTTGATCCAGGGACAGGGTGCCCCTGACCCTCAGTACCCCAGAAACTCAATACCAACCCAGTCAACCTCACAGTACCACACACTCTGCTAGGATCACTACTTAACTCTGTTTTACCCACCAATCAGCTTAGACCTGCGGAGAACTTTGTTGAGAGCGAAGCAGTGGTTCTGTTGGTTGTTTCATACATTCCAGAATATTCTTTTGGATTACTGTTGAAATAAAGCTGATTTATGAAAAAATAAAATCAGATTTTTGAAGAAAGAAAAAAAAAACATTGAATTTCTTCCCAGACACTAGAGGGCAGTCTTGCTATAACGACTCCTCCTGATTCGTCCCCTGAATATATGATTGCAAAATTAATTTTTTCTTGTTTTAAATCACTGTTATTATCTCGACTGATCATGCTTGTCATGTTGATGTTAAGACATAATATGAATGACTGTCACAAGAGCATTACTGATCTATCTGTTGCCAGATTGTCTACGTGTGGGTTTCATTTGGGATTTAAAGTTAATACCTGGCTGTTAAGTGCATGGATAAGTGATCAGAGCGCCAATCTGGTACTGGGAAACTTATTCATTATGGGATGTGTAAAAATAAATACACACAGTCTAGCTCACACCTTAACTCTTTATCACATTAACTGCAGTAAATAAAGCAAGAAGAATATTGGGTGTTTCCCTCCCTCAGTACCCAGTGGTAATTACGTTTGGCTCCAAGCACTTCTTCCCCTGAAGAATTCATTTTCTCTGAGATGGGGAACATCTCTCATCTCTATGCTGGTGCCTGTTCACCAGAGAGGCCATTTCTTTCGCTATACGATCGAGCGACACGATTTAAAAAATAAATCAACCTAAATAGGGACCTTTAGAACCGCACAATTCTTTCACATGATCTCGTGAAAATAAAATAAATGCACAAATACATACAGCGTGGGTCTAAGTCAGTGGAAGAAGGTAAACGCTTAGCAACCGTACGTTGGCGATGCGGGACCTGGATCGATTTGAACACATTCAGATGCGTACTCGTTTTGCTCGTAATGAGGTGTGTCTGTATTTTACTGTTAAGTAAAGTCGTCCCTGAAGGGAATTCCAGGAAGCTGTAGTAGTGAGTAAATCGATGTCTAAAAGTGCTCTGCTGTCTTCATCAGTTTAGGGAAGTTTTTCTTCTAACGTCTGTGGGTGAGCGAGGTCTATCAAGCATTTAAGCATACCTTGAAATATTCGGTTACAGAAAAAGCTTTTGACACATCCTGACAAAAACCATAGCTCAGAAGCAAACTAGCTAGTGGATTTATTTTGATCCTATCATATAGACGGGGCTTCTTGGCCAATCAGATTATAGATCATTTGAAAGATTTTCCTTCCGAAAGTTGAATAATATTGTTCTAGGAAAACGGGTTCAAAAGCATTCGACAGCTCTTGTCTCGCTTTCAGAAGATGATAAAAGAGGTCTTCTTCAAATGCAGGCCTTTTACAGCTGTGCTAAATTGTTTAAAATCTAATAATTAAAAGTCATAAAGTCTTTGATTATAACATAATTGATGCCTGACTTGTATTCGAGACATTAAGTCAAAAGAATATAACTAACCTTTTTGCCAGTTACTGCGTTTCCAGTTACGAAGCGAAGGTTGGTGAAATTCAGCGGCGACAGCTGCTTGCCATCCGGGTGTCTTGTGGCACTGCACAGAAAGATTATCTGAAAATAGGCTTCTAGGCCTAGATACCGGGCTGTGCCACTTGCATATTCTTTGTCCGCAGTTCTCTTTCAGGGTGTTTCTGTGAACATGTTGTGTGTTCTAACAACCATTTCTGGTACCAGAAGTGTGAAATAATGGGTTCTGTCTATTGATTCTGTGTTTCTCGGAAATCTACACGGTACACTGGGGAATGTTTGATGCATATTCCAGTAGTCGGATCAGCCAATCCGTGATGATCTCAGACTAATAACCAGGCATTTTGTCAGATGTCTTTGGTTCTGTAGAAGCAGATAAGAAAGGCTGGTATGAGACGAGAGACACAGTTATTCCTCATTGTTGGAATACTGGGTTGTCTTATTGATGTGTCTGCAGCTGCATAGGTCAAAGTTGAACATCGGGTTCCAGGGGTACATGGAACGTATTCTAAATAAACCTGGGTCTATATCGTTTGTTCTGTAATGTCACGTTAGGACATATTATGTGCGACTACAATGAATCATACCTTATGGATAGACAAATACAGCTTGGAGATTCTATATAAGGTATGGTATGTTACAAATGTGATTTAAAGTTATGTTTAGGCCTGGTCTTATAGGTTAGGTTTATGGTTAGACCTGGTTTTATATGTTGGCTCACCACCGGCCCTAGTGGTCAGTCCGTATACAAACTTAATTAAATAGTAATGTTTCTAAAAATTTGACTGTCAAATGTTTACTTAAAATAAATAACTTATGTGTTCCCCAGAGACCAGCCGGAGGTAAGTAGTGACGACATAAAGTTAATGTCTTGTTCCAAACTATACATAGCTGACACTTCTACAGTGGAGCTAAAATGTTCCCAAACTGGAAATGTAAATAATTTAGGGTCCTCCAACTGCTGTTTTAAATCACACTCATCACTGTACTCAACTAGCCAGCTGCGTGTCACACGAGGAGAGTTTGAAATGCGCCAATTAAGATTGGAATTTGTTATTACAATGCATGCATACAAGCTGTAATATTTGTCGCTCTAACCGAATGGTCTACAACATTCTTTTCACCCAGATTCTAAAAATAGCCTAGGCCTGGTGTGTTTGAAAAAAGTTAGCGTTGAAGGTTTTAAGTGCGTACCAGACTGCGGTTCCTGTACAAATGTTTTGGTATGAATACTTCATTGCGATATCATTACACCCCTAAGAATCACACGTTTTGGCTGCAAGCTGCGTGCGCTTAATAATGCACACATAACTGGGAGGCAATTCAGATTCTCCTGCAATATTGATGTCAGAAATCTGTATTTCTGTTTCGGTGAAACATATGTGAGAAAGGGGACAAACGGAGGCCGCCTCTAAATGGGACATTTTCACAGGAACGTAAAAAACAACGCGCATGTAGTGTCATCTTCAACCTGGCTTCTGTGATGACGTGATTGTTCTCGTTGTATGTGTGCTACGTCAGTGTGTTAGCGTGTATGCCTGTCGCATAGGTGGAGAGTCTAGCAGGAACAAATGAGAGGTTGGTCTATTCATGACAACAAGGTCATTCTGAACACTTTGATCTGACGTTTTTTAAAGACTGCACATCATTAGAGACACGGTCGGATTTCTTAGTTAATAATCATATGTGCACCCCGTCCTCTACATGTTTCTGAGACGTTCTGCCTGTTTGATACTACGGCCGTTCTCTTTTTTAAGTAGTGAAAACAGAGACATTGATGCCCTGACTTACCCACTCAAAAACGGCCACATTAACAAGGGCACCATAGATGGACTGAAGCAGAAATGTGAAAATCTGCAAAAAAAAATTGCAAAAATTCTGCCACTCAGGCAGCCACGTTGGCACTCCTCCGACACACTGTACTCGTATCACTGTACTCGTATCACTGTACTCGTATCCACGCCAAGAGAAAGGAAACATTTAGACAGCGTTATTAACCTTATCCAGGGCCGCCGCCACTGACTGAGAGAGAGACGGAGAATGAGTCTGGGCGTTGATTGGAGCCTCATTCGCACATGTTTTTTCTGCCGCACTTGATTGTGTCTTCTCTACGTGTTTTTCTGTGTGCACTTACAGAACAGCACTTGGATTGATGATTAGAACACCATTATTGTGTAGACACAAGGGGTTCTGCCTCTTGTTTTGGAACTGAGACAAATATATAGAGGAAACAATCCCAAAGCCCTGCAGAGTTCTTGTTGACTTGGGTTTATTAGATTAAGCCCTGCAGAGTTCCTGTTGAGTTGGGTTTATTAGGTTAAGCCCCAGAGAGTCCCTGTTGAGTTGGGTTTAGTAATTCAAGCTTTTTATCACTTGTTGGAACCAACTACCACTGGAAACCACATTCGAAACCATTTTTTTAAGTAAAACAATATACTAGACTTTGACTAAGGAAAACAAGCTTTCACAATGTGAACAAGATTTTAATCACAGCAATGACCAGGTAAAGTGAATGGATTATATCTCTCAAACTTTCCCACAATTATATCTCTGGTGTATATACACCTTTCTCACCTCTATATATCTTTCTCTCCAACTTTCTTACCTTTCAATCTCCTCATCTTTTATACTGTTTGTCTTGCCTTTCTCCCTCCTTCACCTCATGGCAATGTCTCTGCTCTTTTTCCCCATTCACTAAAGCACCAATAGCATATTAGCTCACTTGTCACATTGCACATACCAGTTCGTTCATAGTTACCCATGATCCCGCAGGAGACGCGAAGCTTGGCATTGATTAGCTTGCTGTTGTCACAGCCTTTAGCCTTTAAGTGTGTGTGTGTGTGCGAGTGTGAAAGGGATTGGTCTAATTAACAATTTTAAAGAAAACTAATTGCTTAGAATAACATTAAAAATGTCTTTGCTTTGACCGGGGGCGGAGTGTATTATGTGGAATTGGCAGAGGAACAGGCCCACAGGGTGGCTGTGTACGCTGGTTCCACAGCTCCGTGATGTCAGCAGCTCCACTGCCTGAATAAAGCGCTAGCTATATGAGGGGTAGCTCATTGGCATGGTCTTGACCCGGTGAGACAGGAAGTAATCGGACACACTGATAACATGGAGTAAGATCAAAATCTCTATCGGCACTGATTTAAGGTCAGTTTTAGATGCCTCCTCGTTACAGGTAAGGATAGGATTGATAAAGGGGTAATGCTGACCCTAGACCTGCACTATAGAGCACGTTTTACCGGAGCCTTTGCTCTTTTTGTGTTCAATAAACTGTGGAACGCAAGCTTGGGGTTTCCCAAGTCAGTGGGCCACGTCAAAACTGTGTACTTCAGTGTGAGTTACGTAGAAAAATGTAAACGCCAAACCTATTCAATGTCTTACAGCTGCCAAGACCCTTTTCCTTAATGTGGACGACTCATATTTATTACAGCTCATCCTTGACTTTCACCTACGTCTATATTTTCTGACGTTTCCTTATTTGACATTGTCTTCTCGACCTCTTGATTTCTTTGAGCTGTATGAGGTTTATTTTGATAACCATATTTATAATGGACTGTGTTCTTGAGACTTGGAAATCCTACATGGCCAACCGTTAGAGGTCAAAAGTAACACGTCAAAAAGGCGCTGTGGCGACTTGGATCAGAAATGCACTGCATGATTGCTGGGAAGATGGCAGCTTGAGCCATTAAAATGTGGAAGTCTACACAACTGAATAATCTAGCGTCTTTTTCGGTATGTCTCAGAAAACGTAGCATCATTATTATAAGCACTGATATAACGTTTTTATTCCCTGTATTGTTATGTAACATAAGTACACACACACGCACGCACAAACACACACACAAGCAATGGGTGTACACACAGGATTTTAGTGTATATTTATAATGGATGAACCTGGACTTAACTGCCCGAAAGTGTGTGTGTGTGTGTGTATTCATGTTCTCTAATTGACAGTGAATGACATCACAGGCCAGCTGTTGTTATTCCCCAATGTCAAACATGTCCAACGCTCCTCTTCGGAGTAAATTGACTTTGTTCAATGGACTTTATTTGTCCGTCGGAAAGGAAAAGCGGGACATTTCGCCAATGAGCCGGCCCTAACCAATAGACCTTTAATACGGCTATTGATCCTGAGCCAGAGTTTACACTGGGAGACACACTCAGGAGACCAACTGATACAGCATATAAATCAATTGACTTAACTCAAACTCAGCCTCAACACACAATCCGAACAGTGTATTAGTCACAGCAATTACTGTGGGAGCTGTCTCACGTGTGACTCGCACGCACACACGCATATATGTATGATGTAGTAACATTCAAAATAATAGTGTTTGTTATTTTATTTACTATAACCCCTTTTCTTGTGTAAATAGCATTATGTTTATGTCTGAGTTGGATTCTAAACCCTGAATCTAACCCATAAAGGAGCACCCCACCCCTAAAGAGGCAGCGTGGAGGTTAATATAACAGTGTTATATTTAAGTGTTATTTCAGGAGGTGGAATATATTATAGTTATTAGTGCATTATCAGGGCACCAAGCAAACAACACATGAAAGAGCACTGTTCTGCGTTGGGTCGCATCAGCCATAATCGATAGTCACGTCAGCCATAATCAGTAGTCACATCAGCCATAATCAGTAGTCACATCAGCCATAATCAGTAGTCGCATCGGCCATAATCAGTAGTCACATCAGCCATAATCAGTAGTCACATCAGCCATAATCAGTAGTCGCATCGGCCATAATCAGTAGTCACATCAGCCATAATCAGTAGTCACATCAGCCATAATCAGTAGTCACATCAGCCATAATCAGTAGTCACATCAGCCATAATCAGTAGTCACATCAGCCATAATCAGTAGTCGCATCGGCCATAATCAGTAGTCACATCAGCCATAATCAGTAGTCGCATCGGCCACAATCAGTAGTCAGGTCAGCCATAATCAGTAGTCACATCAGACATAATCAGTAGTCACATCAGACATAATCAGTAGTCGCATCAGCCATAATCAGTAGTCACATCAGCCATAATCAGTAGTCACATCAGCCATAATCAGAAGTCATGTCAGCCATAGTCATTAGTCTTATCACCAATAATCAGTAGTCAGAAGTCTCGCCAGCCATAATCAGTAGTCAGTAGTCTCGTCAGCCATAATCAGTAGTCAGAAGTCTCGTCAGCCATAATCAGTAGTCAGTAGTCTCGTCAGCCATAATCAGTAGTCAGTAGTCTCGTCAGGCATAATCAGTAGTCAGTAGTCACATCAGCCATAATCAGTAGTCACGTCAGCCATAATCAGTAGTCACGTCAGCCATAATCAGTAGTCATGTCAGCCATAATCAGTGGTCACATCCTGATGACACAGCTAATATCTGAGGTTGTGTCCTGTGGGCCATTTATAGCCGTAGATTCCCTGTTAATGTTCTTGCACACATTTTATAATTTATGAGCGCTTCAGGACCTCTTTTGAATGCTGCTCCCCATCTAGCTGAAGAGTAACTCAGGGAGATGTCTCTCGTTATGTATTCCCCTCCTCCGCTCCAGGTGATAAATCATAATCTACTAGCTGGCCTGCTGCTTCTCTGCTCTGGATTGTTAAGTGCTGTCTGCCCATGTTTGCCCTTTGGTGTCTTTGTCCTCTGTGAGAATGTTTGTGTATCTAATTATCTGTTGTTATCAAAAATAGACCTGGCCATGTCTGTGTGCGTGTCTCTGTGTTGTTTAGGGGGAGAGCGAGCGAGAGAGAGAGAGAGAGAGAGAGAAAGAGAGGTAGAACGTGTGTGAGCGAGATAAAAGACAGAAAGAAATGTCACCTACTGAGAACTGTGTCTCGTCCACACCTGTGACGGAACACATTGACAACAGCATCAACACTGTCATCTACGATGCTGGTATCAGTGATACAACGCCTGTGTAGTTCTGTGTGACAGATAGAAGCTGGTTTTCCATGGAGCCAGCCCTGCAGGGGAACATGGGTACCATGGAGGCTCTGATACGATCCACTAAACCTGCATGCATCACATTGACACATAGGAATATCATTTTTGCCGCAGTGAATGCTATTTCCCCTCTCTGTCACAGTGAATTATGGAGACTGTGATAGGATTTGGTCTGGCCGTCACTGGTTGTGCTTTGTGTGTCTATGGAAATACAGTATACAGAGAAGGTATGGCTTTACTGTATGTGTAAGAGAAAAGGGGAAGTTGCTGCTTTATTAATAGTCGGATATGAGAAAAAGTAGACACACTGTGTATGTGTGGGTGTGTGTAAGTCTGGGTGTGTACGTGTGTGTGTGTATGTGAGTATGTGTGGGTGTGTGTATGTGTGTGTAAGTCTGGGTGTGTATGTGTTTGTGTATTTGTGAGTATGTGTGGGTGTGTATATGAGTATGTGTGGGTGTGTATATGAGTATGTGTGGGTGTGTACGTGAGTATGTGTGGGTGTGTATATGAGTATGTGTACGTGAGTGTGTGGGTGTGTACGTGAGTATGTGTGGGTGTGTACGTGAGTATGTGTGGGTGTGTATATGAGTATGTGTGGGTGTGTACGTGAGTATGTGTGGGTGTGTATATGAGTATGTGTACGTGAGTATGTGTGGGTGTGTACGTGAGTATGTGTGGGTGTGTACGTGAGTATGTGTGGGTGTGTATATGAGTATGTGTACGTGAGTATGTGTGGGTGTGTATATGAGTATGTGTACGTGAGTATGTGTGGGTGTGTATATGAGTATGTGTACGTGAGTATTTGTCGGTGTGTATATGAGTATGTGTACGTGAGTATGTGTGGGTGTGTACGTGAGTATGTGTGGGTGTGTACGTACAGTGGATATAAAAAGTCAGCACACCCATACCATAATTTAAATTGACTATAATTAATCACAAATAAAGGTCAACTGTTTCGATAGGATTTTCCTGACATTTTCTTAGTTGCATCTCAGAGCAAAAGCCATGGTCCACAGAGAGCTTCCAAAGCATCAGAGGGATCTTTTGTTGAAAGATATCAGTCAGGAGAAGAGTACAAATGGAACACAGTGAAAACAGTCATTACCAAGTGGAGTAAATATGGCACAACAGAGACATTACCAAGAACTGGACGTCCCTCTAAAATTAATGAAAAGACGAGAGGAAAACTGGTCAGGGAGGCTTCCAAGATGTGCCATGCTAATAGACTCCTACTCAAAAGGACTGAATGCTGTAATAAAATCAAAGTATTAGTTTAGGGTGTGCACACTTATGCAACCAGGTTATTGTAAGGTTTTTATTTTTCCCCCTCAAAGATTTCAGTTATTTTTTAACCTAATTGTTCACGTTATTATAGTTCACAATAAAGGTGGAAAAAGTTCTGTCATGATTTATCTTTATCTCGTTGTCTTACATCACAAAACTTGGCATTTTAAGGGGTGTGTAGACTTTTGATATCCACTGTGTGTGTGTGTGTTAAAGGGAAGGAGAAAGTGAGGATGAGTTATTAAAGGTAACATATGCTGAGTGAGTCATAAAGAGGCTGGTTAGCCAGAGGAGAGCAATACGCATAATGTATCCCTGTGAAACACACACACACACACACACACTTTGGCCCTCCTGGTAGTAAAAAGCAGAAATAGACTCTCACATTGTCACAGGGTAATGTCCTTTCACTTACTCAGAGCCCCTGAATCATCACTTAGAGCCCCCGAATCATCACTAAGGTCCCCGAATCATCACTAAGGTCCCGAATCATCACTCAGAGCCTCGAATCATCACTCAGCGCCCCCGAATCATCACTTAGAGCCCCTGAATCATCACTAAGGTCCCCGAATCATCACTTAGAACCCTCAAATCATCACTAAGGTCCCTGAATCATCACTAAGGTCCCCGAATCATCACTAAGGTCCCCGAATCATCACTAAGGTCCCCGAATCATCACTCAGAGCCCCGAATCATCACTCAGAGCCTCGAATCATCACTCAGCGCCCCCGAATCATCACTTAGAGCCCCTGAATCATCACTAAGGTCCCCGAATCATCACTTAGAGCCCCCAAATCATCACTAAGGTCCCCGAATCATAACTAAGGCCCCCGAATCATCACTAAGGTCCCCGAATCATCACTAAGGTCCCCGAATCATCACTCAGAGCCCCGAATCATCACCTAGTGCCCCCGAATCATCACTCAGAGCCTCGAATCATCACTCAGCGCCCCCGAATCATCACTAAGGTCCCCGAATCATCACTTAGAGCCCCCAAATCATCACTAAGGTCCCCGAATCATCACTAAGGTCCCCGGATCATCACTAAGGTCCCCGGATCATCACTCCGAGCCCCGAATCATCACCTAGCGCCCCCGAATCTTCACTTAGAGCCCCCAAATCATCACTAAGGTCCCCGAATCATCACTAAGGTCCCCGAATCATCACTTAGAGCCCCAAATCATCACCGCAGCTTACGAACACATGACGGTAGTCAACCTTACATAATGACAGTGATATGGATGAGTGACAGGTTTGTCACAGTGGCCAAAAATCAATCAATATTTTATGCTTCAGGTAATTCTACCGCATAAAATTGTAAGGTTGAAAAGTGGTTAACATTTCTTTTTTCAGAAGAAATATCTCTGAAGGTGCACAGAAATAAATTCTTGGAAGGATCAGAAGAAATGTCAACACTTACGGTTGCACTGAACATGTTTTTATTGCATTAAACTGACAAAATAGCAAAGTGCCATTTGAATGATAGTTATGGTCACTGTTCAATAGTATATATATCAAAATAAAAAAATCAACAAAAACCATGTCATACAAAAAACACAATAAGCGTTAAAAAAAATGCTATGGCCTTCCTTTTTATTTCAGTGCACTATTATTTCTCATCGATAAAAAAGTAACATAAAAAACATCACTGGAAAAAAGCTGCACTGCCTGAACTAAATACGTCACCACAAAGGTTTTTTTACAGCTAAATCTGGAGCCAGCACACAGCCACGGCATGCAGCCCTCATTACGCAGCTACAACACTGTCGGAACGTTTAAAGAATGTTTCAGAGGCGTCTAGGGATGTTGATTACTACAAAAACACCATTTAGAGTTCATAGTACGACTGTACAGCTCCGATCACGGCGGCACTGTGACATCACACAACAACGCAACACCCTCCACTTCCTGGTTCAGAGTCCTGGGATTTGCTGACACCCTAATGACTGAATTATGGCAAAACCAATGAAAGATGTTGCGGGGTGGGTCAGATGGTGGGCCAGATCTTAGGGTCTTGGTTTCAGTCCAGTGTTACCTAGAGTAGGCCTGAACTGCTCTTAAAATTGGCTTAACAGCACCTTTAAATGAAGGGTTAGATTCCAGTGTAAACGATATAATAATAACATGCTGCTAACCTAACTAACAACTAACAAACAGCCTGGTGCTACCGGTTTTACCTCACAGGAAGTCTGTGCTATGTTCTTAAGTTGTCAACCACACATAGTTTAGGCCTCACACTCGCTCAGGATTTAAATGTAAAATAATACAAAGCACAGAGTGGATACTTGGATTCAACCAATTGCCCATTCACTACTGTTCAATATGACTTCCTATTCTAGGATTCCGCCTGACACGTGGCCTGGGAAGTGAAGGGCTTGGCATTGCCTTGTCACACAAACACAACGCTCAAGAGTTCAACGGTTACAAAACATCAAAATGCCTCCTGCAATATTGTCATGCAATATACATTGTGACACAATTGAGAAGAGAACGACGGGAGCTTTGAGCGCGTCTGGCAGTGAAAAGGGGTCCTTCTGGAACAAGAATGTCACTTTCTTTCCTGGCTGTTCCACACTTTGGAATGTTACACGCAATCCCAGTCCTTCTGCTATGTTCACTGTAGATCCGGGCGATACAGAACACGCACCGCGTTCCGTCCCCCAAAGTCCATGAAAAGGTGGCTTCGGTCAGGTCGCGTCTACTGGCCGTCAGTTCAGATGTCCATTGAGCTCACACTAACTAGATGCCACAAGACATTTCAATAAATAAACAAGACAAGCAAAAGCTTCAAGTGGATCCATTTTGTGACTCTCGCTGTTAATCTACTGAACACACGACGTGAATCTGCTTAGTCCCCAGTGCAGATGTGGAGCAGTTACACAGTGGTTCCACAATGGCCCCAGCATGACAATCTGAAATGAGACGCCACGGACCGTGCAGAGCACATCTAGCATTTATATATCTACGACATTTCAGTGCCTGTTACTATGGACACGGCACAGTGTCTTCATGACACCGTATGTGCATGGTGCGGTTGCTTGGCAACGTTAGCAGAAGAGCAGTACGTACAAGAATTTCAAAAGGAAACGACTGTACGTGAACTCGGCGAAACTGTTCAAAATAAATAAAACCGCTAGAGATAAATGATGGTACAAACCTTTAATAAAATAAAACATATGATGCTTTAAATGTATTTATGTGTTGAGTTGCATGTGGGTAACCTCTTAACACACCTCTGGTGGTGGTTTGTACTGTGGCACAACACTCCTCTACAGGGGCTTTGAAACGATACACACGCTTAACTCCATGTCTGAAAGGCTATTAAAGACAGTATGGGGTAGCGACAGTGGATGAGGAAATGGCAGAGAATTTAAATTCAGTCAATAATTCCCGTCGTGTCAACACATTTAAGCTGAAACTACTCAACGGGTTAAACAGAAGCGTAACAATTGCTCTTCCTGCCTACAAGGGCCGTAATCCCTCGGATCCGGGGTCGGCAGACATATTTACAGAGTGCCTCTGAACCAAATGTCTTCGCTTGCCGGCATTAAACTTCAAACATTTGTTGCGGACAGAGCGGAATAAGAAAGTCTTGGCACTGAAGTATCCCTCATGTTAAAAGTATGCCCTCAGCTGAATACAAAAGTCATCTTGTTCTCTCTCTCTCTCTCTCTCTCTCTGGAGGGGAAAAAGGGAGGTGAGCGTTGATGTCTGGCAGTGTTCTCTGGGCTTGCCAGGTGGGGGAAAACATATACATATGCTCACACATTGTCCTTGCGTACTTCTGTGGCAGTCTGGTATACAGCTCTGGGGTCAGTGGGAGGAGGCCCCTCAGTAACCAATGTATTTATGGGACCAGGCAGTGACTGCTCTGAGATCAGTGCGGAGTCCACCAATCGGAGAGATATTCCTCGTCATCCAGAACAGGTCCATACTACAGTATGCAGTACCGTACACAATGTCCATTTTGGGTCCTTCTATTGTATTGTTCTAGTATCCAGATGGTTCCACATAGGACGAGTGATCTTCACATCTTTTGAAATAAAACGGACTACTGCTTTGGAGAAATACAAGTAAACAAACTATCTATGAAGCATAGTTGTCATAGAATAACAGCAACAGATAGAATACATTCACACCTCCTACACTGGACGTCTGCACTTTAGGCGCAATAACACACACACGCACACACACACACACACACACACACACACACACACACACACACACACACACACACACACACACACACACTGGGCTGTTGCTGAGGACCGGCCACAGGCACAACCAGAGCAATCAGGGGAGCGGGAGTTACTCATGATGGACGGATTTGTTGACAGCTTGAACACAGCAGTGATTGACCAGGTGGAGGTCCGGATCAGTTCCTCCTGGCATGTTATTGGTTGGGTCCGCATTGAGGGCGGTCTGTTGGAGGGCGTGGTGTCCCACCCTTACTCCACTGAGCCAGGGTGAAGGCTGAGGATCGGCGGATCCAGACAGGTGGGGGAGTAGCTGAGGTGCGGTTCTTTGATCCACAGCAAGGGGGCGCCGTTTTTGCCCTCCTGGGATTTGCTGTGGCTGCGGGTCTTGTAGCGAACCAGGAGCACCGCGATGAGCAGAATGCCGAAGATGGGGAACGGGTAGAAGAAAACGAAGTAGAAGAGAGAGTCGTTGGAGCAAACCACCGACTGCAGGCTGGAGGCTGTGGGAAGAAAAGAGGGAGAGAGGAAGGAGGGAGAAGGAGAGATGAAGAAGGGAGAAAAGAAAGCAGCAAAAAGTGACAAAATGGTAGCTGTGACTGTGTCGTTATCAACTGAAAAGACTGGAACCATCAGAAACGTTAGCTCAAGCCAGTGATCTCATATGCCGTTTGTACCAGCACACTGGCATACAACAGTGGGCCTCGGACTAACAAATGGACTGGTGGAAGAAACAATGCTATAGATGTCTTGGAAAAACTCAGTTCAGCCTGACAAGGCCTAGGGAATAAACAGCTCTGTCTGTGGCTCCGGGCCAGTGTGATTTTAACACATAACACCAAGTAAAAACGTTAGATTGATTTACCCTGCTGGATCACATTGACGATGGTGACACCAGAGTTGTTGGTTGCTAAGCGATACCAGGCGTTGCGTGGGTTGAGTAGCCACTCCTCCACGTGACAGTAGTATCTCCCGGCGTCACCGAGCCGAGCTCCCTGGATGGTCAGACTGTAGAGGTCAGAGGTCGTCCTCTCGAACTGCAGACGCGAATTAGGCCCCGCCTCCTCGGTGGGACTGCAGTTCCCATTCCCGAACACAGCGTCGTGTCCGATGGAGAACACACACTCCCTGTCCCCCTCTTCACCATCCCCCTGTTCTTCCTCCTCCTCCTCCTCCTCGGAGCGTGTGGAGGAACGCTCGACGTACCAGGAAACGGAGAAGCGCGAGTCTTTGGAGGACTGGGAGGGAATGCTGCAGCCCAGTCGGATGGACCCAGACTGGGACACGGTGATGTTGGATTCGGACTCCTCCACCTGCAACCTCACCGCTACAGAGAAATGGGGAAGGATAGAGAGAAAGAGAGGTAGAGAGGGAACCAGAGAAACAAAAAAAGATCAATATATCACTTGCTATTTTATCTAAGGACTAACAACGGAATCATTTTGTTTTTCCTTAAACTTAAAACTTTATGGCGACTTGACTGACAATGTTCTTTAAATCATGTCGTCTTCTAATCCCCTTAACACACGAAAGCAATGCGATATTAAAAACCCGGTCAGAATCTCTCGTTATCAGCTTCAGGTGGACAAATACCTCTAGAATGACAAAACACAAGAATACTCTGAAACGAGGCTAACAGGCTAACTAGCCCCAGCAGCTGTCCATGGTGTTTCCATTTGGCTGTTCTGCTCTCGGCATCCATCCCTCTAAGAGGCTACTAGCCCAGGGGGAGTGTGTCTATGTGCCCCCCCCCCCCTGCAGGGCTCCACAATGACCCAGTTACAATGAGTAAGACACAACTGAACTTAAAAACACTCTAATGCACCCGGCTGTTCACGACGTGACGTTTCCTCATGTTAGCAACGGAAGGAGCTGAGAAAGTGAACGAGAGCGCAGACGGACAGAAGTGGAAAGCTGGCGTCTCATCTCCATCTCATCTCTCCGTTTCGCTGACAGACTGAACCACTTCTGGGACTGCATCCTTTATCACCTTAATGAGACAGTCCCCAACAGTCCCGTGGGAAATTAGACATGGAAGTTTGCCACCCGTCATTATATATTTATATAGTTGTAGATGTATAAATATACATGGAATGAGAGCTTCCTCCTGATATTGTGTTTGATAATAACCCAATCCCCTGGTGAGCCCATTGGGATCCTGAAGGCACATCTCATCTCAGCCAAGTGCAGAGGTGAGACACTCATGGAAGAAAACATGAAAGTGATTACCTCATACTGTATATCATTTGTACACAAATGGGGAGGGGGGCTAGTGTCTACATGGTGTGGTTGGGTTTAGTGTCTACATGGTGTGGTTGGGTTTAGTGTCTACATGGTGTGGTTGGGTTTAGTGTCTACATGGTGTGGTTGGGTTTAGTGTCTACATGGTGTGGTTGGGTTTAGTGTCTACATGGTGTGGTTGGGTTTAGTGTCTACATGGTGTGGTTGGGTTTAGTGTCTACATGGTGTGGTTGGGTTTAGTGTCTACATGGTGTGGTTGGGTTTAGTGTCTACATGGTGTGGTTGGGTTTAGTGTCTACATGGTGTGGTTGGGTTTAGTGTCTACATTGTATGGTGTGGTTGGGTTTAGTGTCTACATGGTGTGGTTGGGTTTAGTGTCTACATGGTGTGGTTGGGTTTAGTGTCTACATGGTGTGGTTGGGTTTAGTGTCTACATGGTGTGGTTGGGTTTAGTGTCTACATGGTGTGGTTGGGTTTAGTGTCTACCTGGTGTGGTTGGGTTTAGTGTCTACCTGGTGTGGTTGGGTTTAGTGTCTACATGGTGTGGTTGGGTTTAGTGTCTACATGGTGTGGTTGGGTTTAGTGTCTACATGGTGTGGTTGGGTTTAGTGTCTACATGGTGTGGTTGGGTTTAGTGTCTACATGGTGTGGTTGGGATTAGTGTCTACATGGTGTGGTTGGGTTTAGTGTCTACATGGTGTGGTTGGGATTAGTGTCTACATGGTGTGGTTGGGTTTAGTGTCTACATGGTGTGGTTGGGATTAGTGTCTACATGGTGTGGTTGGGATTAGTGTCTACATGGTGTGGTTGGGTTTAGTGTCTACATGGTGTGGTTGGGTTTAGTGTCTACATGGTGTGGTTGGGTTTAGTGTCTACATGGTGTGGTTGGGTTTAGTGTCTACATGGTGTGGTTGGGTTTAGTGTCTACATGGTGTGGTTGGGTTTAGTGTCTACATGGTGTGGTTGGGTTTAGTGTCTACATGGTGTGGTTGGGTTTAGTGTCTACATGGTGTGGTTGGGATTAGTGTCTACATGGTGTGGTTGGGTTTAGTGTCTACATGGTGTGGTTGGGTTTAGTGTCTACATGGTGTGGTTGGGTTTAGTGTCTACATGGTGTGGTTGGGTTTAGTGTCTACATGGTGTGGTTGGGTTTAGTGTCTACATGGCGTGGTTGGGTTTAGTGTCTACATGGCGTGGTTGGGTTTAGTGTCTACATGGTGTGGTTGGGTTTAGTGTCTACATGGTGTGGTTGGGTTTAGTGTCTACATGGTGTGGTTGGGTTTAGTGTCTACATGGTGTGGTTGGGTTTAGTGTCTACATGGTGTGGTTGGGTTTAGTGTCTACATGGTGTGGTTGGGTTTAGTGTCTACATGGTGTGGTTGGGATTAGTGTCTACATGGTGTGGTTGGGATTAGTGTCTACATGGTGTGGTTGGGATTAGTGTCTACATGGTGTGGTTGGGATTAGTGTCTACATGGTGTGGTTGGGTTTAGTGTATACATGGTGTGGTTGGGTTTAGTGTCTACATGGTGTGGTTGGGTTTAGTGTCTACATGGTGTGGTTGGGATTAGTGTCTACATGGTGTGGTTGGGTTTAGTGTATACATGGTGTGGTTGGGTTTAGTGTCTACATGGTGTGGTTGGGTTTAGTGTCTACATGGTGTGGTTGGGTTTAGTGTATACATGGTGTGGTTGGGTTTAGTGTCTACATGGTGTGGTTGGGTTTAGTGTCTACATGGTGTGGTTGGGTTTAGTGTCTACATGGTGTGGTTGGGTTTAGTGTCTACATGGTGTGGTTGGGATTAGTGTCTACATGGTGTGGTTGGGTTTAGTGTCTACATGGTGTGGTTGGGTTTAGTGTCTACCTGGTGTGGTTGGGTTTAGTGTCTACCTGGTGTGGTTGGGTTTAGTGTCTACATGGTGTGGTTGGGTTTAGTGTCTACATGGTGTGGTTGGGTTTAGTGTCTACATGGTGTGGTTGGGTTTAGTGTCTACATGGTGTGGTTGGGTTTAGTGTCTACATGGTGTGGTTGGGTTTAGTGTCTACATGGTGTGGTTGGGTTTAGTGTCTACATGGTGTGGTTGGGTTTAGTGTCTACATGGTGTGGTTGGGTTTAGTGTCTACATGGTGTGGTTGGGTTTAGTGTCTACATGGTGTGGTTGGGTTTAGTGTCTACCTGGTGTGGTTGGGTTTAGTCTCTACATGGTGTGGTTGGGTTTAGTGTCTACCTGGTGTGGTTGGGTTTAGTGTCTACCTGGTGTGGTTGGGTTTAGTGTCTACCTGGTGTGGTTGGGTTTAGTGTCTACATGGTGTGGTTGGGTTTAGTGTCTACATGGTGTGGTTGGGTTTAGTGTCTACATGGTGTGGTTGGGTTTAGTGTCTACATGGTGTGGTTGGGTTTAGTGTCTACATGGTGTGGTTGGGTTTAGTGTCTACATGGTGTGGTTGGGTTTAGTGTCTACATGGTGTGGTTGGGTTTAGTGTCTACATGGTGTGGTTGGGATTAGTGTCTACATGGTGTGGTTGGGTTTAGTGTCTACATGGTGTGGTTGGGATTAGTGTCTACATGGTGTGGTTGGGTTTAGTGTCTACATGGTGTGGTTGGGTTTAGTGTCTACATGGTGTGGTTGGGTTTAGTGTCTACATGGTGTGGTTGGGTTTAGTGTCTACATGGTGTGGTTGGGTTTAGTGTCTACATGGTGTGGTTGGGTTTAGTGTCTACATGGTGTGGTTGGGTTTAGTGTCTACATGGTGTAGTTGGGTTTAGTGTCTACATGGTGTGGTTGGGTTTAGTGTCTACATGGTGTGGTTGGGTTTAGTGTCTACATGGTGTGGTTGGGTTTAGTGTCTACATGGTGTGGTTGGGATTAGTGTCTACATGGTGTGGTTGGGATTAGTGTCTACATGGTGTGGTTGGGTTTAGTGTCTACATGGTGTGGTTGGGATTAGTGTCTACATGGTGTGGTTGGGTTTAGTGTCTATATGACATGGTGTGGTTGGGTTTAGTGTCTACATGGTGTGGTTGGGTTTAGTGTCTACATGGTGTGGTTGGGTTTAGTGTCTACATGGTGTGGTTGGGTTTAGTGTCTACATGGTGTGGTTGGGATTAGTGTCTACATGGTGTGGTTGGGTTTAGTGTCTACATGGTGTGGTTGGGTTTAGTGTCTACCTGGTGTGGTTGGGTTTAGTCTCTACATGGTGTGGTTGGGTTTAGTGTCTACATGGTGTGGTTGGGTTTAGTGTCTACATGGTGTGGTTGGGTTTAGTGTCTACATGGTGTGGTTGGGTTTAGTGTCTACATGGTGTGGTTGGGTTTAGTGTCTACATGGTGTGGTTGGGTTTAGTGTCTACATGGTGTGGTTGGGTTTAGTGTCTACATGGTGTGGTTGGGATTAGTGTCTACATGGTGTGGTTGGGTTTAGTGTCTACATGGTGTGGTTGGGATTAGTGTCTACATGGTGTGGTTGGGTTTAGTGTCTACATGGTGTGGTTGGGTTTAGTGTCTACATGGTGTGGTTGGGTTTAGTGTCTACATGGTGTGGTTGGGTTTAGTGTCTACATGGTGTGGTTGGGTTTAGTGTCTACATGGTGTGGTTGGGTTTAGTGTCTACATGGTGTGGTTGGGTTTAGTGTCTACATGGTGTGGTTGGGTTTAGTGTCTACATGGTGTGGTTGGGTTTAGTGTCTACATGGTGTGGTTGGGATTAGTGTCTACATGGTGTGGTTGGGATTAGTGTCTACATGGTGTGGTTGGGATTAGTGTCTACATGGTGTGGTTGGGTTTAGTGTCTACATGGTGTGGTTGGGTTTAGTGTCTACATGGTGTGGTTGGGTTTAGTGTCTACATGGTGTGGTTGGGTTTAGTGTCTACATGGTGTGGTTGGGTTTAGTGTCTACATGGTGTGGTTGGGTTTAGTGTCTACATGGTGTGGTTGGGTTTAGTGTCTACATGGTGTGGTTGGGTTTAGTGTCTACATGGTGTGGTTGGGTTTAGTGTCTACATGGTGTGGTTGGGTTTAGTGTCTACATGGTGTGGTTGGGATTAGTGTCTACATGGTGTGGTTGGGATTAGTGTCTACATGGTGTGGTTGGGTTTAGTGTCTACATGGTGTGGTTGGGTTTAGTGTCTACATGGTGTGGTTGGGTTTAGTGTCTACATGGTGTGGTTGGGTTTAGTGTCTACATGGTGTGGTTGGGTTTAGTGTCTACATGGTGTGGTTGGGATTAGTGTCTACATGGTGTGGTTGGGTTTAGTGTCTACATGGTGTGGTTGGGATTAGTGTCTACATGGTGTGGTTGGGTTTAGTGTCTACATGGTGTGGTTGGGTTTAGTGTCTACATGGTGTGGTTGGGTTTAGTGTCTACATGGTGTGGTTGGGTTTAGTGTCTACATGGTGTGGTTGGGTTTAGTGTCTACATGGTGTGGTTGGGTTTAGTGTCTACATGGTGTGGTTGGGTTTAGTGTCTACATGGTGTGGTTGGGTTTAGTGTCTACATGGTGTGGTTGGGTTTAGTGTCTACATGGTGTGGTTGGGTTTAGTGTCTACATGGTGTGGTTGGGTTTAGTGTCTACATGGTGTGGTTGGGTTTAGTGTCTACATGGTGTGGTTGGGATTAGTGTCTACATGGTGTGGTTGGGTTTAGTGTCTACATGGTGTGGTTGGGTTTAGTGTCTACATTGTATGGTGTGGTTGGGTTTAGTGTCTACATGGTGTGGTTGGGTTTAGTGTCTACATGGTGTGGTTGGGTTTAGTGTCTAGTTCCAGGGTTATACCCCTCAGATGTGCCAATCCGTGTCATCTGGCATCAGAGCCGCACCCAGCATGTCCGCTCTGCAATTTGACCTCTGCCCGGTGCAGATGGACTATGATGAGGTTATTGGATTGAGATGGCCTCCGGGGAGAGGGGGACAGTGAGAGGTGGAGGGGAGGGCAGGGGGGGAGAGACGGGTGTTGTTGGGCATGACTGAGTCACATGAAGGACAACAGCTGCTTTGAACCACCTCAGGGTGATAGAGGCAGAGACAACGTCTACGTGAGGTCTGTACCAGCCTCCCTCCTTCCCACTTTCCCTCCCTGGCGTCCTCACCTGGCTGTCTGACTAAGACCTGTGTGAATCCGGAGGAGTCCCGTGCCAGCCTGTACCAGGCTCCATCAGGGTCAGTCATCCACTCCTCCACCAGACAGTAGTATGTCCCAGAGTCGCTGCCCTCCGCCCTGTTCAGAGTCAGAGCATACAGCCTTGGGGACAGCCTCTCCGCCTGAACACGTCTTCTCAACCTCTCTTCGTCCGCGTACGCGCCATACTCAAATGCCCCTGAGCGCTCGATCCTCAGGAGCAGCTCGTCGGCCTCCACACCCGCCGCACGCCGGACGTACCACAGCACGGCATGCTGGGAGTCCGGGCTGGTCTGGGAGGTCACAGAGCAGTTGATGCGCACGCGGCTGTCCTCCAGGTGGACCAGGGACTGGTTGGTCTTCTGCACCCGCAGTTTGGACACTACGGAGGGGCAGAGGGACAGATAATTCAGGGTTAGTGAATGCCCGTATCGGGTACACAGTGCAATTTCCTGAAGGGGAAATTAGAGAATATTAGTGTGTGTGTGTGGCTGGATGGGAGAGAGATAGAGAGATGGCAGGGGAGGGAGGGAGCGAGGGAGAGAGGTGGGAGAGGTAGAAGGGAAGCATTGGATAGAAGTGATTGAATAGAGTCACATACAGAGGGGAGCACAGAGATGAAACGTTGAAAAAAGAAAGATGCAGGTACAGTTAGCATCTGTCCTGCAATTACGGTGCAATGGAAATTCAAACCATCTCTCTCACATTCTGAACACACTCTTAACTACCCCTTTACCCGCAAACCTTTAGAATGACTTCATGCACAAACACTGGACTCCCTTTAACACACACCGACACACACACACACACACACACACGTTGTGTTGTGAAGAATCTGTAAGAGTTTGAGGGAAGGAGGGAAGAAGGAGGGAGGTGGCAAAGGAGGAAGAGGAAGCTCTAGAGAAGAGGAGCTACGGGGGAGTGTTAGAACAAGATGTCAGGGAGGAGGTGTAGGGATGGGGCTCTAAGGAATGTGCCAGGATTGGTTACAGGGATGCAATCTATGTCATTGGATTAGCTACAGGTACATCAGGTGTGACCGCGTAGCATCTCACACCCCCGCTGTCTGAAACACAACATGTGCAATGTGCACACACACACACACACACACAAACACACACTCACGCACAAATCAGCCCACAAACACATACTTCATGAATAAAGTGCGTTATTATAATTTCAAAACATTCCACTATTCTAATCTACACACTTGGCCAATGAAAAACTACAAATCACAGTACAACTTTAACTTAGAAACAGACTTGTGAGTATGACACACACACACACACACACATTCTCTATATTGCTTATAAGCCTTGATAGGACTGACTGCCTGAAGTCGCCACCATCTGCCTGGAAAATTTCACACTCACTCCCAGAGTGTAGAATGTGCTTGGATGGTCAAAGTACAGTGTGTGTATTTGTGTTTCTGTGTGTGAGAAAGCTAGCATTTGGCTTCACTTTAAGCATAATTTTCACAGCTAAAAGTCATCTCCAGGCCCTCTTGTCTCTACAATGGCCCCTGGAATGAGTTCCCAAATGAGTCATCATCGGCTGGCTACACACTGGAGAGATTTACTCTGGACGCTCACTGAGCTCACCGCTCAGAACCATGGCAATCACATCAGCCGGAATTACCGGCAAACCCTCCGGAATCCTGGCAATCATATCAGCAGGAATTACCGGCAAACCCTCCGGAATCCTGGCAATCACATCAGCCGGAATTACCGGCAAACCCTCCGGAATCCTGGCAATCACATCAGCCGGAATTACCGACAAACCCTCCGAAATCCTGGCAATCATATCAGCAGGAATTACCGACAAACCCTCCGAAATCCTGGCAATCACATCAGCCGGAATTACCGACAAACCCTCCAGAATCCGGTCAATTACTTCAGCCGGAATTACTGACAAACCCTCCGGAATCGTGTCAATAATTTCAGCAGTAATTACAGACTAACCCACTGGAATCATGAAAATATTTTCAGCAGTAATTACAGACAAACCCTCCGGAATCCTGGCAATCACATCAGCTGGAATTACCGACAAACCCTCTGGAATCCTGGCAATCATTCTCTGGGAGCGAATTAACTCAGAATCTCCTGGAGTGGAACCGTGCTGGATTGGATTTGCACAAGACAAGGCGTCTCGCTGTTTCCCCCATTTGAAGTTAGAGTGTGGGGGGGGTAAAGACTGTTGAAAGCCTTGGACTAGAGTTAACAGAAAGACACGTTCAAGGCCTGAACAATTACCTGCCATTGATGCCCATTATGGCACATTGTAACCCATTATAAAGGCATTATAAGTGATTATAAGTGTTGAAACAGGGCCAGTGGCCTCAGGACTACAGGAGGAAGTTCACAGTGATGCTCATTAGAAGAGCAGTGCTATTGAAAACCTTTTTACACTGCAGAGAGGAACAGGACCTGTCTACTTCTCTCTCACACTCGTTTTTATTCCAGGAATCACGCAGGGGCCCTGCCAGTTGGGTTTAATTCCAGGAATCACACAGGGGCCCTGCCAGTTGGGTTTAATTCCAGGAATCACGCAGGGGGCCTGCCAGTTGGGTTTAATTCCAGGAATCACGCAGGGGCCCTGCCAGTTGGGTTTAATTCCAGGAATCACGCAGGGGCCCTGCCAGTTGGGTTTAATTCCAGGAATCACGCAGGGGCCCTGCCAGTTGGGTTTAATTCCAGGAATCACGCAGGGGCCCTGCCAGTTGGGTTTAATTCCAGGATTCCAGGACTGACAGTTAGTTGCTGGATCAGTACATTTGTCAACTTGTCGCTTTCTGCATAAAAAAGCATGGAAACGTATTTACTTGCAACATCTAGGGGTTAGTTAATCTCTTGTTGTTCACTACAGTACAGTGACACAGCTTCTTGGTTCAACGTATTGCATGTTTTTTGTGCAGGTGTGTTTTGTTAATGAGTCTCATGGGTGCCAACCCACAGTAAGACATATCCGTAGCTGCAAACACTTGTCATCTGTGTTCCACATCAGCTGGTGTGTCGCTCCAACTCAGGCTCGCTTCGCTTATGTGTGTTTGTTGTACACTTGTGGCCAAAAGTATTGGCACATTTCGAATTTGATTGATAACACTTTTTCTTTTCTTAAACTAACTTGATATTGACCAAAGTGTTTGGTCTACACAATGATCTATTTCACTGTTAATTTAAGGAACTTTTGTTTTGATACTCAACATGACATATACTTTCATGTCAGGAAAAAAAACCTAACAGGCAATGACAAAAGCATTCACATCGTAGACTCAATATTTATTTGGTAGGCCAGCCTTTGGCCAACATATCTGCAAGCACTTCTTACCGCCATGAATGAGATTCCTTCATCAGTACTGGCAGTTTGGCACACTATTCCTACTCAAACAGACCCAGTTTTCACAGATTTGAAGGATGCCTCTAAACAGCCTTGTTCAAATTTCTCTATGGGTTTTCAATGGGAGTTAGATGGAGTCCTGTTCAGAACAGTTCAGAACAGTCAGGTGTGTCATTTACAAACTGCAGGCACCTGCAAATCTTCACAGGTGAGTTCAATTCCAAAGAAATGAAGAATAAAGACCTTGATTAAATGTATGTACTGCCCATTTTCTGTCCCACAATTCAATTCACAAATATACCAGTTTGGAAAACAATATTAGATGCTAGATCGTGACTTAACCCATGAAATAATAGCCCAGTCCCTTGTTAGAGGTTTTCCACCCACCTCCCAGTTTCCAGGGCAACACAGCCTATTGGAGTGACTGAGGGTGTGGCCAGAGTACCTGAGGGAGTCACGCTGGGTCCACCAGTCAGGGAGCAGAGCCAATTAAACACAGCCACAGAGCCCTGTACTGCCAACAACGGGCACAGAGTAAATGACCTGTTAAACACAATTCAGCCCCTTACTCTCCAAAAGCAGAGCCAGTGTTTTCCCTTTGTTGGAACATTAAAGGAACAAGCCAAAATTTTGGAAATGCACTGAGCAAGAGAAAGGCAGGCTGGCGAGAGAGGAAGCTAACTGTGCGGTGTGCACTAGCAGACAGCCATAGTGGTGTGTGTGTGTGGCAGCAGTGTGCCGAGCACGTGGCATCATTACAGCACACACTCTGATGCTCTCCAAAAAGCTCATTGAACCCACCCCCCATCCCCCCACCGCCATCCTCCCCAACCCCTTCCAGCCTCCCTGAGTGTGTCCAATTTGTCATCAGAAGGCGTTAATTGTGGCGTGCTGCTGCATAACCCAGATAAAGCCTGCTTTTATTCGGGCCTTATTTATCAGTGGCGTAAAGCACACAATGGCCACAAACACAGCCCCATTGACGTCAGGAAGAAAGGCCCGGAAAACAAGCCTCGTGCCCAAATCTTCTGTGTTCCCTGTTCCCTCCTCGTAGCTACAATGTGCGGCGCCGCCAGGAGCAGCGAGGCATTTCTTTATTTGCGGAGCTAAGTACGGGAACAGATGAAAACATCTCGGGGAGGAATTTTACAGCCCAGGGAGGAGGGGAGTACACAGTTTGAGCTGCGCTCTGTAGTATCTCTCCCACCTCTCACCATCGCTCACCAGCAGTTTAATCAGCCTGTCAGCCGGTCGGCCTTTACTCAATGAAAGGGCGCCGACGACATCTCCCTGACCGGGTCACAACAGCCCCAACCATATGGATGAGCGCAAGCCGCTCCTACCTGCAATAAACACGTCTTCCGTTAGTGTCTGTTCTGATCCGGCGATACATAATTCCGAGAGACTAAAAGGGGCGGTGCGTCCACCCAGATTGGATGTCGACGCGGTGCACCGGATCGTGAAATCTAATGTCGGTTAATAAATCGGAGCAAAAGTGCATCTGCAACCGATCTGCGATTCACCGAGTGAAAATAAACAACGTCTCCGCGGATAACTGCGCTAGTTAGTGATCTGTGTACGATTTATTATGAGGTGTGCAAACGCACTAGTCCTCACATCCCCCCTCCACTCCGTTGAATCTCCCGCTGATAACTGATTGTAATCATGATCTGTATATGGTTGGTTTGCACGCGTGGTTCAGTGCCTCAGAATAAACACCCAATGTCTTTAGAAATAAGATCCACTTGCCTGGAGAAACAAACCCTATTCCCAGTATTGGTTTCTTATTTATTAGAGATCAGCCTTATGAGTTTGTGAATTTGGCTGTGTGTTTTTCTCCTGGGAGGGCTGAGAAATACTGGAAATGCAACCAGGCTTTTATTGACTCTTTGAAGAATGAGGATGTATATCAGGGGAACGGAAGTGAAAGAACGATAACTAGAGACAATGAATGTGTTTTTAGTAGCACTCTGACATCTAAGGACACATTAGTGCCAGGCCATAGCATTTGTTTTATACTTGCTTTCAACTTAAGGTTTTCACATGAAATGTACAACTAATTTCAACACGAAGCATAAGACTGTTGTTCTTTTGAACCTTCAGCTGAAAATTGTGCATTTCTCAGTGCATTTGTTAATACAAAATGATATTAAAAACATAATCAACATCTCCAATCAGAGAATCCACGCATCTAAACACAGCTTAAATGACCAATATAAGCAGGTAAGCATTGATTCTTGGATTTCTGTAAAAACGTCAATCCCAACCAGTATACCAGTCATCAACCCTACACAGGACGCTTTTCCAGTCAAGTCCTGACAGCAGGGTTGAATACTCACCATAATAAATATTATGTACTGTCTATTGTTGTATCTGATGGGGTTATACTAAAATATGCCCTTCATAGGAAAACAGTGGTGTGACAGCAGAAATCACTATAAAGCAGAACGCAGGCTATAGTCCCAGCAGTTCAATGTTCTCAACTAAGAACGTGGGGCACTCAAGGGAATTGTTGCCTCTGAAATGTAATAACAATCATTTATTAAACTTAGTGCTTTTCATTACAAAAATAATCTCAATGTGCTCGAAAAAGCGAAGCAGAAATAATGAAATATAAAATGACTGTGATTCACTATGCCCGCACTGCAATTTTCTGGCAGAGTGCGGGGGCTTTCTCTTTTTACCTCCTCCCACAGATAGGACAGAGACAACCACAGGGCTTGGACAGAGAGTGATGGCTGATGGATGTGGCCAACAAGGTTTATGAGCTGGTCGGACACAGGCAGGAAGCACTAGTTCACTCTACATTTTTGAGGTTTCTCACCGATGCCTTGGCGTTTCAAACATGCAGAAATTTGAGAATAAGAAATGTATTACATCTATTTGACCATTTCTAAATGAATGTGTAGTTTACACTTTCTTTTGTGTTGATACAAGGAAATAGGCATTCATTAGCTAATACTTGTCGTGTTAAACAAAAGCCTGCCGAATACGTTCAAACTCCCGAATCGAACACAGGTCGAAGTAAAACTTGTGACAAACGGGGGTGATGTAATGCCTACACACGCGATATTTGGAGTTTTCTAATGCTGTTAACTGTATGTTCATTATTAATAACTGACTTTTGATCACAGTAGTTCGTCAAGGAGGCAAAGCATACAGCCCATCATACAGAGGACAGCAGCGCCGTGCAGATTGTCAACGGAAGTGTGGAGAAGAAGGGTGGGTGGAAGAGAGCTTGGATACAACAGAATGAACCTCAGCGTAGCAGCTTAACAAACCACTGGTCTGCCTGGTACTGCTGGGGGAAGTTATGAAACACATTGCTTTTAACATACGCCTTATCAGCGGGGGGTTGGCGGTGGTGTGTATGTGTGGGGGGGGCTGCTTTAGCACCCCTACTTCCATCAGCTGTGATGCCGTGCATATCTAGTCAGGGATTCATTATCTTCAAAGATAGATCAGGTCCAAGAATGACATTAACTCAAGAGACTCCACAAAGTGCTTCGGATGATGATTATGAAAATTACCCTCTGGTCTATCTGGTGTTACGATCGCACATAGGCCATTGTGTGTGTTACATTATTCATAAGTAACGTGGAATAATCAAACGAGCCGGCATCATCGGAGGAGCATCCGTGTTAACAATACTTTTTTTGTTATTTTTTAATTGTGCAGTCTATGAGAACCAATCTTTGGCCCTTTTGGATGAAATAAATCGTAATGTACATTATTTTTTTTCTGAAACTAGTACTGCTTTAGTTTTACTGTGAATACTGATATATCCAGTAGATTTGTCATGTTAGATTTGTCATGATTCACTTTTCAGAGGCGTTTATCAACGTTTCATTGATTTCATTTTTGACTTACATACTACGAGTTCAGGTGTTTCGGGTGTTTCAGCCACACCCATTGCTCAAAGGGTTAAAATCTAGCACAGAGATCTTTGTAGACAATAAATGGCAGCACAGTTGGTCCTACTGATTAACTCCCTTTAAACTTGGCACAGTCATAGGATGCCACATTTACCACAAGTCAGAGTGTGATAATTCTGCCCTACTAGATCTGCCACTGTCAACTATACATGCTATAACTGTGAAGTGGAAGCATCTAGGAGACCCAACAGGCCAGCCACCATCTAGTTATACCAAGATAAGCACTTGATCCTGGAGGGGATTGGTTAAGAAAGCTTTTGGCATTTTAAAACCTTTGCATTGCATTATGTTGAATTTTAACTGCACTGCTGGTAATACTGCATGATCTGGTCTGGTCCAGTAACTGTGTGAAGCTATGGATATCTGGGTGGATCTCTAACCTCTCTCTCTCTCGTGAACTCCACCTCCCGTAATTCTCTCATCCCCTCCCTCATACTTTGTCCTAATCGATGGCTGGCTCACTCTCCTATCTGGCTCACTCTCCTATCACTCTCCCTCTCCTATCTGGCTCACTCTCCTATCTGGCTCACTCTCCTATCTGACTCACTCTTCTATCACTCTGACTCTCCTATCACTCTCCCATCTGACTCACTCTCCCATCTGACTCACTCTCCCATCTGACTCACGCTCCCATCTGACTCACGCTCCCATCTGACTCACGCTCCCATCTGACTCACGCTCCCATCTGACTCACGCTCCCATCTGACTCACGCTCCCATCTGACTCACGCTCCCATCTGACTCACGCTCCCATCTGACTCACGCTCCCATCTGACTCACGCTCCCATCTGACTCACGCTCCCATCTGACTCACGCTCCCATCTGACTCACGCTCCCATCTGACTCACGCTCCCATCTGACTCACGCTCCCATCTGACTCACTCTTCCATCTGACTCACGCTCCCATCTGACTCACGCTCCCATCTGACTCACGCTCCCATCTGACTCACGCTCCCATCTGACTCACGCTCCCATCTGACTCACGCTCCCATCTGACTCACGCTCCCATCTGACTCACGCTCCCATCTGACTCACGCTCCCATCTGACTCACGCTCCCATCTGACTCACGCTCCCATCTGACTCATGCTCCCATCTGACTCACTCTCCCATCTGACTCACTCTCCCATCTGACTCACTCTCCCATCTGACTCACGCTCCCATCTGACTCACGCTCCCATCTGACTCACGCTCCCATCTGACTCACGCTCCCATCTGACTCACGCTCCCATCTGACTCACTCTCCCATCTGACTCACGCTCCCATCTGACTCACGCTCCCATCTGACTCACGCTCCCATCTGACTCACGCTCCTATCTGACTCACGCTCCTATCTGACTCACGCTCCTATCTGACTCACGCTCCTATCTGACTCACGCTCCTATCTGACTCACGCTCCTATCTGACTCACGCTCCTATCTGACTCACGCTCCTATCTAACTCACTCTCCTATCTGACTCACTCTCCTATCTGACTCACGCTCCTATCTGACTCACTCTCCTAGATCTATATCATCATCATCATCATGTCTCTCCATCTCTCTAACTTCTTCTGCTGCCCCTGCCAATCACGGCCTGTAATCACGTGCCAGGTGATGAATATTCAGCAGGCTCACCTACATGTCCATGCATATTCATGAGGCTTTGATAAAGCGCTTAGATAGGGTGTTGTGAGTGTCTGGTTCATATCCTGGTGCTCAGTCTTAAAGTGGTTTCTCTACTGTATGATCACTCACCTGAACAGGCTTGACAGCAGGAGACATTGCTCATGTCCCGAATTGCACCCTAACCCTTTGGGACATGGTCCAAAATAATGTAGGGAACAGGGTGTGATTTAGACCATGCATTATAATGGCACCCCACTTATTTCGAGGGCTACAATTGGTGATATATGAAATCGAGCAGACCATCTCATCCAAAGCCATGGTCAGGTGTGCATATTTTTTGTTACCTATGGGTACCTGCTGAGCTACAGACGGCAAATAGGGGTCATCTGAGGGAAGAACCAACTCAACCAGAAGAGAGATGAATGGATAAGTCAGACATAACGAGGGAGAGAGAGCAGAGAACGAGTGCGGGAGAAAAACAGAAAGAGACAACGCTCCTAGGAGGATTTGGGCCGAGCCGGAAGTCTCTTGGGTCTCCACTCAGAGAGGCTTAACATCTTAAACCCGGCCTGCTCCTCCTGCACTGGCTGCCCAGCTATAACCACAGGCTGAGCCCCGTGGGTACGTGCAGGGCCTGGGGCTCAGACACGCTCTCCTCCCCCAGGACGGCTCACTCCGTCTGGGTCCCTTGCTGCTGCCCCATGGCCCGGAGCCCTGTCTCGGGGGGGAAAGGTCGAAGCGACTTCCCTTCAGGGAGGGATGACAAATGGGGCTCCTGTTTGGCTGAGCAGCGGCTGTTCCTCTCGTGTAATGGGACGCCTAATTTCTATGGTAATGATGCCGATGTAACTGTGATCCTATTGTGTTGGAGGGAGATTAGTCCCCACCCTCATGTCCCATCTCGTGCCCCCGTACGCAATGCCATTAAGATTGGGGTAATTATGGGGATCTGCACACATCCAACGGCTGCTTCCCTCACACACACACACACACACACACACACACACACACACACACACACACACACACACACACACACACACACACACACACACACACACACACACACACACACACACACACACACACACACACACACACACACACACACACACACACACACACACACACACAGATGATAACACACAAGAACCAGCCCCTTTGTGTCTTGCCTCGTGTCCGCTGTCTCAGTAACTAGGGACTGGACTAAAGCCTGGCCTAAAGGGAAAGGGTGGCAAGGAAAGGAGGGATTGAAGTGAAGGAAGTGTAAGAGGGAGGCGAGAGGGACGGAAATTCTGGATCATGATTAATGACCCCAAAGAAACAGGCAGGGATCGAAGAGAATGAAGTCATTCCGACAGCCCTGCATTGTTGTGTGTGTGTGTGTGTGTGTGTGTGTGCGTGTGTCTGTGCATGTGTGTGTCTGTGCATGTGTGAAAGGAAAGTGGATCTTCCAGTAAACATTTTTGTGGAAAGTGGTCGTAGACGTTATTAAGGGAAAACAGTGTTGACTGCTGCCTGGCCTGGAGATGAATGTGATAAAGAAAGATCTGTGTCTGAGAGAAAGATGAATGTATGAAAGAAAGGAATACTAAAGCCTAGACGATGTACAGACTCAGTGAACATGACCTTGGCCCCTGAGGGAGGTGGCCCTAAGCAGACAGGCTCTTAAGACAGAATATCTCTCCTGCTGAGGTTGACACAGAGCAGCCATTCCTAACATCTAGTAAAACTTACGACCATAAAATAAAGATACATTTTTAACTGTGTATAGTTTAGTTGTGTATGGTTGTGTATAGCTGTGTATGGTTGTGTATAGTGGTGTATAGTGGTGTTTGGTAGTGTTTAGTTGTGCATAGTGGTGTTTGGTTGTGTATAGCTGTGTATAGTAGTGTTTGGTAGTGTTTAATTGTGCATAGTGGTGTTTTGTAGTGTTTAGTTTTGTATAGTGGTGTTTGGTTGTTTGGTTTTTTATAGTTGTTTATAGTTGTGTTTGGTAGTGTATAGTTTTCCATAGTGGTGTTTGGTTGTTTACAGTTGTGTATAGTGGTGTTTGTTAGTGTATCGTTGTGTTTGGTAGTGTATAGTTTTGTATAGTGGTGTTTGGTTGTTTATAGTTGTTTATAGTTGTGTTTGGTAGTGTATAGTTTTGCATAGTGGTGTTTGGTTGTTTACAGTTGTGTATAGTGGTGTTTGTTAGTGTATCGTTGTGTTTGGTAGTGTATAGTTTTGTATAGTGGTGTTTGGTTGTTTATAGTTGTTTATAGTTGTGTTTGGTAGTGTATAGTTTTGCATAGTGGTGTTTGGTTGTTTACAGTTGTGTATAGTGGTGTTTGTTAGTGTATCGTTGTGTTTGGTAGTGTATAGTTTTGTATAGTGGTGTTTTCGTTGTTTATAGTTGTTTATAGTTGTGTTTGGTAGTGTATAGTTGTGCATAGTGGTGTTTGGTTGTTTACAGTTGTGTATAGTGGTGTTTGTTAGTGTATAGTGGTGTTTGGTAGTGTATAGTGGTGTTTGGTAGTGTATAGTTGTGCATAGTCGTGTTTGGTTGTTTATGGTTGTGCATATTGGTGTTTGCTAGTGTACAGTAGTATAGTGAAATACTGTACAGTGATGATATCATGGAGGACCAGGCCATTGCTCTCTGAAGGCTGTATGTGGCTGAAAGCCAAATGACACTACATTGTAAAAGCGGTGCTAGTGGGGACAGAGCCAGTGCTCCTTCTATTAGACTCTGATTTACATGAGGAACACAGACCGCACTGCCCCTGAGTTACGACTTCAATTACTGCCGCAACACACACAGACAGACACACACACACTGTAGAAGAACAGACCACAGCCCGAGAGAGCAAGGCAGACAGAGGACCTGGCCCAGAGGTAAGAAATGAACAGAGAGAAAAGGGCAACAAGATAAAAACAATATCATTATGTCTGCAGGTCTAAAGTCGACAGTGGTGTGTTGCAGGGAGGTTGTGTTGGTGTTCTTCATGTGCTGTATGTGTGTGCGTGTGCGTCATGTGCTGTGTGTGTGTGCGTGTGTGTCATGTGCTGTGTGTGTGTGCGTGTGTGTCATGTGCTGTGTGTGTGTGCTTGTGTGTCATGTGCTGTGTGTGTGTGCCATGTGCTGTGTGTGTGTGTGTGTGTATTACTATAGTTGTGAGGAACAGTTAGACACTATATTAACCATGGTAAACCAAAAAAATGTTTCAACGCCAACGCTCTCCAGTCAAGGTCAGCAGCTTCTCCATAGGTGACTATCAACAGGCAACTCCCACTGGCCTCTGAGTGTCTGCGGCCCCAGTTGACAGAAGTTTAAAAGAACTCCAAACATGTCGCTTACTTCCCACCACAACTCAAATCGGCCCTCTAAGGTTCGGATGCTGCAATACGATACAACAGTCTATTCATACGTCTGCTGCCACGTAGCCAGATTAGCGTTCCGTGCCGAGCGGCCGTATGTTTTAGAGCGCCACCTCCACATTCACGTTTCCACACAGCATTTTCGCAGACACCTGGGCAGTGGTGGATCCAGAGGCACTGTCGTGGATCAGGTGTTCTTTTGTCTGGTCTCTTAGATGGACCGCAAAATCCAGCCACCCTGCTACGTACAGACCGTAAAGGCTTGCTAGTAGCGCTGATGTTTGCAGGAATGTGGTCCCAGATAACACTGCGTGTTCGAAATCTAAATGATCCCATTCCTTCTGCCAGGGACTGGGACAATTCTTACACTGGAGCGTTTGCATTTTCGCTGACTTCTAGCAAAACCTCCCTTACTTTATGAGCTTAGCAGCGTAGAGCCGTGATGCTGTTAACTTGGGCCTTCTCATCTATTCTAGCTTTTGGACGTGAGAGGGAGGTCCACCTGCTTATTTAGGATGACCCATTGCTGAGTAGAACCTGAAGAGAGGCAATAAGCATTCAGAACTCTGATAAATATGCTAGTGGACTCTGAAGAGCCTATTTCTGCCATCATCATGTTCATGGTTTGTGCCCACAAGGAACATACAGAGCATATGTAGATGTGTCTGCAACAGCCTGGCCTGCACACCTTATACCTTTGACGTCGGCACCGTTGTCACATGACTCTCCTTGACAGCCCTGAAAGGCAATTCTCAGATGCTCCAGTCTGTTCAGAATCAGTTCTGATAAACCACAACCCCCAAAATACTCCCTTATCTCTGGTGTTCTCAAGACTGACAGCTCGGACAACCACTGCTCAGGCTGGCTGACATCTGCAGCGACGTCCAAAATGATTGCAAAATACTTGTGACTGTTTGGTGATAGCCACCTTGGCGTTTCAGATTCTCTCTCGGATGCAGGAGATCAACTCCAAGCATGTGGTACAATACTCCACTGTCTTCACTGTCAATCCTCCAGACATGATCTTCTAAAACAGGAGCAATCAGGGCAAATAGTTAATCTTCAAATTTGGAAAGTATTATGAGTTTGTTTTGTTTATTTGGCCTACATTATATTCTAACTATGAATTTGTCCTATCCATGTTTAAGCAATTTGCCTTTTTTCCTAATTGTATACTTTTTTCCTTTATTATTTTCCATCTAGGGCCCCCTAGTGGCCGAGAGCCCTAAGCAGCCAATTATGTCGCTTATAGCTTGAAACGGCCATGCTCGTCTGTGTGTGTGTGTGTGTGTGTGTGTGTGTGTGTGTGTGTGTGTGTGTGTGTGTGTGTGTGTGTGTGTGTGTGTGTGTGTGTGCTAGTGGTGCATGCTGAGGGAGATGCACTGACCTTGAGTGTCTGAATCAGACATGATTAATCAAAAGCCTTTTATGATATTATTTTCTGTTTCAGTGCCTCTCATCCATCACCTACTGTTTATGTGTGTGTGTGTGTGCGTGTGTGTGTGTCCAAGATCAAGACAAAGTCTGTGTGCATGTTTGTCCGTGTGTGTGTGTGTCTTAGATTGTGTATTTGTGTGTTTGAGTGAGTGAATCAGGACTGCAGACAGTAGAAGGCAGTGCCTGGGGAAACCTTGAGGGTTCAATGATGGAGATTGTACTGTACCCAGCAGCACAGTCC
Organism: Dallia pectoralis; assembly: GCA_029465975.1. NCBI lineage: Eukaryota > Metazoa > Chordata > Actinopteri > Esociformes > Umbridae > Dallia > Dallia pectoralis. The sequence continues at coordinate 21,503,262 of CM055731.1, read as the reverse complement.
AAACACCACAGGGGGTCACATCACGACAATACCGAAGCCGCCAGCCATGTCACAGTGTCTGCACGTCTACGACAACGCAAACACCACCGAAGGAGAGAGAGAGGGGACGGGCGGAGGGAATGAATGAAGGACAAACGGGATGACATTGTCGGCGCTGGAGAGAGAGACGGCCCGACAGGGAGAGGGCGGGAAGAGTGATAGAAAATAGAGAGTGAAAGAAAGACGTGGATGGGGAGGTGGGGGGGGGGCGGAGAAAGAGTCACTGCAGGAAGTAGCAAAGAGAAAAAAAGAGAAAGAGTCTGAAAGAGTGAAGACGTGCCAGTGAGAGGAGGAAGGCTGTGTGGGCAGGCTTCCCCGGTTATGTTATGCAAGTCTGACCAGTAAGACAACCACTCTTTCCTAATGAAGACAGACAGCTGCCATCTATCCATGGATAAACGGGAACTGAGAGTACTGCGACACCCAACGATATCCATAACAGGGTCATGTGATGGGGGGGGGGGGGGTGTCATATAGACCGCGTGGGAGATCTGGTACTGCCAAGTCCCATTAACACTGACCACACTTCACAAGCACTATGCTGTACTAAGACGACCCCGGGGGTAGTGTGTGTGTGTGTGTGTGCACGTGTGTGTGGGGTATAAAATGACATGGGTAAAAAAAATAAAAATGCACACTAGCTGTAACACATCCACCACATATGTAATCCAGTTATACACACTAGCTGTAACACATCCACCATATATGTAATCCAGTTATATACACTAGCTGTAACACATCCACCATATATGTAATCCAGTTATATACACTAGATGTAACACATCCACCACATATGTAATCCAGTTATGTACACTAGCTGTAACACATCCACCACATATGTAATCCAGTTATACACAGTAGCTATAACACATCCACCACATATGTAATCCAGTTATACACACTAGCTATAACACATCCACCACATATGTAATCCAGTTATGTACACTAGCTGTAACACATCCACCACATATGTAATCCAGTTATACACACTAGCTGTAACACATCCACCACATATGTAATCCAGTTATGTACACTAGCTGTAACACATCCACCACATATGTAATCCAGTTATATACACTAGATGTAACACATCCACCACATATGTAATCCAGTTATATACACTAGATGTAACACATCCACCACATATATAATCCAGTTATGTACACTAGCTGTAACACATCCACCACGTATATAATCCAGTTTTGTACACTAGCTGTAACACATCCACCACATATGTAATCCAGTTATATACACTAGCTGTAACACATCCACCACATATGTAATCCAGTTTTATACACTAGCTGTAACACATCCACCACATATGTAATCCAGTTATATACACTAGCTGTAACACATCCACCACATATGTAATCCAGTTTTATACACTAGCTGTAACACATCCACCACATATGTAATCCAGTTATATACACTAGCTGTAACACATCCACCACATATATAATCCAGTTATATACACTAGCTGTAACACATCCACCACATATGTAATCCAGTTATGTGCACTAGCTGTAACACATCCACCACATATGTAATCCAGTTATATACACTAGCTGTAACACATCCACCACATATGTAATCCAGTTATATACACTAGCTGTAACACATCCACCACATATGTGATCCAGTTATATACACTAGCTATAACACATCCACCACATATGTAATCCAGTTATATACACTAGCTGTAACACATCCACCACATATGTAATCCAGTTATGTACACTAGCTATAACACATCCACCACATATGTAATCCAGTTATATACACTAGCTGTAACACATCCACCACATATGTAATCCAGTTATACACACTAGATATAACACATCCACCACATATATAATCCAGTTATGTACACTAGCTGTAACACATCCACCACATATGTAATCCAGTTATATACACTAGCTATAACACATCCACCACATATGTAATCCAGTTATATACACTAGATGTAACACATCCACCACATATATAATCCAGTTATGTACACTAGCTGTAACACATCCACCACGTATATAATCCAGTTTTGTACACACTAGCTGTAACACATCCACCACATATGTAATCCAGTTATACACACTAGCTATAACACATCCACCACATATGTAATCCAGTTATACACACGAGCTATAACACATCCACCACATATGTAATCCAGTTATACACACTAGCTGTAACACATCCACCACATATGTAATCCAGTTATACACACTAGCTGTAACACATCCACCACATATATAATCCAGTTATACACACTAGCTGTAACACATCCACCACATATGTAATCCAGTTATACACACTAGCTGTAACACATCCACCACATATGTAATCCAGTTATATACACTAGCTATAACACATCCACCACATTTACTGTATCCCAAATGACAGTCCCTCCCTATATATGGCTCTAAATAGTCCACTATTTCTGAGCATGCCTGTGGTAGACAGTTGTACACTATCTAGAGCATAGGTTGCCAGTTTGGACAGAGCCCATGTGGGCAGCATCCAGTAATATTCATCAAACAGTAGCGTACGTAGGCTGGTGTAGGTGTGGACACCCCAGATCTCTCCCCACGTCTCCCAACGGTAAAGTAGGACACCTCCCTCTTCTTCCATCATCTTCCAATTCCGGCACGGCCCAGAACCGGAGAGAACTTTAATATCTCATTTCTCAAACCACAAGGACACGCACACACACACACACACAAACTACACTACACATTGATGAGAAAATATATTAAATTCCCCAAATCATCATTAATCTGAGCTTCGACTCCGTTACAGAGATTCAGCATAATGAGATGGTGTGTGTGTGTGTGTGTGTGTGTGTGTGCGTGCGTGTGTGTTGGGGGGGGTTATGAGTAGCTGATATTAGATTGTGCAACGCTGAGACTGAAGCTTCCCTGGTGATGTGCAGGACTGAACAATTGTTTGCTCTTATTACATTTTATAGTGAAACAAAGAGAAAATGCAATCAGGACAATCTATTATTCTAGCTGCCATTGTGCACAGTGAGCCGTGAGAGCGCGAGTGTTTGTGTGTGTGTATGTGTGTGTGTGTATGTGTGTGTGTGTATGTGTGTGTGTGTGTGTGTGTATGTATGTGTGTGTGTGTGTGTGTGTGTGTGTGTGTGTGTCTGAGAGAGAACTAATATGTACGATAATTACACTCCCGCACGGAAACAGAATCCAGGAGAGTGTTTGTGTTTGTATGTGTGTGCACATTTGTGCCAATGATGGAAGTCTCCTCCATGTAGCCTCTGGGGGCTAATTCAAGTCCATGTGCTCTGGGCGTCAGCGCTCACAGAGACGGAACAGACGCTGCCTCATTCTGAAGCAGCAAGGCTCTCTGTGTTCCTGGAGAGGAAGATCAGAACACACCGAAACAAACCAGACACAGGGGCTGAGGATGAGGCTGGGGATCTGTATGGAGATGGTACTGAGATAGTCTCTATTGGGACTGTGATGCGGACACGGGTAACCCTTGGCTAAGGCTGGTACTGGGAAAACGCAAGGCTAAGGCTGGTACTGGGAAAACGCTAGGCTAAGGTTGGTACTGGGGAGATGCTAGGCTAAGGCTGGTACTGGGGAAATGCTAGGCTAAGGCTGGTACTGGGAAAATGCTAGGCTAAGGCTGGTACTGGGAAAATGCTAGGCTAAGGCTGGTACTGGGGAGATGCTAGGCTAAGGTTGGTACTGGGAAATCGCTACGCTAAGGCTGGTACTGGAAAAATGCTAGGCTAAGGCTGGTACTGGGGAAATACTAGGCGAAGGTTGGTACTGGGAAAACGCTAAGCTAAGGCTATAACTGGGAAAACGCTAAGCTAATGCTGGTACTGGAAAAATGCTAGGCTAAGGCTGGCACTGGGAAAATGCTAGGCTAAGGGTGGTACTGGGAAAATGCTAGGCTAAGGCTGGTACTGGGGAGATGCTAGGCTAAGGTTGGTACTGGGGGAACGCTAGGCTAAAGCTGGTACTGGGAAAATGCTAGGCTAAGGCTGGTACCGGGAAAACACTTAGCAAAAGCTTTTACAGGGAAAACACTTGGTTAAGACTGGTAGTGGGGAAACGCTAGGCTAAAGCTGGTACTTGGTTGTGCTAAGATAAAGCATGTACTGGGGATATTAAGCTAAGGCTGGTACTGGGGAATAGCTAGGAAAAGGCTGGCACTGGGGTTAAAGTACGCTAAGGTCTGTACTGATTTTACACTCAGCTAAGTCTGGTACACAGTGCAGTCAGAGAAATGGCTGTCTCAACAGTATTGAATGACTGTGCACGATCTAAACCAAATATGAGCATGCACACATAACACACACACACACATTTGTGGGGTAGAGCTAGCTCATACATATTAAGCAGGCCAGTGGGTCAGTGCGGAGGCACCTCTGGAAGCATGATTTAAAGTCTCTCAATTATGGATTGAGTCAGATTCTGTGTGATGCTGGGTGCTCACACCTCATTAACCCCACTTTCCCATCCTGAAACTTTTTTCTTCTTTCAGAGGGAAATTTGAGAACAGCAAATGCCCACCTCGCATTGAGCCAGAAGTGGTTTCAACATTCCGGAAACAAAGTGACGTTTTACATTCATCAGATGATTCGTGAGTCTGAATGAAGCTCTGTGACGAGTCTGTTTTTGTATAGGTGCGTATCTGTTTGCGTGTGCGTGTCTGAGCGTAAGTATGTGTGTGTTTGTGTGTGTCAGGGCTATTTTTGTAAAACAAAAGAAAGTATGTAGGACAAATGAGCCAATGACTAGTAAGTAGGACAAATGAGGTAGGTGGATAGGGCCAATTAACAGACAAACTCAAACAGACTTCCATGAACCCAAGCCTACACACATAGACTGATAGAACCGCAGAAACAAAAAGGGTTGCCCTAAAATGTGCCAGGGAGGTTCTGCTGCCTTACAGACCGGTGTTTAGGTAACTCTGCCCAAGTTTACCACCGCTCATTCTCCTGAAAGGACAGTAGCCAGGGAGGCAGTAACTAGGCAGTAGCCAGGCAGTAGCCAGGCAGTAACCAGGCAGTAACCACGGGGGAGCAACAGTTTTATATTTTAATTGATGATGCAAAAGAACAGGCGGGGTAGTTAAACATCAGCCGGTTAGGCAACAGTACCTCCCAGTCACATTTCAGGGCAACTTGTCAACAGGCCGTATAACCAGAATCCCTAACTGATCACTTTGTCATGGTGACGCAGGCCATTGCCAAGGTAACTAATCAAATGTCACGGTAACTGGTAGCTTTGCCAGGGTAACAGATCAGCTTGTCACAGAGACAGCGGGGAGTCAGATACAAGTCAAAAAGAACTTCATGGATTTAGTGTGTGCGCGCACGTGTATGTCATGGGTCCCCTCAACAGAGGTAAACAGAGTAAAGTGCACGTCAGGAAAACTAATCAAGCACTCAGGATGATAAGTCGACTGCCAAATGGCTCCTGGCGTGTATGTAAGGCTCTGTTCGGCTTGAGTGGCTAAGGTCAGACAGCCCTGTGTGTGTGTCTAATTTTGAGTAAACCAAATCGAAAGATATGATGACGTTGCATCTTTCTTCACAAAAATAAGGGATATTTTGAGGTTTCTTTTTTCATGAACGGTGGTCCTCAATGCAGGGTCTTTCCTCTGGGGTCAAAATATCAAATCACAATGCCCCAGGGCAGCCGAGGGGACATTGCCTTGCAAAAGCAGGGGTAATAAAACCAGGTGACTGTCTGGTCACTGAACATTCAATGGCACTACCTCTGTTGTCTTGGAGAAATGTGTACTGGATAGCAGCATTTATTAAATTATTAAAATCAAGGAATATATAAATATCTTGAGATTGAAATGACTAAAACATACATTTGAAATGTGTGTCTTTGAAGAGTCCAGGAACTATTGAAGTGAATTGTAGAGGGGCTCACCTAATGAAGCCATTTCAACGAAACAGGAGCTTTCTGTGTCCGTGTCTCTGTGTGGGTGTATGTGTATGTACAAACAAACACAAACACCCGCGCAAATGTACACGGGTGACACAAACAAGACGATCAGAAGAGTAGTTAGTGGGAGGTCAAGGAGAATAAGTTCAATGTGTATCTCTTATATGTATTCCCAATATATCTCCCACCTCCCGCATCTCCCACCCTCCACCCATTTCCTTTATCTAATCACTCTCTCTAGTGGGGCATATTAACGATCCATTGTTGCTCCACACTGGTCCATTAGGTGGTTCCGCCCTGTCCAGTGCCACACACACACACAGACACACACACACACACACACACACACAACCAATTAGCCCATAAACCTGAGAGTGAAAGCGATTAGAGCAGAGAGAGAGAGAGAGAGAGAGAGCTGAACAGAGAGTCTTTAATGCTGACAGATCTATGGTACCACAGACCTAATGAACAGAACACACACTGCTGATACAGAACCATCTCCTCATACTGAACCCAACAGAACACACATCAGACTGAACCCAACAGAACACACATCAGACTGAACCCAACAGAACACACATCAGACTGAACCCAACAGAACACACATCAGACTGAACCCAACAGAACACACATCAGACTGAACCCAACAGAACACACATCATACTGAACCCAACAGAACACACATCATACTGAACCCAACAGAACACACATCATACTGAACCCAACAGAACACAGCAGTGCATGGAGACAGCGATCTCATGTGTGTGTGTTTGTTGTACCTGTAGAGCAAGAGTTTTTTACTTGGCTGTAGTGTGTGTGTGGGATTACCTGTCTGTTGTGAGCAGGTGTGTTTTACCTAGCTGTAGTGTGTGTGTGTGGGTTTTTTACCTGGTTGTATTGTGTGTGTGTTTTACCTGGCTGTAGTGTGTGTGTTTTACCAGGCTGTAGTGTGTGTGTGTGTGTGTGTGTGTGTGTTACCTGGCTGTAGTGTGTGTGTGTGTGTTTTACCTGGCTGTAGTGTGTGTGTGTTTTACCTGGCTGTAGTGTGTGTGTTAGTGTGTGTGTTTTACCTGGCTATAGTGTGTGTGTGTGTTAGTGTGTGTGTTTTACCAGGCTGTAGTGTGTGTGTGTGTGTGTGTGTGTGCGTGTGTGTGTTTTACCTGGCTATAGTGTGTGTGTGTGTGTTAGTGTGTGTGTTTTACCAGGCTGTAGTGTGTGTGTGTGTTTTACCTGGCTATAGTGCGTGTGTGTGTGTTTTACCTGGCTATAGTGTGTGTGTGTGTTTTACCTGGCTATAGTGCGTGTGTGTGTGTTTTACCTGGCTATAGTGTGTGTGTGTGTGTTAGTGTGTGTGTTTTACCAGGCTGTAGTGTGTGTGTGTGTGTGTTCTACCTGGCTGTAGCACGCTGATCCCCAGCAGGTTGGAGGTCCGGTTTGCCACCCGGCTCCAGGTGTTGTCGTAATTCCTTCTCCACAAGAGAGCGGAGCACTGATATGTCCCCGCCTCCCGTCGCCCGGCGCGTGTCACCGACAGACGGAAGTTGGTGTTGGCATGGGAACGGTCCACGGTGGTCCTCGTGCCCAAACCCAGCAGCTGCTCGCCCCACTGCAAGGTGCCCTCACGGGTGAAGGTCACCAGGTCCCTGAAGTCCCCTGTGGTGCCCCCCTCCCCACTGTCCCCTGCTGAGCCGCTCGGCAGGAAGCGCCAGGTGACCGAGGCGGGAACGCGGGGGTTATGGCGAGGCTTCACCAGGCACTGGAGGTCAAACGAGTCGCCGTAGGTCACGCTCGGCGTGCGCGACGATGCAGACACCATGAAGGAGGATTCTGGGAAAAGCAAGAGGGAATCATGCGTTAACGTTGGAGAGCAGGGCGACATTCCAGACCAATCCCATGCCCATATTCCCAAATGACAGTACATTCCATAGCCCTTATTTTCCATATCCTATTCTTGGGGTATGTGATTATGTCATGTCCTATGGGATTAATATGATAGATTATGTCATGTCCTATGGGATCAATGCACACAGGTTGCTGGCTCGGGGAGCACTCTCCTGCTGAGACTAGCACCCACTCCATTTACCCAGGATGCACTGGGGCTTAGATCTGAAGCGCTGTGCTGATGGAGCACAAATCGATTCCTCCTGGCTCCCTGGGGTGGTCATAGAGAGACATCTGCGAAGCACTGGCTGAGTGTGTGTGTGAGAGAAAGAGCTTGGCTGTCCCTGAGATTGAGTGCACTTTGGGAGTGCGTGTGTGCGTCTGTGTGTTAAGATCATGTGTACTGGTGATCCACCCCCAGAAAAGGCTCCAGGGAGAGATTTGCAGTAAGAGCTGATGTTCGATCTGATTCTTTCTTTAGCCTTCTTATTCATCCAATCCTATCTCATCAAGTTAACAACCTGGGCCAAAGTATAGTTAATACCAGACAGGTATCTACGCTACACCTCTACCACACACCTACCCTACACCTCTACCACACAACAACCCTACACCTCTACCACACCTATACCACACAACTACCCTACACCTCTACCACACATCTAGCCTACACCTCTACCACACATCTACCCTACACCTCTACCACACAACTACCATACACCTCTACCACACAATTACCCTTTCGACTCTACCACACAAGTAGCCTAAAACTCTACCGAATACGATCACAGTATCAGTATGACTAATCCCCACATGACAGACAGCCACAGTATCTGTATGACTAGGGAATTAAGGAGAAGAGAAACAAATGAATCAATATTTATACACTGGCCGTCTGTCACTTTTCTGCAAGGCCACAGCACAGAGAATACGCATCTTGACAGGTATTCACACATACGTGACACACAAATAAAATAAACATGTAAGAACAATTACACACCCTAACATCATTTGTCAGTTGATAAAACAACAAATAGTCATTAAAAATATGACATCTCTTCCTCTCGTCTTCAGCACCACATACTTCAGTGCCTAATCAGTGTGTGTGTGTGTGTGTGTGTGTGTGTGTGTGTGTGTTGTGTGTGTGCGTTGTTTTCTTGGCTCCTCAGTCAATGCCTGCGCTCCAGTAGTTCTCTCAGTCAGCCGGTAGCAGGGATGTTTAGCTTAACTGTGCTCTGACAGAGAAAAGCCTGCCCACCGCTAAACACACTTCCAACTGCATTTACATACTAATAATTCATGCTAATTTGCCGGTTTGCTAGTTGTGTGTGTCTCAAGTGAAGACTGCGTTTGATGTGTCCATTGAGATCTGCAGTTTTTGTGATGTCAGAGCACGTGTGTGTACGTGTGTGCGCGCGTATGTGTGTGCGTGTGTGGGTGTTTTATAGTGGCACATACCCTTTGGCTCTACATGAATAAAGCATTCTTTATTTAAATTTGACATGTTTGTCATTTAGCAGATATGTTCACGCCCACCGCAGCCACTCATTGAGCTGTGCCTCCAGTGAGAATGAAAATCACCACCTTGTCCCTGACATCCTCCTGCACACGCTGTGACGCATGTGTGTGTGTGTCTGTCAAGGTTGTGCCAGTGCACGTGCGTGTGCATGCATGACGCCCTGCAACACACACTTACCCACAGATTTTACAGTGATCGCCTTAGTGGCCGACTTCTCCCCTATCTTCTCCCAGGTCTGCTCTGGCTCCGCCCCCACCTCTAGCCACTCGGTTGCCGTGCATCGGTACATCCCCTCGTCGCCGGGGACGGTGTTGTAGACGGACAGGGTGTAGGTGTCTTCCCGCACTCTCTCCACGTGGATTTCCCCATAGCTGGAGCGCTCCCGGTATCCGGGTCCGGGTCGGACGGTACCGTCGCGGCCCACTGACACCAGGTCCTGGGGAGGGCTGGTGCCCTGTTTCTCAGTCCACTGCCAGGCCACAGACAGAGGACCGGTGGTGGAACGAACGGAACAGGCCAGCTGGACAACGTCACCCTCCTGGACCTCTGACGAGTTACTGGACAAAGACACTGTGATGTTACTCTCTGGTGGAGAGATAGAAGAGTGGGTAGAGAGGGAGAGAGAGAGTGTGGGGGGACGGAGAGAGTTGAGTGGAGAGAGAGAGAGAGAGAGACAGAGAGAGAGACAGAGAGAGAGACAGAGAGAGAGACAGAGAGAGAGAGAGAGAGAAGTGGGTGGAAGACAAACAACAACAATAGGTCAGAATTTATCAAAACCTCGCTGGTATTTTATTCTGGCAGGGTTTACATTTTATTAAATAACAAAACAGGGATTCACAATTAAAAAAATAATGGAGAACTAAAATAAGCCTGTCAGTATAGCGTCTACCACTGACACACAGTACTGACCAGAAGAGTCTGTGCATTGACACAATATCTCAACAGTCTGTATGTTTCTGCAGAGATGATCGCTGCCCTGGGCCCAGAGAGACCAGAGGCTGACAGACTACGGGTAAAGCCCAGCAATGGACTGGGTGGACCAGTGGTGAAACTAAATGAAACACAGCGGCTGGCCTGGTCCACCCAAGGCTTAAGGGCTGGCCTGGTCCACCCAAGGCTTAAGGGCTGACCTGGTCCACCCAGGGCTTTAGGGCTGGACTGGTCCACCCAGGGCTTAAGGGCTGACCTGCAGATCACTGGGCTCAGCGGCAGAAGAAAGCACAGGAGAGTAAGATAAAAGTGTTCAGGTGTCTGTCTTTAAAACAGACCCTCTCTCTTCTTCTCGCGTAGCATCAGTGCCTTTCACACACAAGGAGCCTGGCAGAACGTGACACGACCCGAGCAACGGAAAACCCTACGGGCCATTCTCTCTCCATTTCTCCTTACCCTTCACCTCTCTCCTCCTCCCCTCCCTCCTGAGAGCTAACCAGACCTCCTAACCAGCTTTAGGCACTAGGAGAGTACAGACGGAAGGAGCCATCACAAGTGGCTTTTACACTTAAATGAACAAAGGGAAGTATTCCATCCACTGCTCTTGTGTCTCTCTCTCTCTCTCTCTCTCTCTCCGTATTTCAATTTCACCCCAGCTTTTTTTCTGTGTTAAATACATTATACATTCTCTGTCTCTCAGCTCTGATGTGTCAATGTGGATGTTTCTGAACGTCACACATGGTTAAGCGGGCAGAGAGCTGCCTCTCTTTACTCTGAAAACCAGCCTGTGTCTCCTCTCAGCCTCCTAGTTCCTCATTCTCATGTCTCCCCGTGGTCTTTCCGTGTGTTCAATTTTCTATGCTCACCATCCTTCATGTTCATTCCATTCTCTCATACATCACAATTTTCCCTGTGTGTGTGTGTGTGTGTTTCTCTTTTTGTCTTTCTCTCCATTTCTCCCTGTTTTGTCTCTCTGTTTGTGTTCGGAATACCCTGGTAAACGCAGGCATCAGGATTGATTTGTCAACCCTGTTTACATATTTGTCTTCCCTCTGCATGGCCAGCAGGTCCCTCAACTAACCCCCCCCCCCTCCTGTTACCCATTGCCTTTATTAGGGATGTGCTGAGGGTGCTGTTTAATTGGTTCAACTACAAGGGCGGGGATTTAAGGGTGGGCAAGTCCTGGGCAAGGTCTGTTTATGGGAATCTTCATGCTTTTTCTCCACCACAGTCCACCAACACTTGACTGTAACCATTGTTATTACACGGAATAACTCCACAATATGCTAATGAAGCCGCCTTTGTCCGGGAAACAAAGGGAGGCATTAAGGGGCATCTCCGGGGATTACTGGGCTTTGTTTTTGGGTCAGTTGGAGCAGGAGGGCTGAGGAGGCGCTGTCTGTCTAATGTCAAGGTGGATGGAGGGGGAGGATGCTGGCATATTCAGGTAGTTTTCATGCCAACAGCAGTGGGCTTTAGCATTCAAGATCAACCCTCAGAGAAAAAAGCAAAAGCGACCGAATGATAAAGGAAAAGGACACATTAGGATATATTAATGATAAAGAAAAAGGACACATCAGGATATATTAATGATAAAGAAAAAGGACACATTAGGATATATTAATGATAAAGAAAAAGGACACATTAGGATAGAATGATAAAGGAAAGGGAATAGAACACATTAGGGTATAATGAAAGACAAAAGTAATAGAACACATTAGGGTAGAATGAAAGACAAAAGTAATAGAACACATTAGTATAGAATGATAAAGACAAAAGTAATAGAACACATTAGGATAGAATGAAAGACAAAAGTAATAGAACACATTAGGATAGAATGATAAAGAGACAAGTAATAGAACACATTAGGGTAGAAAGAAAGACAAAAGTAATAGAACACATTAGGGTAGAAAGAAAGACAAAAGTAATAGAACACATTTGGATAGAATGATAAAGACAAAAAGTAATAGAACACATTTGGATAGAATGATAAAGACAAAAAGTAATAGAACACATTAGGATAGAATGATAAAGACAAAAAGTAATAGAACACATTAGGATAGAATGATAAAGACAAAAAGTAATAGAACACATAAGTATAGAATGATGAACACAAAAAGTAATAGAACATTGGACACTGGAGTTCTTCGAGGTGTTGTATTAGCTGTATTCAGCTACTCATACATCACCTCCAGGATGCCTCTAGCGGCCATTCCTCTGAAAGCCCAGCTGAGTCCTTCAGCCCCGGCTGAATACAGTAATTTAGCTCGCGGATCCATTATCTGGCCCTTACGAGGTTGGGCGCCCCCTTCTTTCTCTCTTTATTTTTCTCTCATTCTCTTTTTCTCACACACACTCTCATTTCACGGCTGTTAACTCCTCTACACTTCGTCTCTACAGTTGGCTCCATTATCCAACCTGGTGTCGTATGCTCAGAGCCCCGAGCCGAGCGGAGGAAATGTGAAGGACCATAATACTGCATTACCAATCTTTAGCAATCCACTCACAAAGATAATAGTGGGGGAATGAAAAGAGGCATCATTCTGTGTGTGTGTGTGTGTGTGTGAGTCACAACCCAATAGAGGCTCCGTTGTTCAACCATCTGACCTTGGAGACACAGAAAGGAGGCTCCGGGTGAATGCATAATGTAAACCGTTTAAAAAGAAACACCATTATTAAACTCGCCGGTGAGATGTTTTCCAACTGACCGAAGGACCAATGGGTGACCTTGTTACTGACCCAGGGGCCAACAGAGAGCGCTGATACTCACTGACTGGTTGCACCGTGATTTGAACGTTGCGTGACCTCTTGCTCCGGTCTATGAAGTCTCCAGTGGGCGTCTTCTCCCTCTCTGTGACTCTACAGATGTATTTCCCAGAATCCTCGGGCCGGAGGTGTTGCAGCTTAAGCAGGTGGACGGCGGGGCTCTCCTTGCGGACGGTCATGTGACCAGCGGCTTCGCGCGCCACGTAGTCGGGTCCCAGGAGGGGCACAGCGCTAGGCCCAATCACAGCCACCGGCGAGCTGCTGAACACCCACGACACCGAGAAGAAGCGCTCGGGAACGCTCTGGGCGTCGATGGTGCAGCGCAGCTCCAGCGGCTCGCCCGCCGTGAAGGACCGCCGCTCCGTGCTCACCTGGATCGAGAAGTCCCGATCTGGAGCGGAGAGAAATAAAAAAGGGTTTTAATCCAACTAGTAACAAGGCGACGTGAGCTCAGGGTCACTGATGGATGCGACACGTTAACATGTCAAAACGTTCACACTCCAGTCCCTAATCAAACTCATTTCATTTGCACCTGGAGGCTGAAGAGGGAGGGAGAAATGAAAATGTGAATTCCTCACTACAATATTTAGTATAATTATGATGTAAGCTCTGGCAGGACCACCGAAAAACAGAAGACGGCAGACATAGGACGACAGACAGACAGAGGAAATCTACCCATAGTTTTGATTGAGTCGTATTATCACACGTTCCTTTATCCCTCTAAAACACAAGAGCTTGATGGAATACCTTTAATACAAGCATCACACATCCACTTCCTGGTCTAAATGTCTACTGCTCTGTCACATGACAGCGTGGAAGAGAAGGAGCGCTAAGCGAGGAAGGAGTCAGCTGTGACCACAGTGAAGCACGACTGCTCCATCTCCTCCTCTTCTCCCCTTGGTTTCACCTCCAACACAAAAACACGACTAATTAACATTCTCCCCAGCAGACCAAAAAACCCTAGCCGCTCCGCTCGTCTCCCTCGCTCTTCATCTGCTGCTTTAAACTATAGAGAGAGGAAACGGAGCAAACACTGCCTTCCCTGGCCGCACTTATTTGACTCCCAATCACAGATGCATTGTGCGGAGCAGGCCTGTTATTTACAGTGTTATTTCCAACATGACGATAGGCATACATCTGACTCACTGCAGGAGGTGCTAGGGTGTCGTGTTCTACTCTACATCTGACTCACTGCAGGAGGTGCTAGGGTGTCGTGTTCTACTCTACATCTGACTCACTGCAGGAGGTGCTAGGGTGTCGTGTTCTACTCTACATCTGACTCACTGCAGGAGGTGCTAGGGTGTCGTGTTCTACTCTACATCTGACTCACTGCAGGAGGTGCTAGGGTGTCGTGTTCTACTCTACGTCTGACTCACTGCAGGAGGTACTAGGGTGTCGTGTTCCTCTACCTCTAGGTCACTGTAGGAGGTGCTAGTGTGCAGGTTCTCCTCTACGTCTGGCTCACTGTGGGAGGTGCTAGTGTGCAGGTTGTTCTCTACGTCTGGTTCACTGTAGGAGGTGCTAGTGTGCAGGTTCTCCTCTACGTCTGGTTCATTGTAGGAGGTGCTAGTGTGCAGGTTCTCTACGTCTGGCTCACTGTAGGAGGTGCTAGTGTGCAGGTTCTCCTCTACGGCTGGCTTATTGTGGGAGGTGCTAGTGTGCAGGTTCTCCTCTACGTCTGGCTCACTGTGGGAGGTGCTAGTGTGCAGGTTCTCCTCTACGTCTGGCTCACTGTAAGAGGTGCTAGTGTGCAGGTTCTCTACGTCTGGCTCACTGTAGGAGGTGCTAGTGCGCAGGTTCTCCTCTACGTCTGGCTCACTGTAAGAGGTTCTAGCCCCTGGCTGTAATTAGAAGACTTTCAAAAGACTTTATGAGGAAAGACAGTCATGTAGAGAAGTTCAAAGAATTCAGTGTGCCTTGATAATGCTTGTTATACTATTCCAGACTATGTGGTGGGGGGGGTTAGCACACACACAATAGTGTACCTTTATGCTAGTCGCATGTCTTTTTCTGTCTTACAATAACCCCAGCACAAGGACACATCCAAACAAAGAGTCTTACACGTACATCTGCTTTACAAAGAAAGTGTGTCTGCAACGAACATATTCACAGGGAACCGGATTGGCTCAAAACGGGCAGGCACTCTCACATCTCGCCTGCACAACATATAGAAACATTTTCCCAGAATGTGTCTTAACATTGAACTGTGTCACGGCAATGCTGAGAGGTGAGTGGAGCTAAATGTGAAGACAGCACCTGTCAACGTTTGTAACAAGATAAATGCGAAAAGAAAGTGAGAGAACATAGACAATCAGATGCAGCGTGTGAGATACAGAAAGAAACTGCAGAAATCAGCTAGTGATGTAAAAAAAGACAGGAGTTGGTGAGAAAGTTGAGGAAAGAGATAGAGAGCTCTGAAGTGAAAATTTAAAAGGTATAAAAACGGAAAAAGACAAGAGAGTGGAGCACAAGAATATGGAAAAATACAAAAAGGTTTAGCGAGAGTGAGAGATATGTAGATGAACAATGTGATGTGAATGTGATGGTGATGAATGTGATGCGAATGTAATGTGATGATGAATGTGAATGTGGTGGTGATGAATGTAATGTGATGGTGAATGTGATGGTGAATGTGATGGTGAATGTGATGGTGAATGTGATGGTGAATGTGATGGTGAATGTGATGGTGAATGTGATGGTGAATGTGATGATGAATGTGAATGTGGTGGTGATGAATGTAATGTGATGGTGAATGTGATGGTGAATGTGATGGTGAATGTGATGGTGAATGTGATGGTGAATGTGATGGTGAATGTGATGGTGAATGTGATGGTGAATGTGATGGTGAATGTGATGGTGAATGTGATGGTGAATGTGATGGTGAATGTGATGGTGAATGTGATGGTGAATGTGATGGTGATGAATGTAATGTGAATGTGATGGTGAATGTGATGGTGAATGTGATGGTGAATGTGATGGTGAATTTGATGGTGAATGTGATGGTGAATGTGATGGTGAATGTGATGGTGAATGTGATGGTGAATGTGATGGTGAATGTGATGGTGAATGTGATGGTGAATGTGATGGTGAATGTGATGGTGAATGTGATGGTGAATGTGATGGTGAATGTGATGGTGAATGTGATGGTGAATGTGATGGTGATGAATGTAATGTGAATGTGATGGTGAATAAGGGAGGAGAGATGAAGAGGACCATTAACATTCTGTCCATGTTTAGACTCTCCTCTGTGTCTGTGGGTGATTAGCCAGTGATGGTTCTGTCTCAGGATCGTGCTCTCTTTAATACACACACACTAATGAAGGAGCTGCACACACACACACACACACACACACACACACACACACACACACACACACACACACACACACACACACACACACACACACACACACACACACACACACACACACACACACACACACACACACACACACACACACACACACACACACACACACTGAGACACACACACACACACACACTGAGACACACACACACACACACACACACACACACACACACACACACACACACACACACACACACACACACTGAGACACACACACACTGAGACACACACACACTGAGACACACACACACACACACACTGAGACACACACACACACTGAGACACACACACACACTGAGACACACACACACACACTGAGACACACACACACACACACTGAGACACACACACACACACTGAGACACACACACACACACTGAGACACACACACACTGAGACACACACACACTGAGCACACACACTGAGACACACACACACTGAGCACACACACACTGAGACACACACACACAAACACTGAGACACACACTGAGACACACGCCTCGTCCTGCTCTACTCTAGTCCTTCTGACATGCTACAACACTTCCATCCATTATAGATTATAAGAAAGGGAGAAACAGAAAGAGAAAGAGGGGAGGGAGAGAGAGAGAGAGCCCTTAGTTCTTCTCCTGGCTGACTTAACGCTTTTCTAACAGACAGTGTTCATATCGAACATCCTCTGATCACAGTCTGGGGCGTCATCAACCACTGGAAGTTCAGTGATCCCTACATTGGAGGAAAATAAAATGTAGCCGTTGACACAAACACCCTCCCAATCAATAAACGGCTCCACCGTCCTTATGCAAATAATCACTGCAATAGATGCGCTGCAATAGATGTACGGCAATAGATGCGCTGCAATAGATGTACGGCAATAGATGTACGGCAATAGATGCGCTGCAATAGATGCACGGCAATAGATGTACGGCAATAGATGCACTGCAATAGATGCACTGCAATAGATGTACGGCAATAGATGCGCTGCAATAGATGCACGGCAATAGATGCACGGCAATAGATGCACGGCAATAGATGCACTGCAATAGATGTACGGCAATAGATGTACGGCAATAGATGCGCTGCAATAGATGCGCTGCAATAGATGTACGGCAATAGATGCGCTGCAATAGATGCACGGCAATAGATGCACGGCAATAGATGCACGGCAATAGATGCACTGCAATAGATGTACGGCAATAGATGTACGGCAATAGATGCGCTGCAATAGATGCACGGCAATAGATGCACGGCAATAGATGCACGGCAATAGATGCACTGCAATAGATGTACGGCAATAGATGTACGGCAATAGATGCGCTGCAATAGATGCACGGCAATAGATGCACGGCAATAGATGTACGGCAATAGATGTACGGCAATAGATGCGCTGCAATAGATGCACTGCAATAGATGCACGGCAATAGATGCGCTGCAATAGATGCACGGCAATAGATGCGCTGCAATAGATGCGCTGCAATATATGTGACCGCCCTCCCATAGCGACCGCCATCCCATAGCGACCGCCATCCCGCGCGACCGGCGTCCCATGTCAGTTCCCCATTAATGGCAGTGTACACTAGACTAATCCAGACACACATCAGTGTTTCACTGTCAGACACAAAGGCCCCACTGATGACTAGACATCACCTTTGACCTGTGACTTTAAGGTCACCATGCAAAAAGAGATGACGCACCGCTAAAAGCCTGAGGCAGTAAGCATCAATAACCGCCAGTGTGTGTCTCGGTCAATGTGTGTGAACCCTGAGCGACCTCTGACCTTTACCATAGATAAGCTAAGCGTTTCCTGGTGTGTCCGGATGTCCTGATGTCTGTACACTCTGAGAAAAGCCAGTGACATGGGGTTTGGGATGTCCTTCCTGGCACTGATTTAACAGTGTGTGTGTGTGTGTGTGTGTGTGTGTGGCAGGAGTCACACTATATACTGTACTTGAATCCACACATTAATTTGATATTAAAACAGAATACCAACATAATGACAGTCTAGGTGGGCATTGACGCACGCACGCACGCACACACAGACACACACACAGACACACACACACACAGACACCATGCAGCCCTACTCACCAGTTGGCTGTATCCGTAGCTGGGTCTTGTTGGCCTGCTTACGGGTCATGGCGAACCAGCTGCCGTCTGTGTCCTGGATCCACTCAGCAGCCTGACAGTAGAGCAGACCCTGGTCGACAGGCTGTAGACGGTGGATGGTCAGCCGGTAGGATGTGGCGCTGGTCTTATCCAGCCTCAGGTCCCCGGCACTCATCCTCTGTTTGTAAGGCCCGCCGGCTCGGAGGACAAAGTCCCGGGACAGGGTGAGGATCTCCTGGGGAGGCGCGGTGGCATCCTCTGGAGAGCGCAGGTACCAGCCGACAGACAGGTGTGTGTGCTGCTCCGTCTCCCGGGAAACCTCGCAGTTGAGCTGGAGCGTGTCGCCCTCCACCTGGGCGAGGGTCTGTGCCGGGGCGGTGACTGCCAGGGAGTCAGGGATGACTGCGGGGGGAGACAGGAGGGATGAGTTTCACATTAGCATCTCAGTGGCTATGATAGCTGACGGATGAGTTTCACATTAGCATCTCAGTGGCTATGATAGCTGACGGATGAGTTTCACATTAGCATCTCAGTGGCTATGATAGCTGAGGGATGAGTTTCACATTAGCATCTCAGTGGCTATGATAGCTGAGGGATGAGTTTCACATTAGCATCTCAGTGGCTATGATAGCTGAGGGATGAGTTTCACATTAGCATCTCAGTGGCTTTGATAGCTGACGGATGAGTTTCACATTAGCATCTCAGTGGCTATGATAGCTGACGGATGAGTTTCACATTAGCATCTCAGTGGCTATGATAGCTGACGGATGAGTTTCACATTAGCATCTCAGTGGCTATGATAGCTGACGGATGAGTTTCACATTAGCATCTCAGTGGCTATGATAGCTGACGGATGAGTTTCACATTAGCATCTCAGTGGCTATGATAGCTGACGGATGAGTTTCACATTAGCATCTCAGTGGCTATGATAGCTGACGGATGAGTTTCACATTAGCATCTCAGTGGCTATGATAGCTGACGGATGAGCTGTATGTTTGGTTAAAGCTGATCAAAGTTCTGTGTTTAATTCCCTCATATACAAGGCTTCATTTACATGTGTCAGCTGTGTGGCTTTAGATGAAAGCATTTCCCTTCGTCTTGCACATTAGCATGACTTGCTATTACAGCCGTTTACACATTAAATATAGTACCTGATGTGTCTGATTCAAAACACACACGCAACCATGTTTTCATAACTTTTCTGGTAAAACTTGAACCCCAAACCCAAACCTAAACTTGGTCACAAAATTAAGCATTACCCTAAGCCTAACTACAAATGTAAGCCTTACCCTAAGCCTAACTACAAATCTTAGCCTAAGCCTTCACAAAACCTGAGCCAGTCCCTAACCAGAAACACTCAACAGTCACTAAAGAATACATTTACCCTTCAAAAACAACATGGAGCTACATTGAACACATTCAGCATTAGAGAACACGTTCACACTTAAAGAACACATTTAGCTTTCGAGAACATATTGGGCATTAACTTCTGTATCTGACAATGGTCAAACTCTGCTGGTTAAGAACAGAGAGACAGGGAGGGGCAGAGGGAGAGAGACAGAAAGAAAAAGAGGGGAAAAGACATGTCAGGTTATGGAGAGAGGACTTAAACCCTTGTTGCTTTAGAGATGGAGCTCGGCAGGTGGCAGGATTATTCTGGGATGTATGACGGTGAAATGTCCCAGCAGCAGTCAGACACTGTGTGTGTTCTGAGAAGGAATGGGTGTGCAATGTTTATACGTGTTCTCTCTATCTGTGTGTGTGTGTTTGTGTGTGTGTATCAGTCAGTTGTATTCATATCCTGTTAGGGTCCAATTATCTCAGTAGGAAATGGCTCATCTCACCGAGTCTGAGAGGGCTGTGATGTGGTTTAGATTTATTTACTAAGACAAGAGTGTCCTGTCTCTCTCACTCGGCGTCTCTCTGCCTGCGTCTCTCTCTCTGCGTCTCTCTCTCTGCGTGTCTCTGCCTGCGTGTCTCTGCCTGCGTGTCTCTGCCTGTGTCTCAGTCGGCGTCTCTCAGTCTCCCTCTCTCTTTCCCACGTTTGGTTGTCTCTCCCGGTGTGTCTCTCTCCTTGATCTCAAAGTGTCTCAATATCTCCCTGTTTTTCTTGGCGTCTCTCTCTCTCTGTGGTGTGGGTATAAAGACATCAGTGTGTGACACAATGGGCAGCAGTAATTATTCTTTTAGCTGGCCTGGACAGATGACTGTGGGTGGAATAATGGGCCAACTGGGCGTGGGGATCCAGCATGACTGTGGGGTATTGTCAGACCCGGGCTGAAATGCTTGGCTATTCAAGGTCATTGTCAAGATGTATGATACTGGAGTGCATTGAGCAGCTGGCACATGCTAGAGGAGTTCTCTGTAGATGCATGGCTATTTGCGGAGTTGAACATGAGCTGGTTCACAGCACTGCATCGATTTATCCTGAAGCTATCCTGGTTTGAGTACAAATACTGGAAACGGTATGTATGTATGTGTAGAATCCTGGTCATACATGTAACAAGGGTTCCCTAAAGATTGAAAAAGCAGAAAATGTGCCACAAACTTTAGCCAGTGGCGCAAAAGTAAAAAATGTGTTTCCATGTGTGTTTAGCATGTAGTCACAAATATGGAAGGAAATTGAATGTGAACAAATAAATGTTAGCGATTTCCAAAATCCTGCGCTGGCCCCGGAGTAATACAAATGAAACTGGAGAGGCTCCTTGAGAGGAGACAGCTGAAGGAGGTTCGGTATGGAGGACCTGTGAGTGCCGGGTAGGGAGACAAGGTTCAAAGGCAAGATGGAGCTCTAACAGGGGCCTCACAGGCTGTGTAAGAGGCTTGCACCCCAATCAGTAGGAGAGAGCGAGGTAGGATGGGAGAAAGGGGAGGCGAGGGGGGATATCTGACGAGAGAGAAAGAGAAAGAGAGAGGGCTTACTCGTTCCACAACAACCCTCCTACGTTACAGCCGCCTGTTGCCATAACAACCCACCTACTCTACACTACCGAGGTCCCCCCTAAAACAGCCTGGCGTTGCCATGACAACCGCTCCACACCTCCCACATGTCGTTCCCCTGATCCCCACACAAAGACTTTGGCAGGATAACTGCCAAATTAAAACAGCCATCTTTTCTTCACAGCCCCTCTGTTGCGTCTGGTTAGTAAACAGCCGGGTTAGCTTGACTGACACAATGACATAAACACCTCCACCTACTCTACGCTAGGCCAATTACAATGTCCGATCAAACCAGACGACCAACCTGACGTGATCCACAGGGGTTGCGCGGTCAGAGGCCCAATAAATCACAAGATTCTCCCAATCGACACCCCCCCCAACCTTAATCTGAGCAGGATTACGGAGGAGGCCAAACACACACACACACACCACAACACGCACTTAACACACACACACACATTGGAAGTGTGGTGTTGTCCTGAATTTAGAAGAGAGAATTCCAAGCCTGGCATCTGGTCAAGCCCCTCTACTGCTGGTATGTGAATGGTTAAAAACATTAGGTTAAGAACATCAGGTTAAGAACATCAGGTTAAGAACATCAGGTTAAGAACATGACACTATGAACGTTTTCTCTAGTGGAACAAAACTTGTGGTCAAAGTTTTAACTGTGTAAACAGTTGAACAACACAGTGCCCACTACTTCCTGAAGCTACGTGGAATTCCCGACAGGTTATCAGAGGACTCACTCGTGATGCATTAGGTCTGGTCCTAGACGTCTCCATGACAACACATCCAGTGTGTGGTGAGATCACTGACATGACAGAACCTACAAGCTGCTGCAATCTCATTGTCTGGTCATAATTGTCCCCATGAGTCACCTGTCTGAAGACGTCACCAGGTGAGTGTAATCACAACTGCTGTGTGAAAGGGAATATCTGTTCTCTCTCTCTCTCTCTTCTCAACTTACTCTCCCTCTCTCATCTAAAGTGTAAAAACCGGTTTCCTGGCTTGGCTTTTCATATTCACTCCCACAACATGAGCGGAACAGGTGACGTAGCCAAAGAAACAAGGGAGGAAAAAGAGTAATGAAGCGATTATATGAAGTTACGACTAAAACAGTCTGCTAAATGACTTAAATGTAAAATGCCGATATGATAACTTGAGCAGTTAGATCTGCAATGTTGACGGCAAAACCCCTACTTCAACATCTGAGCTTTATTTAACCGCCGACGCTCCACTGAACAAATTCTCTTTTTGTACAAGATTAAAAGAAGGAGATTGATCGCGTGCGGATCTGTGTGTGTTTTCCTAAGAACTGTGAAAGGTCAAGCCTCATTATCAGATTCATCATCAGATTCCTCATCACATTAAAGTCATAATGGCAGCCCGGAGTCAAACACACTGAAGTAGACACACCAGTAGTACTAATAAAACGGAGTACTGAGTTTCCCGCAATAGAAAGGGAAGATAGGAAATAATAGCCTGATATGAGGAAGAGAAAACACATAATAGCCAAGAACTCTGAAGGATAATGAGCAGTAATTGCTTTGTGAGAAATGGAGAGTGCTGCTAAGAGGAAAATGGAGAAGGTGGGTAGTACTCTACTGTGTGTGTGTGTGTGTGTGTGTGTGTGTGTGTGTAAAAGTGTGCGTGAGTGTCTATGTGTACAAGTGTAAGTGTGTAAAAGTGTGCGTGAGTTTGCATGTGTAAGCAAGTAAGTAAGTAAGCTGACCCCCTGTGGATACTATTGCTCATTTTGCCAAAGGGAGAAATGAGTGCAAGGCATATGGGGGCACACACACACACACACACACACACAAACTGTGTGATCTGTATAAATGCCATGTAAAGATACAGGGATAAGTAGTGGCCATATAGGTACTTTCTTTCTCTGTCTAAGAGCTGGTGGCGAGTTCGAGTTAGAAGGATGAATACATCCTGAGGATTAGCAAGAGGAAGAATGATGAAGAGGGTGGAGATGAAGAGGATGATTGAGAAACAGGATGATGAGTGTTACGCTGGGCACACACACACACACACACACACACACACACACACACACACACACACACACACACACACACACACACACACACACACACACACACACACACACACACACACACACACACACACACACACACACACACACACACACACACACACACACACACACACACACACACACACACACACACACACACACACACACACACACACACACAGCAGGATGCACTGAGATAAAGAGTTTGAGCCTCACAGCCGGGGGTGCAAGACCTGTTTCATAAGAAAAACCACACACACACAAACACACACACACACTCTCCCTTACACACAGTGTGTAATATACTGGTCACATGGGCCTGGAAAAGAAACCAAATCTAGAGGAGTTACGGAGGAGAGAGGAGGTCTACTGGATACAACATCTGCAGGAGTTACGGAGGAGAGAGGAGGGCTACTGGATACAGCATCTGGAGGAGTTAAAGAGAGAGAAAGAGAGAGGAGGGCTACTGGATACAGCATCTAGAGGAGTGAGGAGGAGAGAGGAGGGCTACTGGATACAGCATCTGGAGGAGTGAGGAGGAGAGAGAGTAGAATTGGAT
The DNA here is from genome assembly GCA_029465975.1 of Dallia pectoralis. Lineage (NCBI taxonomy): Eukaryota > Metazoa > Chordata > Actinopteri > Esociformes > Umbridae > Dallia > Dallia pectoralis. The sequence goes on along the minus strand of CM055731.1, from coordinate 21,479,181 downwards.
TTCAGACCACAGCCGTAAGCAAATTCCAAATACTGTTTCACACATTCAGACGAACCTTTGACCTTTACTAGCCATGTGTTTGTATGTGCACTGTCACAAACATATCCACACCATCTCACAGTCTCCCACACAGAGCTGTGAAAACCGACCGAGGTGTGCAAACACTAGAGACAAAATGTCCCGTCTTACTCATCTTGCTCATCATCAAGTGATAAACGCTACACATAGCTTGTTCCATTAAATAACCTGGAGTGAGTTCACGCTACGCTGCTCTTAACAGTTGGTTGTGTTTACATCCTGGAACTAATTCTGGATTAGCCTTTGGCCTTTTTACACCACACCGTGGAGAGCAAAACAAAAGAGAGAAAAGGGCCTTCTTAAATAATGATTTACACAGATTTTCATGTCCATCGCTGTAGCAAATTCGCCTGGTTCCACACATGTTTTATGGCCATGATAATCTATGATGTATTCGGCTAACTGGTGTAACACCGTGCCATAGATCAGAGCACAGTGTTACTCCTAAAGCAGCATCCTGGGCACCCACACTGCCTGGTGTTACTCCTAAAGCAGCATCCTGGGCACCCACACTGCCTGGTGTTACTCCTAAAGCAGCATCCTGGGCACCCACACTGCATGGTGTTACTCCTAAAGCAGCATCCTGTGCACCCACACTGCATGGTGTTACTCCTAAAGCAGCATCCTGGGCACCCACACTGCCTGGTGTTACTCCTAAAGCAGCATCCTGGGCACCCACACTGCATGGTGTTACTCCTAAAGCAGCATCCTGTGCACCCACACTGCATGGTGTTACTCCTAAAGCAGCATCCTGGGCACCCACACTGCCTGGTGTTACTCCTAAAGCAGCATCCTGGGCACCCACACTGCCTGGTGTTACTCCTAAAGCAGCATCCTGGGCACCCACACTGCCTGGTGCTACTCCTAAAGCAGCATCCTGGGCACCCACACTGCCTGGTGTTACTCCTAAAGCAGCATCCTGTGCACCCACACTGCATGGTGTTACTCCTAAAGCAGCATCCTGGGCACCCACACTGCCTGGTGTTACTCCTAAAGCAGCATCCTGGGCACCCACACTGCCTGGTGTTACTCCTAAAGCAGCATCCTGTGCACCCACACTGCCTGGTGTTACTCCTAAAGCAGCATCCTGGGCACCCACACTGCCTGGTGTTACTCCTAAAGCAGCATCCTGTGCACCCACACTGCCTGGTGTTACTCCTAAAGCAGCATCCTGGGCACCCACACTGCCTGGTGTTACTCCTAAAGCAGCATCCTGTGCACCCACACTGCCTGGTGTTACTCCTAAAGCAGCATCCTGGGCACCCACACTGCCTGGTGTTACTCCTAAAGCAGCATCCTGGGCACCCACACTGCCTGGTGTTACTCCTAAAGCAGCATCCTGGGCACCCACACTGCCTGGTGTTACTCCTAAAGCAGCATCCTGTGCACCCACACTGCCTGGTGTTACTCCTAAAGCAGCATCCTGTGCTAATATTCTCGCCATAACAAGTGAGCCTAGTCAAAGTCGCTCAATCTTTACTTCACTGCATCCAACACAATGACTACAAGAACTGATTCTTCGCTTACCATTTAAACGACCCCGTGACATGGACCTTGTCAAGAAACAATCAATGTTATTCACTTTACCTGTGAGTGGTCATAATGTTGTGAAAGGTCCAAAACCATAACCCGCAAACCATGGCATTTAAAAAAATATTGTCCACTCTGGCCTCAAGAGGGATCATTCAAACCTTCCTTATCTAGACTGAACACTGATATGGTCTGGTCAAGTCCCAAACCCCTGTTTCATCTCTCTGTACACGCCAGTGGAAATGTCAAATGGATGTAGCTTAGGAATAGTTTGTCAGAATTCCTCGTCGTTTACTGTCTTTTAAGGTCTAAAAAGACATTTAATGTCGCGTTATTTTCAAGCGGTTGCCTCGATTTAACTTCTCAACACTGATAACATTTGTAAATATATCTATTTGAACTTTGCACAAACAAATTACAAATGTGTATATAATTACTTAGTCTTGGATCATGCAAAAAAAAACTACGGTAATTGGTTAACCCCTTTAATCACGGACAAGTAAATATTTGTAATTAATATTTTAATTGACTGATAGCATACATTTTCAGCTGAAGGAACAGTCCCTTCGGGCGGTTTTTAGTTTTCGTAAGTACCTCTCCATTATGTCCAGTTAATGTGGAGGACAAATAAACGAATAAAATGGACAGCGTGTCTACAGATATGAGTGTGAACTCCCGGCTAATGGAATCCCCACCTACAAGTAGTGTGCGTTACTTTGACTGGATCCCGCGTGAAGAGGAGGCTACAGCTAAATCAGGCCTCTGAATCTCCCGGACTAAACCTCCCTCTCAATTCAAAATGTTCAATTTAATAAGAGGCTTATTTGGCAAGGACAACAGGCAAAGCGTTTGTTTACATTGACAAACACAAATGTTATATTATTAGCCATTTACTGTGTTGTAACAATATGCAAATCATTGGAGTATGAATGTTGAAGGGATATACACATGGTTATGTTTACAATGTTGTTTGTCCTCCACTGGCACATAGCCATATTTCACCTAAAATAAGTTTTATCAATGTTAGTTTTAGTTTACTGGCATTTTATTTTGGGGACTGTACATTTGGAGAAAATGTACAGTAATTAATGTGGTAACATATTTGCACCAGGTTAGGAAGTGCAGCTCAGTTTCCACCTTAATTCGTGAGCAGTGTGCACATTGCCAATCACTGGTTGTTAGCCATGTGTGCTTTTGGCGACTTTCTCAATAGCAATGCCATTCTGACATGGTATGTAAATAGGTGGGTTTTTAAGTCAGCCAAATCGGTCTGCTATTCTGCCTTTGTATAAAGGTCTGCACTGTTTTTTTGGTTGATTCCTTTCATTGTGTCAAATATTCTGGTTGTGTTTTCTCATGGTTTTGCTGGCTCTGTGATGCTCTCTTGGGGCACTTTGGGCCCCAAGACCAGCTGGCTTCTCCTCAAGGTTCATCTCTCTGAAGATGAGGGGCTTTTTGTTATGAAAGCTTTGAGAATCCGTATCCTGTGGGTAAATGGGAAATGAACAGCTCTTTTCTGGATTTTGATAATTAGTGGATTTAGTCCTAATTTTGCTCCGCATCCATAATTTGAAGTTGTGCGTGTTCCTCTGAGGATACTCTGGGTTGTTGTGAGGAGTCCAGATCTCAGAAGCTTACAGGGAAACCAGTTGTCAGACTGACTGGGGTAAGTTAGTTCAGATCCTGATTGGGATTTATAGTTTTACGTCCTCTACCCCAAGATCAGAGAGAGAAAAGAGTGTCTGATCACCAAGACAGAGGAGGGAGGGTGGACAGAATACAGCAAGTAACAAAGGAAGGAGGGGAATGTGTTAGTGGGGGGGGGGGTTATTTTACCGGCTGAATTGTGACGTGGGGTTAGTAGTCCAGGGTGACGGTGGAGATAAGAGGGAATCAGGAAAAGGCTTTAGTATGAAACGCTGTTTACACAAAGGACGAAGGATGGATTTAACACAAACACACACCTCTCACGCCATGCCGACACACACACGCACACACACACACACGCGCACACACACACACAAGCACACACACACACACACGCACGCCATGTCGACACACAAGCACAATGCCTTGCAAATAGACACACACGCACAGAATACACAAACACAGTCTGAATGACACAATTTTCTCTCCTCATGAACCAGAAAAGCGGCTTGGGAAAGACGGAGACGAACCGAGACACAGAGGAGCAAACTGAAACAGAGGGAGAGACGGAGGGAATTAAGGAGACGAGAGAAAAGTGATTCAAAAGAGAAAGGTGTTGAAGGAGGGGTAGTTGAAGAGGGAACTGACTGGATGAAAGACTATTCCTAACGAGCAATTTATAGTGCAAAGCTATCACTGAATTAAATCCCAGAGGAAAGACACTAGCATACACACAGATTTTAAAACAGAACTTGACAAATAGGTTTCTCCACCTCTCCATCAACCTGGCAATCACCCTGAATAAAGCGCAGTGTTTCTTTGGAAACACTACTGTACTCTACCATGTTGCTGTAGATTATCTGAAAGAGAGAGAAAGGGAGCATGAGAGAGAGAGGAGAGAGGGAGGGAGAGAGAGGAGAGAGGGAGGGAGAGAGAGGAGAGAGGGAGGGAGGGAGGGAGGGAGGGAGAGAGGGAGGGAGGGAGGGAGAGAGGGAGGGAGAGAGGGAGGGAGAGGAGGTTGAGGGGAAATGTTTTCTCTGTCATGTTTCCCCACTATCTCAGCTGTCCTGGAGCTTTTATTAGTGTGCTGGCTTCGCTCAGCCTGCCTCTGAACTGCTTAAATCAGCACTAATTCTCGCACACAAACAGACATGCACAAACACACCCAAGTCTTTACAAATTTACAATAGCGACTATAAACAGTGGCTCACATACTTGACAAGACAAGATTGATAGCTACTGTTTATTATACATGCAAAAAAAATATGCATCCTGAGAAGTGATAACGAGTCTCATCTTCCTCTGAAAACAAACATTTGAGGCACTGCAGGCGTGGATGAATCGATTAACCATGTACAAAGAACAGGGGAGGGACAATGGAACTGGAGTAAAAGCAACTAGCATCTACGTAACCTAGATACTGTGTTTTGGCTGACGGGCGTTACCTAGCTCTGTCTCTCTTTCTCCCCAACCCTCCCGTTTCATCCCCCTCCTTCTATCCTCTTCTTTCTCTCTCTCTTTCCGTCCACCCCTCTCTCGTTTTTCCATTTATCCACCTCTTTCTTTCTCCAACCCCAGATGGTCAAGTACTGTGACCAATTAAAGACAACCCCAGGGACAGTGCCAGTTATAGCCATCTGACCACCATTACTGTGTCAGTGTGTGCGTGTGTGTGTGTGTGCATGTGCGTGTGTGTGCGTGTGTGGGAGAGAGAGGAAAAAGCTTTATCTCATTGCCATTCCCAGTTGGTGTTGCCGCTTGCTATTGGAGGCTGTTCAAATAACCCGTGTGTATGTTTCACTGGATGGAAAACCAGGAGTAGGAAAACAATCTCCAGGAGAAGAGTGAAACAGGGAAGCACGTGAGGTGTTGACTCTGGTCTGTACAACAGCACCAATGCTTCCTTTAATACAATATTTCCCATGTATCCATCCATGACATAAACCACACAGACCCATCCATCAATCTGCAAAGCAAAACACACTGATGTGCCAAAACATTACGACCATTACATCACAGGTGGAGCGAATAGCGTCGATTATCCCCTGACAATGTGGAGGTCTTGGTAGTTCAGATGGAAGCGAACAGTCTGTTCTCATAGTCAACATGAGAAATATTCAGGAGTACAGACCTGAGAGACTTTGACACGGGTCAAAGTGTAAAAGCCAGATGACTGGGTCAGATCATCACCGAAACGGCAGTGCTGACACACACACACGCACGCGCACGCACACACACACACACCCACACACGCACACGCACACACGCACACACTCTGTCCTATCCACTCTCAGCTGATGTGTCTGATGTGTACCCCTCCTCCATATAGACCATTAACTCCATATAGCCACCTGCTCCTCTACCCCGACACCCCTGTCCCAAATGCCCCCCCCCCCCGCCTCAAACTCTTCCTCCACCCGCCCAAAATCTTTCCTCCTCCCTGCCCCAACACCTTCCCCCACCCCGCCCCAGGGTTCTAACTGTAGCACTCAGACGACCACACAGACGACCACCAGGACAAAGACATGGGTGTCTTAGGGTTCGCCCTGTCACTCACACACCCAGGACATCATCAACAGGTAGAGACAATTTCATGAACACATATTAAGTCTAGTCTAAGGCTAAAAAACCAAGGTCAGTGGCGAACATTGACCATTTGCTGTCCAGTATCACACACAGACACACACACACACACACAAAACACCTATAAATTCAAGACAGCGGCTCAAGATAAATAAATACCAACTTCATTCTTTGATAATTATCTAAACAGACTTGTTTAAAGCTCCATGACAACGTGGTAACAGGAGATCTGGTCTTGTGTGTGTTGATAGAGAGAAGGACAGATTGCTTTCTACTTGTTCCTGTGTTTGTTCATTAAGCCACAGATTGGCTAAAAAGTCATTAACTATTAATTAAGCTGATCAAACAGACGTCTCTGCCATTGTCAGTAAATTTAGCATTTGGGGTACAGCGTTCTCAAACTCCACCGTCCACGGAGATAACAAGCAAAGCCTGGTGTTGGTATTCCAGAGTGAGGTGAGGATAAAAAGCAGCACACAAGGATTTCAGGAGTGCAATATAAAGTCGGAAAAATGCAGCGATCAGATGTACAATCCACAGAGACGCGATCCAGACATGCCTAGCAGGTCCTAGAGAGTCAGGCGCTAGTTAGTGTGGACCACAGGAGAAGGTACTGTCTATATGGTACAGTCCAACAGAACCGATGCATGGCAGACTAGTGGCTGAAACAGAAACAGGTAAATGCGTCTGAGAACACGACACCGGGAAACTAAATGAAAAAGGAGAGATCCAAGGAGACACTTTCACCCAGAAGGATAAGGTTCAGGAACACACATGAATGAACAGAAAACATCTGTGAAGCCAAATTGTCCGTGTATTTGTAGTTCCCTCTAACAGGAGAAGTAGGCCTGTATTAGAGAAATGTGTGTATTGGCCAATGATGAATCCAACATGGACACAAATACCATAAAAACAAAGCAGAGACGGTAGAATTTAACCGTACCGTATATATTTATTTTAGATGCAAATGTTTTGGATAAAGAACATATAGAGAAAAACGATTTTACTGTCCCAATTAGTATGGAGAGAGACAGAGAGAGGCTGGCATGGTGGCCAGTGTCTGGACAGGATGGAGAGGGGGGGGTAACATTGCTGATGGGGAATTTGGAAAGAGGGGTGGGAGCCTGTGTGTGTGTGCGTGTGTGTGTCTGTCTGTCTGTGTGTGTGTGTGTCTGAGAATAATGCATGCGTGTTCAAAGAGACTTGGGGGAGGGGTGCTGTCTGGTATCTCCTGACTGGGGGGCTGTGTAGGGTTGGGAAATATTGGATATATTGTCTGGGCTGTGAGTGAGTATGTGTGTGTGTGTGTGTGTGTGTGTGTGTGTGTATGTGAGAGAGAGAGAATGTGTGTGTGTGTGTGTGAGAGAGAGTGTGTGAGAGTGTGTGTGTGTGAGAGAGAGAGAGAGAGAGTGTGCGTGTGTGTGTGAGAGAGTGTGTGTGTGTGTGAGAGAGTGTGAGAGTGTGTGTGTGTGTGTGTGTGTGTGTGAGAGAGTGTAAGAAAGTGTGTGTGTGTGTGTGTGTGTGTGAGTGAGTGAGAGAGTGTGTGTGAGAGTGTTAGGGACATTCAGCCCAGGGTGAGAGTGGGTGGACCAGAACCACCAGGCACCATTCCAGCAGGGTAGCAGATGACAGGACAAACTGTCCGCCTGAGACAGCAGTTGGGTGGCCGGGGACCGGGTGAGGGGGGGGTCATACTGTCTCCTCATGAGCCCAACCCTGTCAGGGGGACACAGGTGGGAACATATGTCTGCTGTCAGCACCTGTTGCCTCTGAGCAACAAAAGAGGGAGACAGTGAGAGAAAGATTTGAAGGAGAGTGTTTGTTGATTTGTGTGTGTGTGTGCAAATACACACTAGTTCACACTTTGGAGATTGTGGATTTGTAATTGTGTAATTGTGTAATGTATCTGTAGTGTAGCTGTGTTCTGTATCTGTGTAGTGTAGCTGTGTTCTGTGTCTGTGTAGTGTAGCTGTGTTCTGTATCTGTGTAGTGTAGCTGTGTTCTGTATCTGTGTAGTGTAGCTGTGTTCTGTGTCTGTGTCGTGTAGCTGTGTTCTGTATCTGTGTCGTGTAGCTGTGTTCTGTGTCTGTGTAGTGTAATTGTGTTCTGTATCTGTGTAGTGTAATTGTGTTCTGTATCTGTGTAATTGTGTTCTGTATCTGTGTAATTGTGTTCTGTATCTGTGTAATTGTGTTCTGTATCTGTGTAATTGTGTTCTGTATCTGTGTAATTGTGTTCTGTATCTGTGTAATTGTGTTCTGTATCTGTGTAATTGTGTTCTGTATCTGTGTAATTGTGTTCTGTATCTGTGTAATTGTGTTCTGTATCTGTGTAATTGTGTTCTGTATCTGTGTAATTGTGTTCTGTATCTGTGTAATTGTGTTCTGTATCTGTGTAATTGTGTTCTGTATCTGTGTAATTGTGTTCTGTATCTGTGTTCGGTATTTTCCTCTACTTCCACAGAGAGGCTCAGGCATACGGCCTTGGGCTCTTGAGGCCACACTAAAATCTATTACTGTAGACATTTTAACTAAATTACCATTTCCCATTTCAAATAATAAGGGGCTGATTAGCATGCTAACGAGGCGGGAACAATGTTAATCTGTTTAAACTGATACCAGCATTACATCCACACACAGAAACAGAGACAAGGGGGAGACAAATAAAAGACAGTAAAGAGTGACAGATTGAATGAGACAATGCAAGAGCCCAAGAGAGACAGAAAGTGAGAAAGAGGAAGAGAGAGAGACTGAGAGAGAGACTGAGGAAGAGAGAGAGACTGAGACTTAGGGAGAGCGAGAGACACAGAGGGAGAAACAGGGACACAGAGAGAGAAAGACAATAAGACACAGAGAGAGATACTGTAGAGAGATACTGTAGAGAGAGACGGAGAGAGACAGAGAGACTGAAGAGAGAGAGAGAGACAAAGAGAGAGAGAGAAACTGACAGAGAAACTGACAGAGACAGAGCAGGATTAAATGAGCGATGTTGTCTACCACTTACATTAGCATACAGTGCCTGTTACGCATACAATAACTCATTGTGTGTCAGTGTGGGTGTTGGTGAGTAGTGGTGTGTGTGTGTGGGTGAATGGTGGTGTGTGTGTGCGTCACACACACACTCACACACTTACACACATACACACTCACATAACTAGCATTTACTGGTGTCCACCATCACAGCTTCATCCTGGCCTTTGTATTTTCCCTGTTTAATGCTAACTAGCTTTTCTATCACGTGTACGTTGCATTAGCATTCTCCTATTCATATCCATATATGTGGAGGCATAGTGTTGGCAGAGTACCTGAGGGTTAGCGCTTATCTACCATAATCAAATCAAAACAGACGAGGGGAGGCACTTCTCTGGCCCATTTCCACACACACACACACACACACACTCACACTCACACTCACACTCACACTCACACTCACACTCACACACACACCCGTTTAACACTGTCATAATGTTAACACGTTAAACCATCTCTCATTAGCCTAGCTCGTTAGCGTGGGCGCCAAGCTAACAGCAGCGCTCTCTCATGCGCTGACATTCATTTCGTTATTGCACTGGGTAATAACCAGGAGTGTGTGTATATTAAATGACAAAGAGTTCCAGCCTTGAGCTAACAACTCCCACCAAACACATAATGTCTCACAGAGATGAGGAAACCCCATGAGGGCATTGAGACGGCCCCAGCGCCCCTCCCTCTGCAGTTGCTTCAGAGAATTGAGACCAGCCCCCAAGTCCTCCTTCAGCCACACTGAGTCCTGTTCGACCGCCTCTTTGCTTTTCGTTTCCCTGCCGGCATCGTGTTTTGCTGTGCAGTGGGACTTAAATTCCCGGGGTTCTATTCTGTGGTTCTACTGTGAGTCTGTGTGTACCCAGTGGTTGTGTTCCATAAGAGGCGTTCCTTAATGATCTGGGAGCGGTTACTGCCAGAACATATGTCCGGACTGACGGGACAGCATAGGGCCAGAATATGAGGAGGGTCAGAGTGAAGCTAATGTCATTGAGCAGGAAGCCCTGCCTTCAGAGGAGATGAGATCGGCAGAGATAATAGCAGAGTAGATGGAGTCATGAAATCTCCATCACATTTTCCATTGGACCCCTGCCATATGCCAGCTCAGAGTGCACGAGCTCATATACTCCCAGTCAAATGGGAAGGAGAGAAGTACGATTGGAAAGCAAATGAAGAAAATTAGATGGTGGTCCGAGTGAGAGGGTGAGAGAGTGAGTGTGTGAGATAGTATTCCAGTCAAACACAGCCCAACGCTGCCAATCAATACCAGACATGAGACTGATACTGTCTCCTCCTCCCATCTTTCACCTCCAGTAACCCTCTCCAGCCATCCGTCTCTACCAATCCCTCTCCGGCCATCCCTCTCACAGCCCAACACATTATCTCTATCTTCATCTTTTTCCATTACAACATCCTCCCTAAATCCTCATGTTCCCCTAACCCAAACCCTAACCCTTCACTCTACCTAGTACTGCACTCAATTCTTATGTTCCCTCTCTCCATCTCTCCCTGCATTCCTGATTCACTTCCCTGTCTCCTCTCCCCGTCTCCGTTCTGTCCTCCTTCAACCCGACAGGGCTGGAGAGGCAAGACTTCTATTGACAGAACCATAGAACTGCGCCTAGAACCGCCAGAGATGAGAAAGGAAATGGAGGGGGAGACAGACTGAAGAAAGGAGGAAAAGCAGGAAATGGTTTGACAGTTCCCATTGCAGCAGATGCTAGTCAACCCTGTTGCGGCAGTGTGAGATTGATTGATGTGGGTGTTTGCTTGAGCCATCGAATGTGTATGATCTCAGCCCATGAGTACACACAATGGCAAGCGGAGGAAAAAACATACTGCTTGTCAAACAACCTGGAAAATTAGACAATTAAACTGTTTTAAAGTATTCTTCGTTTGAAAAAAAAGAAAGAATGTCACAAAAACGTCAAAACGTCACCTCCTCTCAGATATATATATATATATACACACACATATATCACCAACGATCAGTCGCATTGAAAATTAGGTTGAGCTGTGATGCAGGCAGTTTGGGAAAAGGGACGCAGTACTCTGTCTGTTTCAATATAACAGCCTCGCTTGTCACTCTTATATTGTCCTCTAAACCAGTGATTGGTGTGCAAGGTGGCACTGTTCAGCTGTAGGGAGATTTAAGAAACACGATCACAGCATTGCGTATTCACCACTTGACTCCGACCGTACAGGGGCATTTGAAATTGCGAATAGCCAACGTCACGAAGAGGCACTGGGGTTTATAACAATTCATCATTGGCGATCTCCTTACGGATGTCTACACACAGCCACACAATTCAACTGAAAATGTTAATGGACTTGGCCATTTCACTTTCTAAATTGGTGTGCATCTTTTGTGACAAAACCCAATTTCAGGTTGAGTTATGCCTACTTCCTGTCAATTTGGAAAAATGGCACATCCAGTACGACACTCGCAGCTTGTTAAAGCAAGTGCAACTGCTACATTGCATTACAAGTCTACTCATTAAAAGCTCAACACTCAGCCAGGCAAAATTGACACTCACGCAACCCATTTCTCATTCCCAGCTAAGAAAAATCGTACGAGCTGTGCGTGGCAATAATAGTAATAGTGTTACAGGGATATCAGGCAATCTATTTAAAACGTGCCCCTATAGCACCCGATGCATTATGGGAAGGGCCCGGGGAGATGTAACCAATCAGACTGAAGTCGAAAAGAGCGGCTCATCGTTTTTTCGTCACACACTCCGTTTCACCCGGACTTCTGTCCCTCTCTTATTCATTCGAGACGTCAGCTCCTGACGTTAAGAATAGGTGTGAAAATAACTAGAATTACCATCAGAGTTTGTCAACGGAACGTCGTGAAATCTACCCGGTGAGGGAAGTCAGAGGAGGAGGTTGGTGCAACCGTTCAGACGGCACAAACAAACGGCCGACGGTGGATCTGGTGGTATAAACCAATAGCTTCATGACAGTAGATGTGTGGATAATTGAGTCAGAGAACATGCTACATTGACTTCCAGTAGTTGAAGTAAATGTAGCCAAGGAGTGTGATGGCGTGTATACTGTTCTATGTCTGTAAGTGTAGCTGACTGGGACTTAACGGTCCACTCTACAGAGATGTACTGGATGTGTTTGTGCCACTGAGTGACTGGGACCACTGTGGTCTTAAAGGTGACTGCTGTTTGTTGCCAGTCTCACGCAGACTGGTGCCTTAGACACATGTCCACCCAGGATGGTACGTGGGCCTGGTTCTAGTCAGGATGGGACCGGTTCTACTCAGGATGGTACGTGGGCCTGGTTCTAGTCAGGATGGGACCGGATCTACTCAGGATGGTACGCGGGCCTGGTTCTAGTCAGGATGGGACCGGTTCTACTCAGGATGGTACGTGGGACCGGTTCTACTCAGGATGGTACGTGGGACCGGTTCTATCCATGATGGTGCGTGGGACCGGTTCTACCCAGGATGGTGTGTGGGACCGGTTCTACTCAGGATGGTACGTGGGACCGGTTCTATCCATGATGGTGCGTGGGACCGGTTCTATCCATGATGGTGCGTGGGACCGGTTCTACCCAGGATGGTGTGTGGGACCGGTTCTACCCAGGATGGTGTGTGGCACAAGCATGGGAACAGACACAGTCTTACTGTTTCAAGCTGTTGTCTTTAAATCACAGGAGCTGAATGGCAGGATACATGCTGGGGCACAGACGAACACACAGGCACATTTTCACGGACTAGCGGTCACACACACACACACACCCCACACACACACAGACACACACACACACACACCCCACACACTCACAGACACACACACACATACACACACACACACTCACACACACACACTCACACACCCCACACACTCAGAAACACACACCACCCTGGCTGGTGAGTAGGATGCCGAACCTGTCTCCAGGGACTTTCCCCTCTTGAGGCCACAGCTGTACTGCAGCATCATGTAGGAGTAAACTGATCAGCTTGACCCGTGACTTGGATCTTCTCATGTACAAACGACCCCAGATGAAAATGCTGACCCTTCAACTTTAACCTCTAAGGGCAAGTGTAACAACCATACTCAATTTCTTCTCCTAGTGGCCTTGAAAGTGGGATGTTTTTAGCCACTCTGTGAAGTAAAAGACTGCATAGTAGTCTGTAGCAAAACCCATTTAGAATAATGTGCAATTTATTTCAATGTGGCTGCAGATATTGAAGATATATTGTGCAGTTATTGATTAATTTAAAAAACCTGTCGGTGTTCCTTTGATCAAGCCACATAACCCCAATTGCTCCTGCAGTCACTCAGGAAAGAAGTGTCTGCAAAATTACTCAAAAAGTAATTTGATTAATTTAAAAGAAACTGGAATATATGTATCCTAGCTATTCTAGTACCTGAGAGTTAAGCTAGCCTAGCACCTGAGAGTTAAGCTAACCTAGCACCTGAGAGTTAAGCTAACCTAGCACCTGAGAGTTAAGCTAACCTAGCACCTGAGAGTTAAGCTAACCTAGCACCTGAGAGGTAAGCTAACCTAGCATTTGAGAGTTAAGCTAACCTAGCACCTGAGAGTTAAGCTAACCTAGCACCTGAGAGTTAAGCTAACCTAGCACCTGAGAGTTAAGCTAACCTAGCACCTGAGAGTTAAGCTAACCTAGCACCTGAGAGTTAAGCTAACCTAGCACCTGAGAGTTAAGCTAACCTAGCACCTGAGAGTTAAGCTAACCTAGCACCTGAGAGTTAAGCTAACCTAGCACCTGAGTGTTAAGCTAACCTAGCACCTGAGAGTTATGCTAACCTAGCACCTGAGAGTTAAGCTAACCTAGCACCTGAGAGTTAAGCTAACCTAGCACCTGAGAGTTAAGCTAACCTAGCACCTGAGAGTTAAGCTAACCTAGCACCTGAGAGTTAAGCTAACCTAGCACCTGAGAGTTAAGCTAACCTAGCAACTGAGAGTTAAGCTAACCTAGCATTTGAGAGTTAAGCTAACCTAGCACCTGAGAGTTAAGCTAACCTAGCACCTGAGAGTTAAGGTAACCTAGCACCTGAGAGGTAAGCTAACCTAGCATTTGAGAGTTAAGCTAACCTAGCACCTGAGAGTTAAGCTAACCTAGCACCTGAGAGTTAAGCTAACCTAGCACCTGAGAGTTAAGCTAACCTAGCACCTGAGAGTTAAGCTAACCTAGCACCTGAGAGTTAAGCTAACCTAGCACCTGAGAGTTAACCTAACCTAGCACCTGAGAGTTAAGCTAACCTAGCACCTGAGTGTTAAGCTAACCTAGCACCTGAGAGTTATGCTAACCTAGCACCTGAGAGTTAAGCTAACCTAGCACCTGAGAGTTAAGCTAACCTAGCACCTGAGAGTTAAGCTAACCTAGCACCTGAGAGTTAAGCTAACCTAGCACCTGAGAGTTAAGCTAACCTAGCACCTGAGAGTTAAGCTAACCTAGCAACTGAGAGTTAAGCTAACCTAGCATTTGAGAGTTAAGCTAACCTAGCACCTGAGAGTTAAGCTAACCTAGCACCTGATAGTTAAGCTAACCTAGCACCTGAGAGTTAAGCTAACCTAGCACCTGAGAGTTAAGCTAACCTAGCATTTGAGAGTTAAGACTCCCCCACCTGTATCTGGCCTGAGAAGGCTGTTGTCCTGCTCTCATGCTGATCCTGTTACTTGTGACACAAATATAAAACAGCAAATATAAAACATCCTTGTAACATTGTGACCATAGAAATAAATTGTGTGTATAAAAAAGGGTTTGCCTCCAGAGGGGTTTTGAAATCAATTTGACTGTTAAACTCATGGGTACAATATAAATGCCTACCAAGTCCAGGGGCACAAACAAATGCCATTTTAATCCAGTCTTGCGCAACTCAGTCGGTTTTGTTTCCACTGTAATGACATTTCCTTAATAGAAATCATTGAAACACATTTTGAAAGTTTGAAACTTATCTTCACAAGTGTCACATCAAACTCAATTCCAGCCGATTCCCGACAGCTATTTTGGAATAAATGTATTTTAAGCAAAATGAAATAGCTATATAGAATAACCAACTGGAGCTGCATTACTGGCTAGCTGTGGTCCTATGCTACTAAAGAGTAGTTTAAATGCTTTTCCTGCACAATGTAAGACTTAAATATCAACACTTTGGGAATTCTATTAGTGGTCCCGCAATCAAATCAGCATTATTTGTAGTGGGGGGGATTTGTTGAGAGGAGGGGAGATGTCCTCAAAACTTCCATAACAAACAGTACTTAGCTAGCTCTGTGTCATTAGCCATAGTTTGATGGGATTTATTGGAAAACATACATCCAATTAATAGCACACCCCGAAACCAATTTGTCTTTGTTTGTTTGTGTTTTTAATAGGGTCCCTTCAGTGCTCAGAGTTTTGTTCTTCTTTTGAATCACATATAATTGGAAAGCTTAATTTCACAATTGGCAGCTTTAGGTCAACAGCATTTTGACCCAACATGTTTATTTCACAATAACCTGTAGAAAAATGACATTCATAAGTAAACCGTGAACTTCTAAACTCGTTTGTAGTAGTACCAGCAACAACTATTGTTTAAAAAACCCTTAATATTACCACAGGGTAATATCATGTTGCAGACAACCATTTGTTTCCCGTTCTATACGTTTGGTATGTCGGGCTTTGAGTTACTGTTGAGGAAATGGGCAATATTTTTTCATGTTAGCCCATCCCATCCAGACACCTGGACTGTTGCCTCATCATATAGCAGACATAGTGGTGTCATATTTCTCATGAATCAGCTGTACTCCAGGTGTCCACACCATAGAGACACACATCAGCCATGAAAATACAGTATCAAAGCAGCCAGACCAATTCCAGGTGCGCTGTTGATTACCTTCCCCAGGGGATAGAAGGTATACAGTTCCATGTACCGGCATATAAGATGACTCAGAGGCCATTGTGTTTGAGCACTGATCAGTGTCTGTTACTGAGCAAACACACTGATTAATGTCTGTTACTCAGCAAACACACTGATCAGTGTCTGTTACTCAGCAAGCACACAAATCAGTGTCTGTTACTCAGCAAACACACTGATCAGTGTCTGTTACTCAGCAAGCACACAAATCAGTGTCTGTTACTCAGCAAACACACAAATCAGTGTCTGTTACTCAGCAAGCACACAAATCAGTGTCTGTTACTCAGCAAGCACACAAATCAGTGTCTGTTACTCAGCAAACACACTGATCAGTGTCTGTTACTCAGCAAGCACACAAATCAGTGTCTGTTACTCAGCAAACACACTGATCAGTGTCTGTTACTCAGCAAGCACACAAATCAGTGTCTGTTACTCAGCAAACACACTGATCAGTGTCTGTTACTCAGCAAACACACTGATCAGTGTCTGTTACTCAGCAAACACACTGATCAGTGTCTGTTACTCAGCAAGCACACAAATCAGTGTCTGTTACTCAGCAAACACACTGATCAGTGTCTGTTACTCAGCAAACACACTGATCAGTGTCTGTTACTCAGCAAGCACACAAATCAGTGTCTGTTACTCAGCAAACAGACTGATTAGTGTTTCCCCTTCCCTCCATGTTAACTGACGGGGGAGAGAAAGAGAGAGTAAATGACTGTGCAAGGGAGGGCGAGGACAAGGTATTGTGTGTTGGACCCATGCAGCTGCTGGGGGTGGCTGAAGAGAGGGAGAGAGAGGGAGAGAGAGGAAGAGTAGGAGAGAAGAGATGAAGAGAAAAGTCCTGTAACAAGAGGGCTATTTACACCAGCTCTACAGTGCTTCGGCACTCCATGTTTAAATGGTCCTAATATATTAAAGACAATAAATAATCTATATCTATTTCCTTTCCAATCAAATCATTAAAAACACTAAGCTACCTGATTAGATCCACTCCAAAACCATTTCAGCATCAAGAGAGAAACCCTGCACTCTGCACTCACTGGCTCAAGCAGAAAGAACACAACACGCTTGCTCCCAGATATCATAAAAGGAAACATGGTTTGTGATCTAATCTGTTTTTCCAATGACACAGCTTTGTAGAACAATGACACACACATCCAGTCTGGGACCAAGACTCAAACTTAAGAACAAATTGTCTTACCCTTCGGCTATCTAAGTTTGTCCTGGCATTTAGGCATTACCATAACAATTAGATTTGTCCTTATCGAGTAAACAAATGTTGATATAAATGGGTACCAGGACAAAACCAGGGTCATTGCTGCAGTGGGTGAAGGTTATTGTGCTTAACAGACTTGCATTATGACAGTCAAACAGCAGACAACCACATATATAGAAAAAAGGATGTACGACTGTTACAAACCTATACTACTGCATTTTATACAAATACGAGGAAAAGTTGTGTTCCTTTTAGGCTGCTGTGCTTCCCAGTAATTTAGAGCTTGTCTGTAATGTTGTGCTGGGTTAGAGGTTAGAGACACAGATGCTCATATAGCACACCTACACACACCTACACACACATACACTATAAATACGATATACTGTCAGCAGAACCATTTTGCCCGGCTTTATGTCTGAGCCTCACATTTATAGCATAACATACATAGAGCTGGACAGGCAATGACACACTACTGACTACATTTGGCCTTCAGCACCAACGAACATATGCGAACAGGGAGATTATTAAAATGACTGAAATATGGAAATACTGATAAGAACACTACAATACTAAAATAATAAATATTCAAAAACTTCCCACTGACATGCTGTTAACACAACAGAGGTTACTATCAAGAGGGCTTGGCATAACCTCTGACCTCTCCCGCAGAGAGGTCACGAGCCTCAAGGATCAAGACACATTCCCAACCATACCAGCAGTGCCTAGGGAATGCCAGGAATGCTTGATGGGGTATAATGTGTGTGTGGCACAGAGCAACAGATGCCGGGTGACATACAGAGTGTGCTATTGGAACAATTCCCATGGTTCTGGGTGGGGTCAGAGGACTCAAGACAGGTGGCGCTCTGTGACATTAAGCACTTCCTTCCGGATACGGCCATGTGTGTCCTCAGTAAAATTGGTCAACCCCTACAACGTACAGTTATCAACCCATGAAAAACATGGACCTACCAGTGAGGTTGGTATAAGGTTACGGTATTAGAACATGGACCTACCAGTGAGGTTGGTACAAGGTTACGGTATTAGAACATGGACCTACCAGTGAGGTTGGTATAAGGTTACGGTATTAGAACATGGACCTACCAGTGAGGTTGGTATAAGGTTACGGTATAGAACATGGACCTACCAGTGAGGTTGGCATAAGGTTACAGTATTAGAACATGGACCTACCAGTGAGGTTGGCATAAGGTTACAGTATTAGAACATGGACCTACCAGTGAGGTTGGTGCGGGCACTGTAGGAGCCCAGGTACTGTCCGTCTGTGTTGGGGGTGTAGCACTCAAACAGCCCCTGGTCTCTGGCCTGAACCTTGGTGATGTGTAGCATGGCTGAGTCCCTGGACAGCCTCTCCACCCAGATCTCCTTGCTGTTGACCCTCTGGGAATAAACAGCGTACGCATAGTTGGACTGGGCCGTGCTCACGATTCGGATCTCACGGTCAGGCGCCGAGGCGAGGTACATGGACCACTCAAAGTCCTGCTCCACGCCCTCCTTGTAGCCAGTGACGTTGCACCAGATGGTCACGTGACTGCCCTCCGTTCGTACCAGCGGCCCGCTCTGAACGGTCACCACCCTCTGAGCCGCGCCAACGCCTGCCAGGTGAACAGGGGGAAGGGGGAAGAGACGAGAGGGAGAAAATTGTTAGAAACTGAAACTGTTGTTGAAACATTTAACAGCCTCGTCGTTTTAGCTGCAGCACTCTCCTGAGAGGAACAGAGACATTATGACAGGTCCTCTCAGGTGCCTGCGGAGTTCACACGCCACACACACACGCCACACACACTGACACGCCACACACACACAAGGGAAAGTGGCCAGGCGGTTTAACAAAACATGTGTCTTGTGGAGGAAATGGATGTCATTTGAAACATCTGTGGTCCGTTTAGCTGAGGGACACCATTGTACACGCACATACTGTCACACACAAAATACACAAGAGTCCTTCTCAAAAAGAGGGCCGGAAATACACGGAAACAAATGTTCATACATTCATACACACACGCTCACACGTCAATCTCAGACTGAGGGGGACAGGACACAGCTTCCTGTCTGATGAGTAACTGGGAAACACTGTTGGGTGTGTGTGTGTGTGAGTTGCCCGTCTGAGAGGCTGTGTCTGTAGGCACAATGGGCAGTATTAATAATTGAACAGAACATCTTTTTTAACTTCCACATCCTCTCTTCACCCTCTCGCTCTCTCTCAGCATCTGAGTAACTTTTTCTTACACTTTCATTCCTCCCCGTTTTTTATTTATATGACGGTATGTGTGTTTGTGGATAAAAGGGCATCTAGTTGAAAAATGAACAACCCCATATAGAGCGTGCTCAGTGAGTTGGCAAAACGAAAGAAAATGGACAACATTTATCTGTGTGCTGGTGTATGTAGGTGTGTGTGCGTGTGCGTGTGTGTGTGTGTGTGTGTCTGTCTGTCTGTCTGTCTGTGTGTGTGTGTGTGTGTGTGTGTGTGTGTGTGTGTGTGTGTGTGTGTGTGTGTGTGTGTGTGTGTGTGTGTGTGTGTGTGTGTGTGTGTGTGTGTGTGTGTGTGTGTGTGTGTGTGTGTGTGTGTGTGTCTGTGTGTGTGTGTCTGTGTGTGTGTGTGTGTGTGTGTGTGTGTGTGTGTGTGTGTGTGTGTGTGTGTGTGTCTGTGTGTGTAAGCAACTGCTTTTCTTTTCTTTGCATTTCTGTTCCATCCTCCTTGTGATGTAGTCCTTTGTCTTTTCATTTCTGTGTTGATGCAAATTTGCCCCTGCGAGCCTCTAAAACATTACAATTTCTGATTGGTTTTAGGCCATCTCACTTGAGAGGAATTTCAATTCAATAAGAGCAACATTTCAGAGTCAAATATTAATAACAATTAATCATTCCGAGGCTTCCCTTTTCTAATGGACCTCAATAAGATAGATAAGGCGATGGAAGGGGAGTTCAACACATTAAAATGCATCAAGGGGATGGAAGTAAAAAAAGAACATGAGAAAGAAAAGAGCAGTAGCAACAAACGCCAAGATAGAGGTAGTCGATCTTGACAAAATACTGAGCTCTAATTCCCAATATAAGTGTGATGATGCGAGCAGGAAAACCTCCCTGGTTTGATAACAAGAAGTAGCCTATTTGTTGTCGTTCTTGTCCAACATTTGTCTCTTTCGTTTGATCTCTTTCTCTCCTCTTTCATTCCTCGTATCTTCAGCCTATATTAATGCTAACAGTACATTACCCTTTACCTCACTCTATATTAATGCTAACAGTACATTACCCTTTACCTCACTCTATATTAATGCTAACAGTACATTACCCTTTACCTCACTCTATATTAATGCTAACAGTACATTACCCTTTACCTCACCCTATATTAATGCTAACAGTACATTACCCTTTAACTCACCCTATATTAATGCTAACAGCACATTACCCTTTACCTCACTCTATATTAATGCTAACAGTACATTACCCTTTACCTCACTCTATATTAATGCTAACAGTACATTACCCTTTACCTCACTCTATATTAATGCTAACAGTACATTACCCTTTACCTCACTCTATATTAATGCTAACAGTACATTACCCTTTACCTCACTCTATATTAATGCTAACAGCACATTACCCTTTACCTCACTCTATATTAATGCTAACAGCACATTACCCTTTACCTCACTCTATATTAATGCTAACAGTACATTACCCTTTACCTCACTCTATATTAATGCTAACAGCACATTACCCTTTACCTCACTCTATATTAATGCTAACAGCACATTACCCTTTACCTCACTCTATATTAATGCTAACAGTACATTACCCTTTACCTCACTCTATATTAATGCTAACAGTACATTACCCTTTACCTCACTCTATATTAATGCTAACAGCACATTACCCTTTACCTCACTCTATATTAATGCTAACAGTACATTACCCTTTACCTCACTCTATATTAATGCTAACAGTACATTACCCTTTACCTCACTCTATATTAATGCTAACAGCACATTACCCTTTACCTCACCCTATATTAATGCTAACAGCACATTACCCTTTACCTCACCCAATATTAATGCTAACAGCACATTACCCTTTAACTCACCCTATATTAATGCTAACAGCACATTACCCTTTAGCTCACTCTATATTAATGCTAACAGCACATTACCCTTTACCTCACCCTATATTAATGCTAACAGCACGTGATGACTGCTAAAAGCGCATGTAACTTTACCTTGCCCAGTATTAGTGCTAATAATACATTACTAAACACCTTGCCCAGTATTAACCCCATTGCCCAGCATTAATGCTATCAGTACATTACAAATCACACTGCCCAGTATCAATGATATCAGTGATAGCCACATCATGATTAGCTGCTACTTCTCTGATTCTCTAAACACGGACCACACCACCCTACTCCAGTTGATTCTATCTGTTTGACTCGCTCTCTGCCCCTATTGCATCCATCCCAGCACACCCATTTCCCTCCGATTAAATTCCTGTCTCTCCTCCACACCTCACGGTTCCCTGCGTCTTTTCAGGCAGGATTTAAGCGGCTCTGCGAGACATCAAAGCAGCAGGCTGCAGGCTGTTTTCAGAGGCTGACAATGACATACCAAACCCTCCAGACCTCTAAGTGATCACTCCATCCATCCATTCTAATCCCTCTATACCCACTATCACAGCCTTTACACCCCGGTCTGGACTGTCTTTATCACAGCCTCTACACCCATGTCTGTACTGTCTTTAGCACAGCCTCTATACCCCTGTCTGTACTGTCTTTATCACAGCCTTTACACCCGTGTCAGTACTGTCTTTATCACAGCATCTACACCCATGTCTGTACTGTCTTTATCACAGCCTTTACACCCGTGTCAGTACTGTCTTTATCACAGCCTCTACACCCATGTCTGTACTGTCTTTATCACAGCCTTTACACCCGTGTCAGTACTGTCTTTATCACAGCCTCTACACCCATGTCTGTACTGTCTTTATCACAGCCTTTACACCCCGGTCTGTACTGTCTTTATCCCTGCCCCTTCACTTATCACTTATCTTTGACTGGCGTTTAACAGATGCCACTCCTCCCCCAGTGACTTGTAAGTGGGCTTATACCTTTTCATACTTTCCGGTACTGGTCCCCATTGGGAGTTCAACTCACAACCCAAGGTGGCACGTGCCAGGGCTCTGCCAACTGAGCAGCTCTGACAGCGATCTGTTTGTCTCTCCAACTCAGAAGCCGCAAGTGAACATCTGTAAAGCTACGACAAAAAGCTTCATTCTGACCTTTAGTGGTGGTTCTAGAGGAATGGACTTTTGAAGCTTTTGGCAAAAACAACAACTAGCAAATGTGCGTACACACACACACACAGACCAAAAGAGGAAGCTGTAAAGAGGATTATGCTAAGTAGGGGGGGGGGGTGGAGGGGGTTCAACACTAATCCAATCATTTGTGGCTGGTGTCTTATCCACAGTGAAAACCGCATCATTGCTTGGTACTGTCAGCACTCACTCACACACAGCAGCAGCTTATTTGAGCCCCCGCAGGACAATCACACACACACACACACACACACACACACACACACACACACACACACACACACACACACACACACACACACACACACACACACACACACACACACACACACACACACACACACACACACACACACACACACACACACACCTGCTAAAGACACATTCCACAGCACACACACACACACATTCCACAGCACACACACACACACACACCTGCTAAAGACACATTCCACAGCACACACACACACACACACACATTCCACAGCACACACACACTCCACAGCACACACACACACACACTCATAGACTCACACACACGCACACACACACACACTCATAGACACACACACACACACACACACACACACACTCATAGACACACACACACACACACACACACACACACACACACACACACACACACACACACACACACACACACACACACACACACACACCTGCTAAAGACACATTCCACAGCACACACACACACACATTCCACAGCACACACACACACACACACCTGCTAAAGACACATTCCACAGCACACACACACACACACACACATTCCACAGCACACACACACTCCACAGCACACACACACACACACTCATAGACTCACACACACGCACACACACACACTCATAGACACACACACACACACACACACTCATAGACACACACACACACTCATAGACACACACACACACACTCATAGACACACACACACACTCATAGACACACACACACACTCATAGACACACACACACACACACACACACACACACTCATAGACACACACACACACACACACACACACACACACACACACACACACACACACACACACACACACACACACACGGCATCAGTGGAGAATACGACAGCCCTGCAACCACTCCTCTCCTTCCTTTTTTCACCTCCCTTCACCTCTCACACGCTCCCTCGTTCTCTGTCATTTTCTCCTTGACCCCCCCCCCCATTTCTCACACACTTCTTCATTCTCTGTCATGCCCCCCACCCCTCCTCATAGTACCCCGACTGCTAAGGGTTAAGAGTTGTACATGCCAATGT
The DNA here is from genome assembly GCA_029465975.1 of Dallia pectoralis. Taxonomy (NCBI): domain Eukaryota; kingdom Metazoa; phylum Chordata; class Actinopteri; order Esociformes; family Umbridae; genus Dallia; species Dallia pectoralis. The sequence goes on along the minus strand of CM055731.1, from coordinate 21,455,611 downwards.
TGGCTGCCGGGTCCAGTGCCTAGGTGAATCTATTTCTGACATATGGGCCAAGCCACACAACGAACAGGACACAGTCCCAGGCAGACAAACTCCTCCAGTGACCCAACTTATGAGGGCTGGGTGTAAATAGAACGAATGATAGTGGGAACCTCTTATAAAAACGAAACATAGATGTAAGAATAAATAAGCGGGATTAAGCCTCAGTCACTGTACCCAATCTCCCACAGGGAGCCTCAGTCTCATCAGAAAGTTCTGGAACCCAGTGAATATTTAATGACGGGGGGAGGGGCTGAAGAGGATCTCCAGAACGATCTCCAGATGGAAGCACACCGAAACGCAACGAGGATATTCCATGATGTGCGTCTGCCTTCGTCTTCCCGTCTACGTATGGGTCTCGGGAACGTCTCCAAAATCAATCTGCCTTCCTTTCCCTGTGGAACCCGTCGACATCACGCTCCCCTTAGCACCCATTACCACGGCAACATCGAGAGAATAAAAGAGAACAGGAAGGAGTTAAAAAGACGTGAACAGTGCGACGAGAGAGGAAAGTAGGACAGAGGAAAGAGAGAGATAGAGAAAGAGAGAAAAGGCTAATGTTCATTTGAAAGAGGTGGACCATGTGAGCCGTCAACGTCTCCAGGAAGACAGCAGGAGCAAGGCTCAGTATTTCTCCCAACATTAAATTAATATGACCCTGCTTCTATATTAAGGCTGATCTTACATTACATATAGCTGTGCACGTGCTCTTTTCACGTCATTTTCAAAGAAGATTTTATAGGAGTCAAACACGGAGAGTCAGACTTGCCAAGAAACTTGCCAGCTAACAGCTTTGAGAAAAATAACAACTGCGCCCGCATTGAAATACAACACCTTTGGTAAAAAAATAATATCTCGTATCGCTTTCCATAAAAAAAAAACCGCAAACCTAATTGACATTCGGTTTCAAAGATTCATGAGATGCCAGCGCATTCTGTTAATGGGCATTCTGCGGGCGTGTGAGGACGCCAGGAGATCAGAATTCAATTGAGGCTCCATCTTAGCCCATAGCCTGGTCAGTAGACAGTCTGTGTGGGGCCGAGGGACAACAGGCAGCCAGAAAGCACTCAAAGCCCACAGCAGAGTACCAGCAGCACAGGCCTAGGGTGTAATTTACCTCCCATCAAAGGCCAGTGCATTGCAGGCCTGCAGAGACATGTGATGGGCGACCACTGGCCCCCACAACTGACCGTTGCAGTGTTTTCCAGAGCTAATGGAGAGGGGAGGCGGAGAGATGGATAGGGAAAAATAAAGACAAGGCAAAATACAAAGCAGAAAGAGAAATAGAAACAGAGTGAGAGAGACTGAAGACAAAAAATTACACAGTAATGCCCATCCCCTCATCACCTTTGTGTGAGTTAAAAAATGAGCCCTGGAACCACAAACGAGGCCAGGCCGAGAGAAAGACAGAGACCACAGCATCATGTCTGTGATTATCTCGTCTCAACATGGGACATAGAGGAAACAGGGCTAGAGAGGAAAAGGGAGAGCGAGAGAACGAGAGATGCTGGGTTTCTCAAGTGGTTGCGGTGTGGCTGAGGTCCACCCTCTGAGTGAGAACAGCGATTGCAGGCTGAACACGGAACATCACGCACCAATCAGACAGCACGGAACATCACGCACCAATCACACAGCAGGGAACATCACGCACCAATCAGACGACAGGGAACATCACGCACCAATCAGACAGCTCAAGTTAAAGTAGGACAGACAGCATTTAAGCAACATGACATCTTATTAAAATCAATTCATCTATACCCCCAGGATAAGTATGACGCATTTCCTTTTCACCTTTTCAAATGTTGGTACTTGCTTAGAATATTTAGGAAATGGTGGGGTAAGGCAGAAATCCCATTTCTGTTGCAGTGGGGAGAGCGACCATAGGCTTGGCCGAACAGTTGCCACTGCGTTGAATAAAATGTGTCAGTAATGACTCGGCCTTGTCTGGAGTGGTGTGCCACATCCAATCAGTGTTACAGTACGTCTGCATGCATATAAACCGTTTGGCACACAGGTCCGATCAGTCACTTTTAGAATCACCTGTCATCGCTGAATGAATTTACACAAACTCATAATTATACCCGTTATAATGGTTCTGTTAGTGGGGGACCACCTATCGGAAAAAACACCTGCCGGACCTTCTGACCATCAACATTGGCTCCCCTCAAGGATGTGTCCTGTTCCCTCTTCTCTTCTCCCTGTTCACAATCAACTGCACTTCCAGTCACCACTCTGTCAAACTTCTGAAGTTTGCAGATGACATCTCTGATGGGGACAAGACCACCTGTGAGTACCTGAGGTCTATCCCTCCCTCTACCTTCCTCTATGGCCCGTATTGGCACTTCCCCTTTGTCAGCGAGGAGAGAGACAATCAAGGACAGTGACAGCAGCTGTGCTCTGTCCTCACCTGTGCCTGGTTTGCCAATTAGGCATGTGTTTAAGTCTGGGGTTTCTCTGTCTGCTTTGTGGAAACATTATTCGTCATCCCTGGGACTGTACGTACCGATGGGGTACGTTTCTGTATTTCGACCAGTTTCTGATCCTGTGACCCGTTACGGTCTATTGTTTGTTGTTTTGTGAGACCCGAAGTGTTCGGGATTAAGCTCCGTCTTTAAATAAAGACATTATTAATAGAATTCTCTGCGCCTGTGTCCGTTACCTGCTACCTGTGCTACCTGCCTGTGAGCCAGTAGTGACAGTATGTTCCCACCACTAAGGACGCAGCGGAGATTGCAGAGCTGTTCGCTGGGAAGCGAGCAGTCTGCCGAGGCACCGGCTTACGTTCGCCGGTGCGCGATACGGGAAGGACCCCCTCTTCCTCCGCGATCATCCGCCCCACCACCCATCTGGGTGCCGTGTGATAACGGAGCTGAGTCGGAGGAATCGGATGAGGAGTGGGAGGATGAAGCGGAGGAGGAGTCCGAAGAGGATGAGTATGGCTGGGATGCGTACATTCAGAGGGTTGCCAACGCGCAGCCCAGCCCCCTGCAGGATGGTCACCGGGCCGCCTACTCATCCCCCGCCCACCCCCCGCTCGAAGGTAGAGACATTGCCTCTCCGGGACACTCCCCAGAATTTTTTGGGGGAGGGGCACAGGTCCGAGGCCGAGCTAGAGGCCCTGTTCAGCCTTCCTGTCCCTATCCCTGACCCGTATCCTGAGCCTGACCGGTATCCTGAGCCTGACCGGTATCCTGACCGGTATCCTGACCGGTATCCTAAGCTGACCGGTATCCTAAGCCTGACCGGTATCCCCTGTGAGCCTGTCTCCGCCCCCTGTGAGCCTGTCTCCGCCCCCTGTGAGCCTGTCTCCGCCCCCTGTGAGCCTGTCTCCGCCCCCTGAGCCTGACCGGTATCTCCGTCCCCGAGCCTGACCGTCCCCGTCCCCTGACTCCTGAGCCCGTCCCCCTGTCCCCGAGCCCGTCCCTGTCTCCGCCCCCGTGAGCCTGTCTCTGCCCCCTGTGAGCCTGTCCCCGCCCCCTGTGAGCCTGTCGCCCCCGAGTCTGTCTCCGAGCCCGTCCCCCCGTCTCCCCCGAGCCCGTCCCCGTCTCCGAGCCCGTCCCCGTCTCCGAGCCCGTCCCCGTCTCCGAGCCCGTCCCCGTCTCTGAGCCCGTCCCCGTCTCTGAGCCCGTCCCCGTCTCCAGTGTACCTGTCCTCGGTCCCGTCCTTGTCACTGTCCCCGATCCCGTCCTTTCCACTGTCGTCGTTCCCGTCCCACTCACTGTCCCCGATCCTGTCCTAGTCCCCCTCTTCGATCCCGTCCTTGTCCCCGTCCCTTTGCCCGTCCATGCTCCGACCTCCTTCCCTCGCTCGACCTCCGCCTTTAGCTCCACCCCCGCATTCGTCCCTTCACCCGTCCCCGTCCTTGTCTCTCATCCCGGTCCCGTCCTTGTCTCTGGTCCTGTCTCTGGTCCTGCTCCCGTCCGTGTCTCTCCTTCTGTTCCCGTCCGTGCCTCTATGCCCGGTTCCACTGTCATGCCTGTGTCTGTCCCAGTCCCCGAGTCTGCCCCAGTCCCTGAGCCCGTGACCGTGCCCGAGCCCATGATCCTGCCTGAGCCTGGTTTCCAGCCTAAGACTGTGCCCAGGTCTCCGCCGGGTCGACCTCCTGACCTGCATCCGCCGGGTCGACCTCCTGACCTGCATCCGCCGGGTCGACCTCCCGACCTGCGTCCGCCGGGTCGACCTCCCGACCTGCGTCCGCCGGGTCGACCTCCCGACCTGCGTCCGCCGGGTCGACCTCCCGACCTGCGTCCGCCGGGTCGACCTCCCGACCTGCATCCGCCGGGGCGACCTCCCGACCTGCATCCGCCGGGGCGACCTCCCGACCTGCATCCGCCGGGGCGACGTCCCGACCTGCATCCGCCGGGGCGACCTCCCGACCTGCATCCGCCGGGGCGACCTCCCGACCCGTCTCTGCCGGGTCGACCTCCAGACCTGTTTTTGCCCGACCAGTTCTCTCTGCCCTGCCCTGCCCGAGACCGGTTCTCTCCCTGCCCGTGGGATGTTTGGCGCTGCAGGTGCAGCGCATAGAGGGGGGGGTACTGTGAGGACCTGAGGTCTATCCCTCCCTCTACCTTCCTCTATGGCCCGTATTGGCACTTCCCTTTGTCAGCGAGGAGAGAGACAATCAAGGACAGTGACAGCAGCTGTGCTCTGTCCTCACCTGTGCCTGGTTTGCCAATTAGGCATGTATTTAAGTCTGGGGTTTCTCTGTTTGCTTTGTGGGAACATTATTCGTCATTCCTGGGACTGTACGTACCGATGGGGTACGTTTCTGTATTTCGACCAGTTTCTGATCCTGTGACCGTTACGGTCTATTGTTTGTTGTTTTGTGAGACCCGAAGTGTTCGGGATTAAGCTCCGTCTTTAAATAAATAAAGACATTATTAATAGAATTCTCTGCGCCGGTGTCCGTTACCTGCTACCTGTGCTACCTGCCTGTGAGCCAGTCGTGACACCACCAACTTGAGGGAAAATTATGTATGTATGTATGTATGTATGTATGTATGTATGTATGGTCGCACATTTTTAACCGCTTCGACCTCGCTACTTCAGTCGCTAAGTTACGGCTCCACGATCCGTTTCTAAAGGGATACTGGGAGTTTAAAACGTTAGTTCCGTAAACAAAAAAGTAAGGTGCCTGGTTGATTCCTCTGTTCAAGCAATTAAGAACGTAATGACATGTGTAAAACGATTAGACACGCATTTAGCTGTGACTGTTTTTTAAATTGTCTGTGTTTTTGCGTGCTTTATGATGCAGACCATCTGAAACAATGTGCTTCTGCTTACAGTCAGTGTCCTGTGATCTAACTGGTTCCCTTTGATAGTGTGCAAAACCAGCGTCACCTGAGTTCTGAAAGGGAAATAGCACATCCTCCCTAACGGCTGGAGACGACAAACAGTGTACATGTCCGTGTTTTACACGAGTCCCAATTGCTCACACGCACGCACAGAGAAAGTGACAGACAGTGAGAGCGCGTGAGCGAGATCACAAAAAAAATTAAGTGGAAAGATAAGGGGTTAATGTAGGACCCTGGCTGAGTGAGAGAGATTGAGAGAAAAGCTGTCGGATTTTCCCCCTTCGGGAGTATTGGACACGGTTGTACACAATCCTGATTTCGTACTACTACCAATCGTGCCAATTACACAACTTGATCGCACGGCCATATAATAACCTTTCCATTGTCCAAACCTGCCTAGCCGGTTAAGCCAACATGCCACAAGAAAAAAGGAAATGGAAATGCAAACAGACCAACTGCCCACCACTGCTTTTGGATCCTCCCACATCTCTGGACACACCCATTTTCAGACGCACTCCAACAATGCAGATACCCATATTGGGTCACAACTGCTGATACCGGGACCAACATGTAAAAAAGTATCTACCATTGACTTTATGTGTGTAGAGAGAAAGAGAGAGAGGGCAGAGCGAGAGAGAAAGGGTGGGAGAGCGAGGCGGGGGGGGGGGCAAGCCCTCCTCTTTCCTCTGCCCATGTGCACATGTTAAAAGATGTAGTGTTTGTGACCTACTCAATGACCCATATCATAACACTTACTATGGCACATGGACAGTGTCAAACCCTTAACCCCTCCCCCAGACCATTAACTCCATAGAGCCACCTGCTCCCCCGCCTCAAACCCACCCCCTTGCCCCAAATCCCCGCCCCAAACCCTTCCCCCGCCCCAGGGTTCTAACGGTAGCACTCAGACGACCACACAGACGACCACCAGGACAAAGACATGGGTGTCTTAGGGTTCGCCCTGTCAATCAGACACCCAGAACATCATCAACAGGTAGAGACAATTTCATGAACACATATGGTCAGTGGCGAACATTGAACATTTGCTGTCCAGTATCACACACAGACACACACATACACACATATAAATTCAAGACAGCGGCTCAAGTTAAATAAATACCAACGTTATTCTTTGATAATTATCTAAACAGACTTGTTTAAAGCTCCATGACAACGTGGCAACAGGAGATCTGGTCTTGTGTGTGTTGATTGAGAGAAGGACAGATTGCTTTCTACTTGTTCCTGTGTTTGTTCATTAAGCCACAGATTGGCTAAAAAGTCATTAACTATTAATTAAGCTGATCAAACAGACGTCTCTGCCATTGTCAGTAAATTTAGCATTTGGGGAACAGAGTGAAGCTAAGCCAAGTACATTCATTTTCTCAAACTCTTAATCCCTAACTCCCTCAACCACCCACCCACCTACTCAACCACCCACTCAACCACCCACTCAACCACCCACCCACATGAACACAAACACTGATGAGCCAAAACATTGTGACCACACAGTCACAAGTGAAGTAAATAACATTGATCATCTCCTAACAAGGGCACATGTCAAGGTCTGGGTAGATTCGGTGGTAAGCAAACAATCCGTTCTCTCAGGGGTTTTTTCTTACATCACATGGATGATCGCGTTGGTGTGCACCGTTTACATGGGGAAGGGATGAACCCAAGATGCACTGTGGGAAGACAACCACGTGCGGAGTGAGTGTGAACGTAATATGACATGTGCCACTAACCAAAACAGCGTTGCAGACCAACTACACCCCGTCAGTGTCAGGTTATTCCCTGATGGCATAATAAGCAGAATAATGTGCCCTGCCACATCGCACACATTATTAGGGAATGGTTTTAGGATTGTGATAAAGAGTCCCAGATCTTAATTCGATTGAGAACCTGTGGGATGTCTGATGCACGGCAGCTCCACCTGGCCACTTATAAGACTTATATAGGCTTAAATGATCTGCTACTAATGTCTTGGTGCCAGATACCTTCAGGGGTCGTGTAGCATCCACGCCTAAGTGGGTTGGTGCTGTGTTGGCGGCACGCAGAGGATCAACAACATATTAGGCAGGTAATGATTTGGCTCATCAGTGGATACACATGATATGCACACGATATGCACCTGATATCCACACGATATGCACACGATATGCACACGATATCCACACGATATCCACACGATATGCACACGATATGCACACGATATGCACACGATATGCACACGATATGCACACGATATGCACACGATATGCACACGATATGCACATGATATGCACATGATATGCACACAATATGCACCTGATATACACACGATATACACACGATATGCACACGATATGCACCTGATATGCACACGATATGCACCTGATATCCACACGATATCCACACGATATGCACACGATATGCACACGATATCCACACGATATGCACACGATATGCACACGATATGCACACGATATGCACACGATATGCACACGATATGCACACGATATGCACACGATATGCACACGATATGCACACGATATGCACACGATATGCACACGATATGCACACGATATGCACATGATATGCACCTGATATACACACGATATACACATGATATGCACACAATATGCACCTGATATGCACACGATATGCACCTGATATCCACACGATATGCACACGATATGCACACGATATCCACACGATATCCACACGATATGCACACGATATGCACACGATATGCACACGATATGCACACGATATGCACACGATATGCACACGATATGCACACGATATGCACACGATATGCACACGATATGCACATGATATGCACACGATATGCACATGATATGCACATGATATGCACACAATATGCACCTGATATACACATGATATGCACACGACATGCACACGATATGCACACGATATGCAAATCACATGCACATCATATGCACATCACTTGCACATCACATGCACATCATATATACATCACATGCACATCATATGCACATCATATATACATCTAATACACATCACATGCACATCATATACACATCACATGCACATCACATGCACATCGATGATGGGTATCACTTAAGCCAGGTGTGTGTAGGATGGTGAGCTACGTGAGAAAACGTGTGTGTGTGTGTCACAGTCTGAAGATGTGCAGCAGGGGAGCTGTCTCCATAGTTACGCTGCCATCTGATCCCACAGAGGTTGTGTTTGGGCGGAGAATCCAGCGAACAGAGCAGTCCGGGTGTGCAAACCCGAGCCTTGTGGGTGTATCTGGAGGAGTGAAATCTGGGCTAACTAGTTATCTAACGGAGCTCTGAAGGTGCCCCCTTTAGCTAGCCCGTTATAAATCCTAATATTAAATCCTTATATTAGCCATTAAAAAATGATATGTGAAAAGATTGACGGTCAGTGTTAATAGGAGCCAACCTGATCCTCCTTAAATACCTGACCCAGGAACAGGAGAAAGCGGTTCCATACGGTCAGTAGTTTATGGTGCTCCATAAAGGAGGGGATTGAGGCCAGTGAGTTATTCATCTAAAACAGCCAAACCCGTCAGACCAGGGAAAAATAAACTCTCACTCGCTCTCAATCACACACACACACACACACACACACACATATTATAAAACATGTCTGTTGACTGGAAATTATTTAAGGCTCAGTGCACATCTGCAAAAGGCAGCTGAACCCTGCCATCAGGTCAATCATGACCTGAACCTCCTGCCACCGGAACAGCATCTCCGCCCGTGCTTTTGCCCTCAGCAACCTCCCATCCGCCCCACAGAGACTAACCACGCACCACAGCAGGGCCCCTAGAACTGAATCACTGCACTCAAACTCCGCTCATCTCCCTGCATCACGATATCGTACACACATAGCTCGTTATTTGACATGATCTTTTGATCTCCAGCGGTAGATGATAATATGGAAACTCTGTGTAGTTTCACTCTCTCTCCAGAAACCTGACCGACGAACCACTACTGGCAGTATCGCCATGCCAAGTCAAATTTGGATTTCTTTGTGAAAGCCCAGGTGGAACTATGTTCATCAACTCAGTGGTGGAAAAGGTTCTGACCTGTCATATAAGTTTCTGCAGTGCCGAGATCACAACTCCGGAGAGAAACAACACACTGACTAGAGAGGGACTGGACAGACACAAACCAGATGTTGCAGACAGGCACCAGATTCACTTAAGCGGGAACAAGATAAAAATAACACAGCAAGCTATTTTTTGACTTGCCTCCGCTGTACGGAGAACGCGAGGAGAACTGAACTACTTTCTTCCCGAGTTCAACAGCGGAACACAGTGCCCGTGTAGAACTGACCGTTAAAATGTCCAGCCTGAGAGGAAGTGTGTGTTTGGGTAGAAGTTAGTGGTGGTGGAGGCGGGGTGTGAACTTTGCCACCTTACTGTTAACTCAACATTACAGGGTCCCCTCAGCCCCGAAGGACATGGAGACACTGACTTCTGCATGTTTATACACCCTTATCATCAAAGGAAAAGGTCTGGGTACCCACTTGTCCAAACTCTTTTCATCGGTCTGGCTTTACTGATACTTGACCTATAACAAAGGTGTGTCCCGTCAGCTCGAGGCAACTGAAGTACCTATCAATGGCTGGCATCTGTGAATATTATGAAAGAGCTGAGGGAGAAACTGGGCTATAAAACAGGAAAAACTGGGCTACAAAACAGAAACCAAGTCGTCTTGCCTTTTGGGTTGTTGTTGTCTGGTTATCAGGTTTCCCGACCTCCAGATGGAGGGAACAATGTGATAAGCGCTGTGATGTCATGGTCACAGAGCACTCGCACACAAACAGGAACCTTGGCCAAGCCACAAACACACACATTTATTAATCTGTAATAGTGTATGCGCGCACACACACACACACACACACACACACACATCAAAGAAAAGTTCCTAGGCATTTCTAAACTAAACATGAACAAATCTTAACAAACAAAAACCATGCTAAACACACAAACACGCACACACACAGACAGGGAAAACAATACATACGCACAGATAAGGGAAAAAACACACAAGCACACAGCAACATCGCACAACACACACCGAATAAAACCAGGCCTGGAAAATGCACACAGATGTAGTGCCTGATAGGAGGTAATTGATTGTACGACTGTCCAGACATGCTTAGTCTACATGTAGACTGTCAAGATAAACCGAAACAGGTCATCCGTTGGCCAAACAGCTGGAACGTGAGGTAAGGGCCTGAACGATGCAACACTAAATATTTACACTTAGCATCGCGGTATCAATCACAAGGACAGGACGGATCCTATCAGACTCGACGAAATGTTAAACAATGCTGACTTCGTCTTGATCTCAAGCTGAACATTGTCTCATTTTAAAAGTCTAAGTCTTGTGGGATCTTTGATACACAACTGTCATTCTGTGTGTGAGGTGAGTAAAAAAAACAATAATCATTCAAATGATATATATTTAAACTCTGTTGGCAATCGTTTCAAAAAAGCACAAACACACTCCATCTGGTGGATTTTTGTGGGAGAATTCTCTGCTTGGGGGCTGTTTCAGGGGCTTTGGCCGACAAGCACGACTGCCGTATTGCTTAAGCTAGTATGAAAAAACAGAGAAATAGAGAGTCTGTACTAACCTCCCTATTCTACGGTCCACTGAAGCCCCGCTTACTGTTACCGTTTCAGCACCTGATGACAATCACATCATCACTAAATATGAGTTATATAAACCCAAATGGCTCAGCAACTCAACGACTCAGGGCTTTCTCTTCTGCCTCGGCATTCCCAACACATGGAAATCTATGTCACGTATAAAGTACAGCGATTCATATCAGTCCAGGCATAGACAGGGAAAAGTGAATATGGTATCTCATTTTGACTATAAATTTCTTACAAACAGTTATTCAGCTGGTTGACTTTGACTGCACCAGACATATTATTTGTCTTTGATGCTTGTATTTCCATCTCCTATATGAAGAGGCCTGATACGGGCTGAATAAAGATATTTTTAACACTATCCCGTTCCTGTCACTTTACACCAGACATACATTACAGTGAGCAATGTCTTTGTGAAGTTTTTTTTCTGCGTCTTCATCTTAAGAAATGATTTGAACTGTCTGAAAGGGTCAGTGAAGTAACGATGAAACTGCTAATCCTCTAACCCAATGGCAGTGGTCCATTTTTAGCCCCCCCCCCCAACCACCCTCATCTCCCATCACTAACATGTCCTCCATCCAGAAAGAGAACAGCCATCTGGTGTTTGTTTGGGACAGGCCACTGTGTAAATGTATGTGTGTGTGTGTGTGTGTGTGTGTGTGTGTGTGTGTGTAGTATGGTGTTGTGTGAGTGTCTGCGTAGGCGCTGCAATATGTCCGTGTACATGTATGTAATAGGCATGACGAAGAGAAAGAGGTTAGGTGACTGTCGTGAAATAGGAAACATGACAGAAGAGTATTGATTACAAGCTATAGCCAGACCAGGAAAGACCATTTAAGTCTGCAGGAGGTTGATCTGAGACTTATGTCCAAATATCACATTATGCTTTCAGGATGAACTTGTAGGATTCTGGGTCCTGGCCAATCAGACTAATATACAGAGAATTTACTAGGTGAAATTCTGTGCAATGTCAGGATGCAAGTTGGTTACATATTCTACTAATGTAAAGTAGCACACACGCACACGCGCACACACACGCACACACGCACACACACAACTAATTTAGAGCTGTGAATGACAACAACATTAAGGTGTTCAAAAGCAATAATTAATTCAATGCTTCATACGAAATCGATGACTTTCTGAGCAGGCACTGGTACACGCACGCGCGCACGCGCACACACACACACACACACACACACACACACACACACACACACACACACACACACACGCTCTTCACACAGTGTCAGCAGCAGCTGTCATGCAGGTTTGCAATGACATGTATGGTACTCAAGACACGAGCTCGTTTTTTTTTATTAAACGAAATTCTGAGAAAATCCCAATGTTGCCGATAACAGACGTGACTTACCGAACAGCACGCACGCAATAAGCAGCGTGCGGGTTCCCATTGTTTCTCCCCTTTCTCTCCGGAACAATCCGCGTCCGTATAATCCGTGTGGAGGCAGACCTCCCCAGTGCTTTGTTATGCTGAAATAAGGGGTCTGTGGCCGGCCACCGGTCCAGGCGTCAGGCAGGTCTAATGACCCCCGGGGAACGCTGCAGCTGGGCCGGCTCAATATCCCCCTCACTACAGAGGAGAGTCGCCTGCTGCTGGTGGGACGCACTGATCTCCGAATCTCCCGGAGCCTGGTGAGATGCGGGACCCAGTATTCTACACTCCGGTACCGCTCCTATACGGTCTCACCTTCAGCTCTGCTGTCCTATTGTCAATGACGACATGCGCCGTGTAGGCGACCCAGCCTGTCCTCCGATCTCACTTACTGCGGACGTGAATCCCGGTACAATTAAAAAAAATAAACCAGCGGGAAATATATAGCGTCGTGCGTGGAGATCTGACTTTGTTTGGATACCCAAGTGTGTATGTAATTAGAGAGAGAGAGAGAGTGAAGATGTCTACTAAACGTGTCTACTTCTAATTGCGTGTGCGTCCCTCTTTCTCCAGCGGCAAACGCGCTATCCACGGCAGGCAGGTCGTGCTCAGTGCACCGCTGGTCCCGTATGATCCGTCTCCACTCCTCTCACTGCCCGTTTAGAGGAAAACAAGCACTGGAGTCGACGCGGATGGGCGGGCATCATAAAGCATGACCATAGGAGGAACCTCACTGCGAATGCGTCAATGGATTGATTAAGTTCACATACATCGATATGTCCCTAGATCAGTTCATATTTGTGCATCGCCTTGGCTACACACAAAAGCAACGTGTGGGTCCAGACGAATTGTCTATCTTAATTGGCCTCAAACTTCATATTTTTATCTTATTATCTATAGCTGAAATGTACGCTAAGTTTAATACCCATCGGTGTAATGTGTTCTTCATAAGCACGTCCAGTCAATAATTGTTTTTACATTCCCATGAAACATTCCCTGCTATTCATTTCCTGGTTGGAGATATTGCCTTCGATTCCTTTGCCATTTGAAATAAACGAACCAGCGTGCTGGATTGATAACCCCACCCCGTCAGAAACCACGCCCGGTTCAATGGGCACTTTCTATTAATCACCAATAAGAATGACGCATGGGTTTACAGACCTACCATAGTTCGTCACAAGGTGTGGCTAAATCGATATATTTTTGAATGCCTGGTTATATACAATTTCACCAAGTATCCGTTTTCATAAAACTGAATTCATATTCACACGACAAGCATTGTATAGGGTTTCTACTTGAATTATGCAACATCAATAATTGTAGGCTATATAAAGCGTTGATTTTAACAGTAGTACATTTTCATTTCTCCATATCACAATCCATACAACTAATCAACACATGAAAAGTCATAGAGTCATCTCATGAACGAAGACCCGACCACAAAGCTTTCTGATTCTTATAAGCTGCTTATACCAGAGATACAGTATGGTAACACTTCATCCAGGGAAATCGTGAAATCCTGGTATACATGAGCACTGTTTGGTGCCGCTGCTGCCTAATAAACCATGATGAAAATACATCTGCACATCTGTACTCAACACTCTCCGCATCATTGTGCAAAATACATTGTTACATAATTGTCATAAAGAAGAGACAGCTTTGAGCGGTAATCCTTGTGTATTTGCAGCAGAAAACAAAATGCTTTAGTGGATGGTTGTAGAGCTACCGTAATCCAGACACAGATTAGAAACTACTGATAAAAGTAGGATATGCCTCTCCTACAATGGGTCAAGATCCTTTACTACGACATCTAAATGTACCTATGGGTGTATAAAGCACAAACAGGAAGCCTAATCTCTGAATCACATCAGTGGTAGTGTCCAGTGGAGAGTAAAGTGGCCCCATCACGATTAAGCGAACCAGTTCCTGGAGCACGATTTCTGCTGTTGAATTTAGTCAATGCCAGAACTGATCAATGGCCATTGCTTTCCCGTTCCTTGGCCACTGGGCTTCCTCCGGCCATGGGGAGAGCAAATGATGACCTGATGTTGTGGTTAGGGTCAGCATAGCTTCACCAATCACTAGAGTGCACAGGGCAGCAAGCCCAGGTTCAAGACCATCCTCTCTCTCTCTCTGTGTTGAAAAAGGCTGCCTACGATGTAGCCCACTAACAAGTGTCACAACCAGGCTGTAATTCGGTTGTGTGTTTAGTTTCAGTCCGTTACCTCACATTACTACCGTACAACACAACCTTGTGTCCTTCACCTTCTTTCGTATATCCGTGTGAAGTGCCCCGACTATTACTGCGCTCAAAGATTCACATTCTCCATTTTGTAAAGTGATCTTTGTCCTCTTTGTATTTTGTAAGGGTCAGACAAGTGGTATTATGCGAAGGCCAGCCACGTGTAGGTTGATGTGGATCAACCTAGATTGTAAGATCTGTGGTACCAGACGGCTGTGCAGTTCAGCAGTTCAGTGTAGGGACTAGAGTTAGAGCAGTTCAGTGTAGAGACTAGAGTTAGAGCAGTTCAGTGTAGGGTCTAGAGTTAGAGCAGTTCAGTGTAGGGACTAGAGTTAGAGCAGTTCAGTGTAGGGACTAGAGTTAGAGCAGTTTAGTGTAGGGACTAGAGTTAGAGCAGTTCAGTGTAAGGACTAGAGTTAGAGCAGTTTAGTGTAGGGACTAGAGTTAGAGCAGTTTTGTGTAGGGACTGTTTCTGGTCCACACATTAGACACACTCCCTCTCTGTTTCTTTGTCCACTGTGGATCATTTTCATTCAGATGTTGACTGTGTGTGTGATGCAGGCGCCACTCCAACACAACGCTGGAACTGTAGTCCGAGGCATCAGTAGTGCTGGACGGTCAGGTGAGTAACACTCATTTATAATGAGAGGGTTCTGGTTCGAGTCACTGGACACACACTGTGGCCCCTGGGAATCTATGTTTGGTGTAGTAGCTCCTGCCGTGACTCCTGAAAAGACCTTCCAAGGCTTTGTTCATTAGGCATTTGCTTGACCTTTTTTATGATTTTTTCGGACATTTTGTCCGTCGACAATATTTAAAAAATATTGTATCATAGTCGTATCTAAATGTTTCCACATTTCTCTGCAGTCACTACAGTCGAGACTCTTGAAGGATTCAATCGACTAGAATCCTCACAGAACATTGCATGCGGTATGACTGGATGTTGTCTTCGGTGACAGCTGACACAGAAGCTGCATGTTTCGCTCTATGCTGTCTTTGAAAAATTCTCGCTGATAACAAATGACATTTCAAGCGTTGCAGACATTTTGGTAAGCAAATGACACCTGCATTTTGCAGACAGCCACCGTCACGAATCGGATTGCGCGGGCTCGACTTAACTTTGAACAATAAAGCATTTGGGATTTTCACGCGCAGTGACTCTGGGAAAAATGAAACAGCAGAGCTCCTAACCTCCTTTAAATTTAGCTTATCCACACTCTGCCCAACTGATTTAGCCTGCACTGTTTACGTTATGTGTCCGCAGTGGTCATCTGGAAGTCCACATTTAACAAAAACAAATCTGAATTCTTCTTTCACTTAATCTCGTTCCATAATCCTTGTCTGTGCTAGTCAACCGACTAGATGAGGTTGGTTTTCTTGAAGCTACATCCAATGTGAGGGATACTTAGAGCAGCAAGCAATCTGGTCTGAAAGTATATATTCTTTAACAAGCCGATCTCTTAAAATGCCTTCTTCACAGCCTCTCAAAGCATTTGTCGCCGCTGCCTTCAGTAATGCCAACGCAAACTTCAAAACAGATTCCCAATGCCGCTGGCTCAGCTTTCGGAACTTGCCTCTTATAGCAACCACACATACAGTAGCCGCAAACACGATTACAATGCATCTGCTCCTGGGTCAGATTTGTCATGGAGTACGTACGATGTGAACCAACCAATTGGGAATGTCAAAACCGAGTACATTTCATTTTTAAGTCATCTGATCTGATGTTTTTACAGGTTTACCACGTGACGAGTAACTCCCACATTTGGATGAGAGACTTATGACCACAGACGCCACTGGGGATTGTCTTTAAAACCACACATCTCTCAGACTACTGTTGTAGTGATGTGCTAGAGTGTGTGTTAGAGTGTGTGCAGAAGTGTGTGCTAGAGTGATGTGCTAGAGTGTGTGTTAGAGTGTGTGCTACAGTGTGTGCTAGAATGATGTGCTAGAGTTATGTGCTACAGTGTGTGCTAGAGTGTGTGCTAGCTAGAGTAATGTGCTAGAGTGATGTGCTAGAATGATGTGCTAGAGTTATGTGCTACAGTGTGTGCTAGAGTGTGTGTTAGAGTGTGTGCTACAGTGTGTGCTAGAATGATGTGCTAGAGTAATGTGCTAGAGTGATGTGCTAGAGTGTGTGTTAGAGTGTGTGCAGAAGTGTGTGCTAGAATGATGTGCTAGAGTGATGTGCTGGAGTGGTGTGCTAGAGTGTTGGCTAGAGTGTGTGTTAGAGTGTGTGCTACAGTGTGTGCTAGAATGATGTGCTAGAGTTATGTGCTAGAGTGTGTGCTAGAGTGTTTGTTAGAGTGTGTGCTACAGTGTGTGCTAGAATGATGTGCTAGAGTTATGTGCTACAGTGTGTGCTAGAGTGTGTGTTAGAGTGTGTGCTACAGTGTGTGCTAGAATGATGTGCTAGAGTTATGTGCTACAGTGTGTGCTAGAGTGTGTGCTAGCTAGAGTAATGTGCTAGAGTGATGTGCTAGAGTGTGTGCTAGAGTGTGTGCTAGAATGTTGTGCTAGAGTGATGTGCTGGAGTGGTGTGCTAGAGTGATGTGCTAGAGTGATGTGCTATAGTGATGGGCTAGAGTGTGTGCTAGAGTGTGTGCTAGAATGATGTGCTAGAGTGTTGGCTAGAGTGTGTGCTATAGTGATGGGCTAGAGTGTGTGCTAGAGTGCGTGCTAGAGTGTGTGCTAGAATGATGTGCTAGAGTGTGTGCTAGAGTGTGTGCTAGACCAGCAGTCGGCTAGATTCTCCATTAGTTGTAGCGCTGCCTCTGAATCCAATGTTTTTCTTGAATAGTTAATTAAAAATATAAATCTTTTACACATGTGGAGGGCTCATAATGTTAACACAAGAATTGACAACCTTCTGATCAATAACAAATCAGTCCACTACCCCTGGCACACAAAGTATCTTGACATCTCAGATCATAACTCACTTACCTTCTCCCTGAGACTAGAGAACAATGGGTTAGATCATTTGGTGTTTTATAGCTACACTCTGATCACATCAGATCATCCATCAGAAATCTATGTTCAGCTGGAAATTATTATCTTGCAATCAAATCCTTAGTTTAGAGTGACATTAAATTCTAGCCTATTGAAACAGAGATAGCTGAGCATTATTCATTTAATCATAATCACACTTTAACTGAAACCCGTGATAATGCAGAAAACTCCCAGTTGACTTTGGAAAACATTAAAGGGGTGAAAGTCAGGTGGCTTCGAGGCATTTAGAGGTATCAGGGTATAGTAGAACTGGAAAGGCAAATTCCCTCACCAGATTAGATGAATACTGCTTAATTAACCCTGAAGAAACACAACAAAACTACAGCTTGAGATACTCTACATTTTGTTAGAATTTTCATGGTCATTCCTCTTTTAATCATGAATGCGATTTATGAGCTACAAAAGACAAACACATTCAGTGATCCTAGAAATTAAACAAAATCTAGTTTGTGGTATGTTATATATAGATTAGCTCAATATGCCAAAATGGAAAGGCGATGACATTTTATATGTCATTAAAGAATATGCACCGGACATCTTTTCATTGGAAGAGTTCATTTTGAGTCATCGTGCAATATATTGGTTAACCCTTGCTTCTGATATAAGAGTACCCCTCAAATGGAATATGGTAGTTGAGAGGTATTAAACACACAAGCGCATGCAGACACACACGCACGCACGCACACACGCACACACACACACACACACACACACACACACACACACACACACACACACACACACACACACACACACACACACACACACACACACACACACACACACACACACACACACACACACACACACACACACACACACACACACACACACACACTGTCAGCGCATTAGAGCTGTGGTAGAACTTGTGCGTGAATAAGCAATCTGTTTTGACCTTTGTTTCCTCTTTCCCTTCATTCTCTGTATGTCCTGGTGTGACCTGATGGGTACTTGATAGCGTGAGTTGTCAGAGCACTGTACTATTGTTCCCTGTCTCCTGCATTTACTCAAACATAATATTTCTGCAATTCATCCGCGTAGCCTGAGTACCAGTGTCTTTAGCCATCGTTTTTATCCTGGCATGATGTGGACTACGGGGAGAGCAAAAGACGTTGAAAAGACGTTTACTAAATGATTTGCTTGACAGGCTGTGTTGTCATTACCCAACAGTCTGTGTAACAACACTCTGGACAGGCCTGAACCTGTAGGCTGTGAGTCACTGACGAAATGTACCTTTTTTGTCTCCCACTGTGTTTCCATGGATCTTACCAAATATGTAGTTCTGTCACTGTTGTTATAGGAGCACAGAGAACACCTCTTTACTCTGATAAGATGTAATCTTTGTGCCCTGGGTACATTTACTGTTTGTATGTGCTTGTTCCTACTTGTTAAGGTGTGTGTGGGTTTAGGTGTGTGAGGTGTCTGTTTGTGTGTGTGCGCGTGTGTGCGTGTTTGTGTCATGGTAATTGTGAAACCACTGATGAATAATGCATAAGTAACAGCTGTGTCTGTACACTGGGTGACACCCACCTAATCAAGTTGAGAGAGATAAAGAGACAGAAAGAAAAAGGAGAGAATAAAAGAAAATGACAGGGTGATTGAGGCAGAAGGAGTGTGACGAAGAGAGAGAGAGAGAGAGAGAGAGAGAGAGAGAGAGAGAGAGCGAGAGAGAGAGAGAGGTGAAGTAGCTGAGAGAGAGAGAGAGTGAAGTAGCTGAGAGAGAGAGAGAGAGAGAGAGAGAGAGAGAGAGAGAGAGAGAGAGAGAGAGAGAGAGAGGCATGAATGTGAACAATCATTTGGTTGATGATGCTTCATTGGAACATTCATTCTTACTACCACAGAGAGACAGTATATTCCCATCTCACTTCAGGCTACTGGAATGATGATGATGATGGCAAGGAAGAACAGCCGGACAGTTGTTAAAATGATATTAAGTAGTGTGTAGGTGTGAGCACAATGTGTCACTGTGTGTATGTGTGTGTGTGTGTGTGTGTGTGTGTGTCTGCGTGATCACTGCTATTTCCCTTATTGGCCTGTAAGTGTTGACAGGGAGTTGAAGGTGTGGTAGACAGAACTAGTCAAGCCCAGGTGACGAGATTTTCAGTCACTATATTGCTTGGCGAGCAGTATACACACACACACACACACACAGACACACACACGTACACACACACACACACACAGACAAAGTGTTACCAACTTCAGATGCACAATCCAGTTGTACCCTGTTATTATGTTTCTTAATTTTGGCGTACAAATGGTAATTAAAAATAATTCACGTGTGTGTGCGTGTCTGGCTGACTTCATACAGTACATGAGGAATAGAGATAAATATAGAAACTGAAGGATTGAGAAATAAGAGAGGAAAGATAAAGGGGAGAGAGATTGGGAGGGATGAGGGAGGGAGATGAAGGTGAGAGAGATGGGGGAGGGATGAGGGAGGGATGAGGGAGGGAGGGATAAAGTGGGGAGATGGGGGAGGGATGAGGGAGGGAGGGATAAAGTGGGGAGATGGGGGGATGAGGGAGGGAGAGATAAAGTGGGGAGATGGGGGAGGGATGAGGGAGGGAGAGATAAAGTGGGGAGATGGGGGAGGGATGAGGGCGAGAGATTCAGGGGAGAGATGGGGGAGGGATGAGGGAGGGATAAAGTGGAGAGATGGGGGGGGGGATGAGGGAGGGAGAGATAAAGTGGGGAGATGGGGGAGGGGTGAGGGAGGGAGAGATAAAGTGGGGAGATGGGGGAGGAATGAGGGAGGGAGAGATAAAGTGAAGAGATGGGGGAGGGATGAGGGAGGGAGAGATAAAGTGGAGAGAGATTGGGAGAGATGAGGGAATGGAGTGATAATGGTTCTAAAATAAGTGATGCTCAGACTGTGATTTCATACTAATACTTTGCATTAAGAGCTCTATAATGAATAATTGATCTACAGAAAAAAATGTGATTTGTGCTCCCAACAGGCTAATGTGTTGTGAAATCAAGCTGTGTGAGTGTCAAGAGTGTGAACGTTTCTTCATGTGTGTGTCTGTGTGTGTGTATGTGTGTGTGTCAGCGTGTATGTGTATGAGTCAGCGTGTTTGTGTGTGTATCTTTCTGTCTGTGTGTGTAGGTGTACAGGCTGCTCATACTTACAGGGTTTTCAGTGCTAATAACATTGCTAACCTGTAGATTCTGTTTGTGTGTTCTTTTTTGTAGTGTGTACTCATACCGGTACTCACATCGGTACTCACACCAGTACTCACACCGGTACTCACATCGGTACTCACACCGATACTCACGCCGGTACTCATACCGGTACTCACACCGATACTCACAGCAGTATTCACACCGATACTCACGCCGGTACTCACACCGGTACTCACACCGATACTCACACCGGTACTCACACCGGTACTCACACCGATACTCACACCGGTACTCACACCTGTACTCACGCCGGTACTCACACCGGTACTCACACCGATACTCACGCCGGTACTCACACCGGTACTTACACCGGTACTCACACCGGTACTCACGCCGATACTCACACCGGTACTCACACCGGTACTCACACCGATACTCACGCCGGTACTCACACCGGTACTCACACCGATATTATACCGGTACTCACAGCGGTACTCTCACCGATACTCACGCCGGTACTCATACCGGTACTCACGCCGATACTCACACCGGTACTCACACCGGTACTCACACCGGTACTCACACCGATACTCACACCGGTACTCACAGCGGTACTCACACCGATACTCACGCCGGTACTCACACCGGTACTCACACCGATACTCACGCCGGTACTCATACCGGTACTCACAGCGGTACTCACACCGATACTCACGCCGGTACTCATACCAGTACTCACGCCGGTACTCACACCGGTACTCACACCTGTTCAATCAACACAATGCTGTAGCAGGACCCATCATTTGAGAGGATGGAGAATCAGGAAATTAAATTACGGGTTATCTTATATAGCGGGAGGAAATTACCCAGAACTGAAGAGGAAATAGAAAAGGAAAATTAAATTACGGGTTATCATATAGAGCAGGATGTTATCACTAGAGGAGGGGTAAAACATATTTTATGTGCATTTTACAGAGCATTTTGCAGAACACGTTTTAACCATAAATACGTCTTGCATAGCGATGGAGCTCATTCGACTAAAACAAGATACTTGACAGAAAGGATGAATCTCCTGATCTGAGTCTTTATGGATCATAATCTGCTTCACTGTGTCACACATTCAAGAACAAGGCCTCTTGGAATTTATGTTTTATGTTCGTTTTTCTGTATTTTATTGAAATGTAATTGTATGCATGCATGTCAGACCTCCGTCCAGCTGCCTGCATCAGCATTAGCCGTTGGGATATAGAAATAGATTGGGCGTTCTCAGCCATGCAGTTCATGTAATTCTACGTAGTGAGAAAGATGAGATCCTAAATCTAATCATAATAGACAGTTATTTAGCTTGGAGTGTGAATGCAAGTGACTAATGAATACTACAGACCTTCTCTACACAGCCTCTGTTCGGCTTATGGTTAATTCATGCAGGAACTCCCATTTACAGTACAACACAAGTTTTGTTCAACGATGAAATATTAAGCTCTTTTTTGATTCTGTCTTAATAAATTTTTCCTCACTCTGCCCATCTCTGCCTTTCTCTCTCTCTTCCTCCTCCCCCCCCCTCTCTCCCCTTCCCCCTCTCTCTCCCTCCCCCCGTCTCTCTCCCTTACTCTCTCCCTCTCTCTTTCCGTTCCTCTGTCGTGCTGTGCATGTGCTAATTTCTATGTGTATGGAAAAAGTGGATAGACGACACAGGGAATAGTGCTGTGTGCTGTGGACAGCACAGTTATCTGGCTTTCAGAACAATGTATTTGCTGGACCATGATGAAAGTTTACATTTAACACTGGCGTTAAAAACGTAAAAGGTTGAAGATGTGTTCCGATCATCAAAGGAAAACAATGTGTGTGTGTGTGTGAGTGTGTGTGTGTGTGAGTGTGTGTGTGTGTGTGTGTGTGTGTGTGTGTGTGTGTGTGTGTGTGTGTGTGTGTGTGTGTGTGTGTGTGTGTGTGTGTGTGTGTGTGTGTGTGTGTGTGCGTGCGTGCGTGTGTGTGTGCTCTCACCCAGTCTGCGCTACAACACTGACAAACTCCTCTAAAGCCCAAGCGAGATGCCCAAAAGGAAACTAATAAATCATTTATTTGCTTTCTGGATGCACCGTAAAATGTGTGAACATCGTAAGAAATATGTGAACAGATCTTTTTCCCCAAAGAGATGTTTTCCCCCTAACTAATCCTGTTTATGGTCGCCATTCGGTTTGAAAGTAATAACGATTGTTATTGTCACTGTAATGATTGCCATTGAACAAAACAAATGCGGTTTCTCCTGAGTCATACCAACGCTGGATGACACATTATAGGATGAGCACAGCAGGGTACCAAATACATCCTCTGTTTCCATGGAGACTGCTATTTCACTGATCAGAGGAATAGCTTCAGAACACCTTATACACCTGTCAAAGATCTCACCTTTAATAACATAAGTCCTAAAGTCCAATAAGATGCTTTATATTGAGACGACGATGAACTCATACCCCTATAAACTCATACCTCTACAGACTCATATCTGTACAGACTTGTACCCCTATAAACTCATACCTCTACAGACTCATACCTCTACAGTGTCATATCTGTACGGACTCGTACCTCTATACACTCATACCCCTATAAACTCATACCTCTACAGACTCATACCTCTACAGACTCATACCTCTACAGACTCATATCTCTAAAGATTCATATCTGTACAGACTCGTACCCCTATACACTCATACCTCTACAGTGTCATATCTGTACAGACTCGTACCCATATACACTCATACCTCTACAGACTCATACCTCTACAGTGTCATATCTGTACAGACTCGTACCTCTATACACTCATACCCCTATAAACTCATACCTCTACAAACTCATATCTGTACAGACTCGTACCCCTATAAACTCATACCTCTACAGACTCATACCTCTACAGTGTCATATCTGTACAGACTCATACCCCTATAAACTCATTCCTCCACAGTGTCATATCTGTACAGACTCGTACCCCTATACACTCATACCTCTACAGACTCATACCTCTACAGACTCATACCTCTACAGTGTCATATCTGTACAGACTCGTACCCCCATACACTCATACCTATACAGACTCATACATCTACAGACTCATACATCTACAGTGTCATATCTGTACAGACTCGTACCTCTATAAACTCATACCTCTACAGTGTCATATCTGTACAGACTCGTACCTCTATAAACTCATACCTCTACAGACGCATACCTCTACAGAGTCATATCTGAACAGACTCGTACCCCTATAAACTCATACCTCTACAGACTCGTACTTCTACAGTGTCATATCTGTACAGACATTATTGTTCTATGTTGAGTAGACCATTATTTATTAGTGTGTTAAACCCTAAATATACATTTAAATATATATATATATATATATATATATATATATATATGATTACTACTATGTTTTTACACCACACACAGTCAGGAGTTTGAGCAGTTGGTTTTCTCAAACTCAAAGGACATCTGGGGGTGGAATAGTGATTCAGAATGAGTGTTTAGCCGCAGCATGAGTCCACACACTGGCACACACACACACACACACACACACACACACACACACACACACACACACACACACACACACACACACACACACACACACACACACACACACACACACACACACACACACACACACACTATTCAGTCTATAAGCCCTGTGCTGACTGCTGAAACTCCTCCACACTGACAGCCAATCTCTCCAACTGCCTTGATAAGAGTGTGCCATGCATCGCCATAGCGATTTCTCAATTGGCATCCAATCAAACCAATCAAATGCAGCCCAGTGTTTGTTAACATCGATTTCTAAGCCCAGCTGGCGTGTAGGTTGACCCAGGTCCTGCCTCGGGGTTGATAAACGGTCAGCTCTGTCTGATCGTATCTCTACTGCTGCCTATTCGCAATGGAGAAACATGATCCGTTTGCCCCAAGGCTGAGTAATATATACAGCTCACCCTCTGACACACACACACACTCACACACACACACACACACACAATCACAAGCATACAGGTAGAAGCGCAAAGCCTGCTCACAGATATGCACGCACGCACCCGCACACACACACAGTCACATGTACACTAACACTCGGATTTTGCTGTGTAAAAGTCAGGGGATTCTATTCCTCCGCCAAAAAATGCACAGCCACAATTTACACAGCGGTTACTGTGTTTATGGACCAAAGAGTAAAGACTTTTACCAAACGACATTTAATTATTACCCAGTTATTTTTTTCTTCTCTTTTTACCCACATATCTTGGGTGATTTGGCTTGTACTCATATTTGCGGCCCAAAGCAAAAACCCTTATATCAAACCCTAACCATCAAAAGAGACCATTAAAAAAGCCTGGTCAATAAGCCAGTGTTTTACGATTAACGTTCTGCTTCTGCTACATTAATTATGTTTATGTCTAGTTTTCACCCACACCAACCCTACATCGAAATCTGCTTCGGAACCTTCTACATGAATTCATTTCATGTTAAACAAAGAGAATCTGAAAAGATGCACATCCTGTCAAAACAAGGAATATTTCACCAGTGCACCCATGTAGAATGAGAATACAGCATTTTCCCAGAGCTACAAAAACAGTGATTTGTTTCTTTAAAAAAATGTTTTTATTGATTTTGCTGTCAGACTTATTTTACCAGAGTTATTTGTTAACTCTATAGCTGGTACAAGTCATTCTCCACTCAGCAACTGTCCATGTGGAGGGGCCGCCTTTGCCTTCTACAACTACAGAATTGATGAATCACGCTGGTCGTTTTCACGTGGATCATGTTTTATTTAAACAAAAAAGGATTTAGTTTATCATTCTATTGAACTAAGATAATATAATCATATTATTAATATTAATATTAGGTAGATTATACCATAATGTTGCCATACCAAACCATAATGTTTTTTACTTCCTTTCAACAGTTAAATATGTAAAATAGTGAAATATTAAAAAGATGATGATCGTTTTGATGATCGTTTTGTTGACGCTTTGTTGACGCTTTGTTAAGCTCACTTTTATTTCATTCACAGTGTTCAGTTTTCACTTTTCGTTGTTTGTTGTTTTATTTTGAACGGGTACCAACCAGCTCTGCATTTGTTTCTTCTGCACTACACCCTTATGGACTACATGACACTAGTTGTCCTTGGCATATCCAAGGAGGTGTCAGAGAGCCTTTTTACACATGAAATTCTTTCCAGAATTTTCTGTTCAATTGGTAAAAAGGAACAAAAAAGGCTGTGAGTAAATGTCACTGGCAGCAATGACATAGAGGCGTTCTTTTGGCAGGAGGTCCAAACACAGTAGTTTGTGGGAATAAAAGTGAGTCATAATTTGCACCTTTCACACTCTTCTCTCATTCCAACTCTCCTTCTTTAAATAGCTCTCATTCCTCACACTCTCACTCTGTCTCTACCTGTCTCTCCCTCTATTTCACATTGTCTCTACCTGTCTCTCCTTGTATCTCCCTGTCTCTACCTGTCTCTCACTATTTCTCCTTGTATCTCCCTGTCTCTCCCTGTCTCTCACTATTTCTTATTGTCTCTACCTGTCTCTCCCCGTCTCTCACTCTATTTCTCATTGTCTCTACCTGTCTCTTGCTGTCTCTAACCTTTCTTTTCCTGTCCCTCTACTTTCTCTTCCTGTCTCTTCTCTTTCCCCTCCTGTCCCTCTCCTCTCTTCCTGTCCCTCTCCTTTCTCTTCCTGTCCCTCTCCTCTCTCTTCCTGTCCCTCTCCTCTCTCTTCCTGTCCCTCTCCTTTCTCTTCCTGTCCCTTTTCTCTCTCTTCCTGTCCCTCTCCTCTCTCTTCCTGTCCCTCTCCTCTCTCTTCCTGTCCCTCTCATTTCTCTTCCTGTCCCTCTCATTTCTCTTCCTGTCCCTCTCCTTTCTCTTCCTGTCCCTTTTCTCTCTCTTCCTGTCCCTCTCCTCTCTCTTCCTGTCCCTCTCATTTCTCTTCCTGTCCCTCTCCTTTCTCTTCCTGTCCCTTTTCTCTCTCTTCCTGTCCCTCTCCTCTCTCTTCCTGTCCCTCTCATTTCTCTTCCTGTCTCTCTAATCATATGAGATGAGTTCTGACTGTCAGTTTTCCTCAATCTCCTCCATGCTCCACAGAAAGAGAAAAGCAAAGAAATAAAGTACTTGAAAGTCAACAAGCATCACAGGGGATCTCCTCCAATGTCAACTCAAATGCTCTCTCTCTCACACACACACAAACATGTAGAGAGGAGGACCAAAGCCTTGAGTGACACTCAGTGCTCTATTCAAAGCTGTGGTGTCTGAGGAAATCTCCCCAGCCTCCACTAACACCTCCGTGGAGCAGAAGTGTTTGGGATAATATCCAGTGCACAGATTTGCACAATTGTAATTTTTCTTTAAACCATGGATTCTGATGAGGTAAATTAAGTCATGGTTTTCAGGACAGATACACTATGATGGATTCCCTTACGTACATATGTAGTATTCTGATTGTCCCACGCCACTCTTTCTCTGTCAAGAACGGGCTACACACCGTTGGCACTACAGGGGCTCTGCTTACGCAATCACAACACACACACACACCTAAACACACATAGAAATATCAGCCCACCATCAATTATAGCACACACACCGAAACACTCTCCTGTTGACACGTCAATCCATCATCGCAACACACACACAACTAAACACTGTAATACAGAAGCATCAAGCCATCATTAATGACTTCAAACAACACAAACACCTAAACACTAACATATAAACATCAGTAAATCATCAATCCCAACACACACACACACATCTAAACACTCTCCTGTTGACACGTCAATCCATCATCGCAACACACACACACAACTAAACACTGTAATACAGAAGCATCAAACCATCATTAATGACCACAAACAACACAAACACCTAAACACTCACGTGGAAACATCAGTAAATCATCAATCCCAACACACACACACACACATCTAAACACTGTCATTTAGAAACACCAATGCATCGTCAATCACAATACACACACCTAAACAGATAATATTGAAGTGCAGCTCTTCTTCTTTTTCTCCCCTCTCCAATACCCCAGTGACAACATGCATCTCCGGTGCTATCCCAGCGGAGATGTCAGACACCACCTCAAGCTTAACCTTGAAACAGCCGGAGCTGCTCTTCTTCTGCGGGTAGGCCTGTCCGCTTCAGGACGTGTCAATCACAGTTGGCAACTGCACTGTATCGTCCTCCCAGAGTGCTCATAACCTGGATATGACCCTGAACAACAAGCTGTCATTCTCTGCTAACATCAAGGTGGCTCGTGCTCTACCAGATCCATAACACTTTACCAACACACCAAGCAGCCCAGGTACTTGTCAGGGCATTTGTCATTGGATTCCCACTGTTGATAGGGCTGTCTGCTTGTGGCACCAAACCCCTGCAACGTATTCAGAATCGTGCACACCACCGGGTGTTAAACAGACTGAATCTGCTACAAGGCCATGTTCCCTGCCTACAGAGCAACGAGAGAAGCTTCTCATCCCATCTTCAGACACTGGCCAAACCCAATATCCTTCATTCTGCCGCCTCTCAGAGACGTAGGGCTTGTTCACATTAACAACAGTTATCGGGGTGACATTTACACCATCCCATTAACCTTCGCATGGAGAACTTTGGTGATTGGCACAACATTGGCACACGCTACACCTGGACCGTGCCAAAATCAAAAATATATGCTGTTACGAGGATAATGGAACGTCACCCAGGCCTTGGAAATGTCATCAAAATGCGCTGAGCAAAATTATCACTTCAAAGATAAGTAAGCCTAGATTTTGGTTACTAGTCATGTACTTTTCACACTACGTTGATGTAAAAACTGAAGTATGGTGGTAAGGCATGCATAGATGACACAGTGTTACTAATCTACGACATTAAAGCTAGAAACAACGTTTTTTTACACCACCTATTGGGCCTGAAGTCTTATAGCCTGAAGTCTTATTGCCTGAAGTCTTATAGCCTGAAGTCTTATAGCCTGAAGTCTTATGGCCTGAAGTCTTATGGCCTGAAGTCTTATAGCCTGAAGTCTTATAGCCTGAAGTCTTATAGCCTGAAGTCTTATAGCCTGAAGTCTTATTGCCTGAAGTCTTATTGCCTGAAGTCTTATTGCCTGAAGTCTTATTGCCTGAAGTCTTATGGCCTGAAGTCTTAGAGCCTGAAGTCTTAGAGCCTGAAGTCTTAGGGTCTGGCGGCAAAACGTTTTCTTGTGTCTGGTGGATTGTGCCCCCTAATGCTCAGATATTGTCTACCAGACGGCAGCAGTATGAGCAGACCGTAGCCTGGATGACTGTAGTATATTACAATGTTCCATGCTCTCTTACGGCCTCGTGTTTGGTATATGCCGAAGGGAGATGGCGGCAGCCGACGATACGTTCCGCTGATTTAACCACCATCTGGAGGGCCTTTGTGATCAGCTGCGGGGCAGCTGCCATATCAGGCACTAATGCAGCTGTAGAGGACACTCTCAATGGTGCATCTGTAAATGTAGGTGAGAGTTATGGCAGCCAAGCGTATTGATTCTCCTCAGGAAGTATAGTCACATACGAGGGTGTGGTCAATATGAAATAATAACCATGTCCGTCAGTTTTTACTAAAACCTCCAACCCAATCCTAGAGTTCCCAGCCTTGTTTTGGAATTTCGAATGGTGGCCAGCTGAATAAGTAGTATAAACATCAAGATTAGATATCTTGCAAATGATGGTGGAATTCTGGTGGATTTACAAATAAAATAAAAGGGTTTCACAAGAATTAAACGGGAGTAGAACTTTCTTAGTCCAACGAAAACTCCCCTTCAACTCCCGTTCTGGTTTGTGCGTGCGCGTGCACGCTCGTGTGTTAGTGTGCCATAAAGAGAGAGTAGAAAATATGTTTTTGTTGTATTCCATCTAAACTCCTCTTATAAAATGTGCTTCCTCAGTTTAAACTAAGCAGGGCTGTTGGCAAAACGTTTTTAATTGATTCAAGTGGCTGACGGAAATGCCGCTCGCCATTAAAACGCGCTTCACACAGAAATATCTAAACAACTGATTTCCATTTCAAAGGTGCGTCCTCTCTCTTGCCATGTGTATTAACTTAAAAGTCAGTTTTGATGACACTCGCCATTTCTTGATAAATGTAAATGTATGTTTTCTCTCTCATTGATGTTTGCCTATTGCATTGGGCGGTATTTGA
This sequence comes from Dallia pectoralis, assembly GCA_029465975.1. Taxonomy (NCBI): domain Eukaryota; kingdom Metazoa; phylum Chordata; class Actinopteri; order Esociformes; family Umbridae; genus Dallia; species Dallia pectoralis. Next base: position 21,425,647 of record CM055731.1, on the reverse strand, counting down.
AGTGGTATTATTAGTATATGTTAAGAGGGGGAGGGGCTGTGAATGCATCCCTATTTTAAGGCTAGTTGTAAAAAAATGATTTCCTGCATTTTAGTCCATGCTAATTCTGTATCATTTGCATGTTAGCATTTTGCATTAATTAGGATACCCATTAGTCCCTGCCCGAGAAAAAAAAACACTTCTTGGGCCCCAAACGCAATTACACGGCGCAAAGCATGTTTATATACATAATAATACAATCTACTCTAATGATGAGTTTAATTAACCTAATAATGAAATACAAAATGATCAAGTTTGTAAAGGATTCAAAAAAGGATGCCTCCTCTGAGTTCGCGAAGTACATCAAGGTGTCGTGTTATCTTTATTTATACATCTGCTTTCATTACTATAGCTTTAGATATCTGTGGTGGCATGGTGTTTCCCGCGGTAATGCCAAGATCACTTGCTGACCACATGGAACTCTCTGCCAACCGACGTTCTCACGTGCTACTAATACAAACAGCAGGCCAATATCAAAACTACCACAAAGGAATTATAACACAATGTTGGCAAATTCGAATCCACCTTCATTAGGTAAATTATTTACACTTTCCGTCACTCGTATATTTTTGGGCACCGCCTGAGTTTGAATAGCGGATAGCAGTGTTGTGTTTGAATAGCGGATAGCGGTGTCCAGTTTAAATAGTGTATAGCAGTGTTGTGTTTGAATAGCGATTTTGAGTTTAAATAGCGGATAGCGGTGTCGAGTTTGATTAGCGGATAGCGGTTTCCAGTTTAAATACCGGATAGCGGTGTCCAGTTTAAATAGCGGATAGCGGTGTCCAGTTTAAATAGCGGATAGCGGTGTCGTTTGAATAGCGGATAGCGGTGTTGAGTTTGAAATAGCGGATAGCGGTGTCGAGTTTGAATAGCGGATAGCGGTGTCGAGTTTAAATAGCGGATAGCGGTGTCGAGTTTAAATAGCGGATAGCGGTGTCGAGTTTGAATAGCGGATAGCGGTGTCGAGTTTGAATAGCGGATAGCGGTGTCGAGTTTAAATAGCGGATAGCGGTGTCGAGTTTAAATAGCGGATAGCGGTGTCGAGTTTAAATAGCGGATAGCGGTGTTTAAATAGCGCGGTGTCGAGTTTGAATAGCAGATAGCGGTGTCGAGTTTGAATAGCGGATAGCGGAATAGCGATAGCGGTGTCGAGTTTGAATAGCGGATAGCGGTGTCGAGTTTGAATAGCGGATAGCGGTGTCGAGTTTGAATAGCGGATAGCGGTGTCGAGTTTGAATAGCGGATAGCGGTGTCGAGTTTGAATAGCGGATAGCGGTGTCGAGTTTGAATAGCGGATAGCGGTGTCGAGTTTGAATAGCGGATAGCGGTGTCGAGTTTGAATAGCGGATAGCGGTGTCGAGTTTAAATAGCGGATAGCGGTGTCGAGTTTGAATAGCGGATAGCGGTGTCGAGTTTGAATAGCGGATAGCGGTGTCGAGTTTGAAATAGCGGATAGCGGATAGCGGTGTGTCGAGTTTGAATAGCGGATAGCGGTGTCGAGTTTGAATAGCGGATAGCGGTGTCGAGTTTGTTTGAAATAGCGGATAGCGGTGTCGAGTTTGAAATAGCGGATAGCGGTGTGTCGAGTTTGAATAGTGGATAGCGGTGTTGAGTTTGAATAGCGGATAGCGGTGTCGAGTTTGAATAGCGGATAGCGGTGTCGAGTTTGAATAGCGGATAGCGGATTTGAATAGCGGATAGCGGTGTCGAGTTTAAATAGCGGATAGCGGTGTCGAGTTTGAATAGTGGATAGCGGTGTTGAGTTTGAATAGCGGATAGCGGTGTCGAGTTTGAATAGTGGATAGCGGTGTTGAGTTTGAATAGCGGATAGCGGTGTCGAGTTTGAATAGCGGATAGCGGTGTCGAGTTTGAATAGCGGATAGCGGTGTCGAGTTTGAATAGCGGATAGCGGTGTCGAGTTTGAATAGCGGATAGCGGTGTCGAGTTTGAATAGCGGATAGCGGTGTCAAGTTTGAGTAGCGGATAGCGGTGTCGAGTTTGAATAGTGGATAGCAGTGTTGAGTTTGAATAGCGGATAGCGGTGTTGAGTTTGAATAGCGGATAGCGGTGTCAAGTTTGAGTAGCGGATAGCGGTGTTGAGTTTGAATAGTGGATAGCAGTGTTGAGTTTGAATAGCGGATAGCGGTGTTGTGTTTGAATAGCGGATAGCGGTGTCGAGTTTGAATAGCGGATAGCGGTGTCGAGTTTGAATAGCGGATAGCGGTGTCGAGTTTGAATAGCGGATAGCGGTGTCGAGTTTGAATAGTGGATAGCGGTGTTGAGTTTGAATAGTGGATAGAGCAAGAGACACTGGTCTGTTGAATCACAACAACAACAAAATAACCACACGCTATGTGTCTTAGACTGGTCTGTTTGACTGTACTAGCCTCCGTTTGAGAAGCCTTGCCATCTCAATATCTGCTGCTCACTGCATGAAAGAGACCAGAGTCCTGGAGACATGAAGCAGATTGGACCAGGCTGGCTCACTGTCTCCTGGTCCCCTTCGCCTACTTGGCCCTGCTGCTGAGAACCGCTGTGGGACAGTGATTCCGGATGACAGGCCTTCCTGCCTGAATGTCAACCTGCCGCCAGCCATGGCAGACACTAGAACTGAGACCATCCACACCAGCGGAGAGGGAGAGAGGAGAGGGTGGGAGGAGGAGACAGCGGAGAGGGAGAGAGGAGAGGGCGGGAGGAGGAGACAGCGGAGAGGGAGAGAGGAGAGGGCGGGAGGAGGAGACAGCGGAGAGGGAGAGAGGAGAGGGTGGGAGGAGGAGACAGCGGAGAGGGAGAGAGGAGAGGGTGGGAGGAGGAGACAGCGGAGAGGGAGAGAGGAGAGGGTGGGAGGAGGAGACAGCGGAGAGGGAGAGAGGAGAGGGTGGGAGGAGGAGACAGCGGAGAGGGAGAGAGGAGAGGGTGGGAGGAGGAGACAGCGGAGAGGGAGAGAGGAGAGGGTGGGAGGAGGAGACAGCGGAGAGGGAGAGAGGAGAGGGCGGGAGGAGGAGACAGCGGAGAGGGAGAGAGGAGGAGACAGCGGAGAGGGAGAGAGGAGAGGGTGGGAGGAGGAGACAGCGGAGAGGGAGAGAGGAAAGGGGAGAAGGAGAAAGATTAAAAGGGAGAGTGAGAGAGAGAGAGTTGAAGAGAGTGGAAGAAAGGCGGGAGAAGCCGCTAAAGAGGGATGAGGCAGGGGGGCCTAAAGAGAACGAGAGTAACAGAAGATCGCAGGTCCTGTCAATCTCACTATGAATCATCTCTCTCCATCTCTGTGTGTATTTAAATCAACTGTGCTTGAGCTCACAAACTGACATGACCGTTTCTGTTTAGCGGATGACACAGGAGTCCCACTGAAAAGCACTGTGCTAATGATAATAGACAGAGAATAGTCTGTTAGTAGGACTTAAGACAGGGTTAATAGTTTTTTTTGCATTGCTATATCTGCTAGGAGGCAGTTGCTATGGCAACTACGCGACTATCCTTGACAAAATATGTATATTTAGAAAGTGTAAAAAAAAAAAAAATCCTTACAATATTCGCATCGTAGAATTAATGGTTTGTGTGTGTGATTCTGCTACAGTACTGTCTAGCTCAGTTGGTGAAGCATGGTGTCTACAAAGTCAGAGCTGTTGGTTTCATTCCCATGGGGAAACTCGTAGGAAAAACATGTTCTGAGCAAGAGCATCTGCGAAATGAAAAACAAAAAAACAAATGTAATTCACCCCTGTTGGTGTGAAACTTATGATGATGTGACCACCCCTTTTCATAAAAACCGTCCAGCCTAAAGGCTCTCTGACAGCCTGGTCAGCATTTTTGCTCCTATTCACACATCAATTGAACATTTATTGTTGGGCCGGGCTCGTTTCTAGGCTTCCCTCCTGACTAGCTCTGTTCTGGCTTTGGCAGGAGGCGTCCCAGCTCCAATGAAGAGTTATTTTCTTAGGGAAACTTGTATTGTCCCATTATTTATGGGTACATCCTTTATGCAACCAGGAAAATTGAGTCCTCCTTTATGTGATAATATCTGCAAGATAATATGTTGTCCTTGAAAGAGAGAGAGATGTTATTTGGAATTGGGAAAGAATGCGATGTAGATAAAAATGTCCACACAATGAAATCCCAACACGTCTGATTGTTTTGGGTCATCCGTTTATCGTATTTGTGACAGATCTTACCGCCAAACAAGGGTTTCTCTAATTCCAGCTGTCCTTTTATTAGAACAAGGTTACCGGGAGGAGACATTGGGCTTCCCTCCTGCTGCCACGGCAACGTGCTGGTGGTCGCAACAGTTTCCTGTTGAGGCACTTAGAGATCTGAGTGGAAACCATTTCCATGCAGCCTGTCTGGCATTGCGTTTTGCGGTGAACATCTGCACGCGTCTCGCCAGAGATAAAATACAACTTTCCACACTGTGTGATTACATCTGCTGTGACGAATCTCCATCGTTAAATACAGTGTACTGCAGGACGACGTATCGACGCAATCGATCTGCACGCGCTCTCTACCCGCTCATTACCAGCACGGGTCATATACATTTTGCTTTACGGTCCCGAGAATAGCGTGTGAACAATACGGCCGTGCGCTCCATCTGCAGGTGACACGCGATGCATAATAGATGCTGCCTAATGTGGCGGCTGGTGAAACGCTTGGCTGCTGGAGCACAAAGACGGACAATAATGGCATATGTATCTAGGCTACGTGAAGATGCTGTTGAGCAGGGAGGCCTGTTGGCGGATGGTGAGACCTCATTTGCAAGAACACACTTCCCATTTCTCAAGATACTTCGATGGCTCTCACTGTCCTCTCACTTTTTTACTTTTACAACGCGAGCAAGAACGACGTAAGACTAAAATAATTATAGCTTGGCCTTCCACATGCCCCCCCTGCAGTGAGAGTGCACACTGAAGCTTTAAGTTTGACCGAAATATAATTACACAATATCGTCTATATGGTTCTATTGAATATTTGGGTTGCCTCGTTATATCTGAGATTTCCACAATGTCTTTTTCCCGCTGGGTTAAAAGAATGATTTGGACCTTATGTGGTTAATTAGGGGAATTCCAAATGTGAGACTGTTTGAACACAATATTGATATACGTGCCCGGAGTGAGTCCACTTTTACTGTTTGGTGTCAATAACCAGATGATTAACAGGCCGGGCTGAAAAACATATTCTTCATGCGATATGTACGTCGTCCATGTGTGAGCTTCATATCAAACATAGCCACATTCAATGGTTGTCAGCTCATTAGCGACAAGACTTAGTGAGCAAGAGAATTCAATGAGCAAGCAAACACACACACACACACACACACACACACACACACACACACACACACAAACACACACACACACACATACTGCATGGATGATGGGAGCTGTTGGAGCGTCTGTCCGGCTGAGTTGCCTGGTGACAAGGAGGAGTGGGGTGACAGCAGCTAAACTGCTGTAATGAAGAAATCAGCTCACTGCCTGTATCACGGGAAGCTGCCAACACTCACACTTCACTGATGTGTGAACCAAGGCTGCAGACAACACAACTTGTAGTAGGCTGAGACAGCAAACAGAACCGTTGTAGTGCCTGCGAACGCAGCATGGCGGGATTGGATGATGAACAGAACCGTTGTAGTGCCTGCGAACGCAGCATGGCGGGATTGGATGATGAACAGAACCGTTGTAGTGCCTGTGAACGCCGCATGGCGGGATTGGATGATGAACAGAACCGTTGTAGTGCCTGTGAACGCAGCATGGCGGGATTGGATGATGAACAGAACCATTGTAGTGCCTGTGAACGCAGCATGGCCGGATTGGATGATGAACAGAACCATTGTAGTGCCTGTGAACGCCGCATGGCGGGATTGGATGATGAACAGAACCGTTGTAGTGCCTGTGAACGTAGCCCTGTGAACGGCAGCTGTCACCATAGATTTAAAGCAGTTGATGGTACATATAGTTCTGTCTGATGTCCCATAGGTCCGCAATCTTAGGGGCACACCCCCACACCCCTACAACCACACACCTCTATACCCCTATACACCTACACCCCCACCCCTACACCCCCACACCTCAAACCTCACACCTCACACCATTACACCCCCACAGCTGGAGAAAATGTATAGGTAGGCCCTCGTAAAAATACACGTGAAAGAAAAAACACACAGAGATACAAACAAAAGTTGACACTGAGACAAAACTGTGCATAAAGAGAATAGTAAATGCTCGGGAAAAGTTAGGATTTCTGACTACATTCAGTCACTGTCTAAAGGGAGGCGAGCACAGACACATGGAGATGGGCTGCATGAGAGGAGTGGCACCGTTAAAAAAACACAGACATGTGGAAAGTCACAGAGACATTGAAAGATGCGGCACGCAGTTACTCATCTGCAGTGAGAAAAGAGTGCTCTACAGATATGAGACAGCACTGTCATTTTCCCACTCTTTCCCCCTCTTCCTCCCTCTTCCTCCCTCTTCCTCCCTCTTCCCGTCTCTTTCCCTCCATCTCTAACAGAATGGTAGCAGCAGCCAGAGTGCAGTGTGGGTAAAGTCACATCGACCATGACCTTTGTTTGCTGTTTTTGCAGGAGAGAGTAGAGTGAGATTTCAGTAAAGGCTGTAAGATAACGGGTGATGAACTGATGATGGTCTAACTTGACTGAGAGTGTGTTAATGGAATAGTGGGTGTGATATCGGTTGGACTGTATGAGCAATTGTGTGGCGAGAATTGTTTTTCTTTCTAGTAACGTTGTTTTAAATTTGCATTCGGTGAGATTCACCATTACTCAGACTGTATAATTAAGAGTTGATGTGAACCTCGTCAGAGCTAACATCACATAACAAAAAAAATGGTAGAAAAACGAACACAAATTACACAAATTGGTTAGCCAATTTTCATAAAGTGTATTTTTTTGTCATAAAAAAGATATGGTAAGAGATTTTGTTGGTCTGCCATAACCGTCATACATTTCCTTCCCTGGCTTTCTCTGCCTCATCTAAAAGAAACGAAAGCACAAAGAAAGTACATAGAGGAAAAATCCAATGAAACAAAAGGTCAAGAAAGAGGACAGTGCAAAGGCAGGTGTGTTTAGAGATTGCTTGAAGCAAGAACATTACAGTCCTCAAGACCTCTTATTTGACCCAGAGTGGAAGAACATTTTGGCCGTCATGTTAATATCCACTTTCACTGGATCCTGAGTCCAGGAACCTTCACCACCCACAGCTGACGGTGGTCTGCCAAGCAGAACTGCAACAACAACTGCAGAACACCTGACAACCTTGATTAGCGACCACATCACCACATCGAAAGAGTTCCCTTTCTGTCCTGACTGTCCGCTGTTCCCTCAAACTTCACAAATCCCTGCAAAACCCAAATAGAATTACTAGAAGACAAACCGAGAGTCAGGAGAGATTTCAAGAGAACAAGCTGAATCTATGAAAAAAACGAATTTATCGGTCTACACAACTAGACAAATAATAGTTGAATTAAAAGGAGACAACATTAGGCAGACCATGCATGTCTTTAAATCCCCAGGTCAACTCAGAAATGACGACAAAGACAAACAAATACTAGATGAAACCACCTCTGCCCAAATGATGCAAAACGTTGCCCCAATGTTACCCCAATGATCCCACAACATACACCTCACCTCACACACATACCACACACTTGCTTCAAGCAATCTCTAAACACACCTGCCTTTGCACCCTGACACACGAACGATTCTACATTGAAATAAAGTTGCAAAGCAACGAAAAAATCAGAGAAAAATATCTTCTGGGGGAGATTACATTGACAGCACACTCATCAAGAAACCCATTGATGCACACATATCTACACCTCTTCTCCAACACTGTGATCCTACTATGATCAATTAAACTAATGAGCCATAGATTGTTAGACAAGCTACAGACCTGGTACAGACCATTCGGAGAACTTCTTGAGAGTTTCTTAACCCAGATTCAACAATTGGTACTGAAGAAAGCGGTCTTCTTCACATACAGCAGGCACGCTTCAGAAAGAAAGAGCAACCAAAAAGAACATTCTGGAACACCGTATCACTGTATACTTCATTCAAGCAATAAGGTATTTCAGGGTGTTGTGGTAAATTATACAATAGTAATACTACAGTATTCACACCATATTATGCCGCAGTATTTTTCTCATATGGGTGGATTACATATTCTGTAGAACAGAACCTCAGTCCCCTGACAATCAGTCTGACATGGAGTTGTGGTGATGTTTCTGTCAACCCAGACTCCAGCAAGGTCATCCGTTTCGCCACACGTTGTTTCTCCGCGCCAGTTGGGTTTAATGTGTTAGTCAGCAGCATCTGTCGCCTCGTCAGTTGTTTGTATTGGCTACTGGGTGTGTGTTGTTGTCACTGGTGTTTTACAGTGATTGAGGCCTACTTCGTGTGTGTGTGTGTGTGTGTGTGTGTGTGTGTGTGTGTGTGTGTGTGTGTGTGTGTGTGTGTGTGTGGACTTCTCCGCCACCCAGAGTGCTCCCGTTGGAAACTCCAAGAGTCACATACAACTTACAAGCATCAACAACATGTTGTTTATACAGTTACGCCTGTGAGACTGACTGTGTTTTTGCTGAATTCTGTGTCGTGTGTGTGTGTATAACGGGGACAGCTCAAGGAAGCTCAAATGTTAAGCAGAGTGGCCTGTGGAGAATAGCGTAGCACACAAGTGGAATAACCAGTAGAAATATGTCACTTTACTTCAAAGGGCGTGAACATTATTAATATAATTTGGTCTTCATCGGTAGTGATTTCGCTCAATGTCACAAAAAACGCAATCTGTTCCTGACCCCGAACTCCGCACCCACTGCTCGTGTCGTAATAAACACCGTAAAGACAAACACGTTAATAAATGAACGCTAGACAGAAAGTGGATCTGTCGGTAAATTGGCGAATCAAAGAGGATCAAAGGGAAGTGAGAAGAGGCTGCACGGCTAGTGGGAGCAGAAATGGGCAGGGCATGCTTCACATGCCCTCCTCTTCATCGTTGTGAAAAGAGAGTCACCTTATTTATCTGGTTTCAGATGTGTTGTTTTATTCATGCATCCGGGCACAAACTGAGATGCCACAGATACAATCAAGATCAAGTGTGATTCCATTCCCGCACATCAACGCCGGACTATATCTGTCATAAAGAACGTGGCATTTCTCAATAAAATCCAGATTTGTTGTTTTTCTCTCTGAGACGACTGACAGCATCTTTCAAAAATGATTACAGAAGCGTCAACAACAACAACAGCACTATACAAAAAAGATTGTGAGCAGGGAGGCAAACGCATACACAGACACACACACTCAGATACTGTACACACACACACACACACACGCACACAACAGAGCCAAAATTACAGACCTTTGACAGCACACAAAGTAAAAAGAGCCTTACGGCGATGATGAAAAAGTATGGTTTAGAAACTCAATGTCAATTCAACTGTGGATTGCCGCAGACACACAATAGCCAGCGCAGTGCATTGACTGTCATTTACTCTGGCTCAACGACGGTACACATTTTATTTGCTGTGTACCGTACCAGCCCGTTTTATAATTCAACACAATAGCAACCCGCTACAATTTACTTGTCTCACCAAATGCCACATTCAGCCCCATTGATGAAAAGTGGGCAATAGAGTTGAAAGTTCTGAAGAGTTGCTAGTTCTTAAGATCTCCCCTGACAGTGTAGAGAACAGGCTATTACTCCATATTGCACCATTTAAGCTGTTCTTGTTTTTGGCTTTTACAGCTTTCTCTAGCAGCAGGCAGTCCATCAGGGGATCAACGGCAAGCCTGAGCGAGACAGCCAGACAGACCATACAGTCCTGAGTGTATAGACTGTGTGTAAGAAGGGATTAATGGAGTATAAGAGAGAGACATCAGACGAGGGAGAGAACTTATGAGTGCTAGAGAGAGAGAGAGACGTCAAAAGTGAGAGAGAGAGAGACGTCAAAAGCGCGCGAGAGAGAGAGACGAGGGCAAGGACAGAGAGAGAAGCAGAGTGAGATATGGTGAGATGAAACGAAGCTACAAATTCGACCGGTCAAACAGTCAACATTTGAAAACACAGTTTTTTATTTTACACCATTGACACATATTCCTCACCAGAGTGCAACTCACTGCCTGCCTGTGTGTTTGTATCACAAAGTGAAGACCTGAAGACCCAGACTGCCAGAGAGACAGACAGACAGACAGCCAGAGCCAGCCAGCCAGATCCAGCCAGCAAGTCAGCCAGCCAGAACCTGTCTGCCAGCCAGAGCCAGCCAGCCAGAGCCAGCCATCCAGAGCCTGCCAGCCAGTGCCAGCCAGCCAGCCAGAGCCCGCCAGCAAAAGCCTGCCATCCAGAGCCAGCCAGAGCCAGCCAGCCAGAGCCAGACATCCAGAGCCAGCCAGAACGCGATACGTCAGAGGGGGATGAAACACATGATTATGCCCCAGCGTGACAGATGACTGCGACAGGGAAGAAACAAAAAAGTTAGAGAACAACCGAGAAATGGATATAAAAGACGCAAGAGGGACGGGTGGATGAGAGTAAAGAACGGGGGAGAGAGAGAGAGACACGCTGCAGTGCTACTTTAGACGTTCCACCGTTACCCCTGTCGTCATGGGTACGGGAACTGTCACTCTGGATGGCTTGATGCAACAATGGTTTAGAGGACTCACAGGGGGGAGAGGAGATCAGAGCGTGTCATGTGCGCTGAGAGGAGATCACACTGCACACACACACTCAGTCACTGACACAAAACATATGTATTAAACAAAAACCCACCTCACAAAAACACTCACATCAACACCCGCAGAGTTCCCTGACAAGCTCACACACAAACACAGACGTAACACAGTTCAGCGTGTGTCAATGGACTGTAAACGGGAACTCTGTAACCAGCTGCTAGCCTCCGGTTCTCAAGGAGATCACTAATATGATTGATAGTGTAGATTTGACAAACATGAGGGTTAAATCCCAGAGATATTAGATGCCAGTGGAGAACAGAGGAAGAAAGTAATTACAAATAAGGACGCTGTACTTCAAAGTGGGGGCAAACAATATGACAAACAATATGACAAACCCATCCAGAGAGTATCTAACCTAAAGCTTGCTAAACACATGAGGTGAAATCATCTGCCGTTATGTCTCTAAGGACTATTTTTAAGCTAGAAACATTTTCAGAGAGATATCGAAGTAGTAGACTCGTAATGCTCGATTGTTTTGTTTCCCGGTAACTTGCAGAGGTTTTTAGCTTGAGTCTTCCCACTCTCAGGAAGTGTGCATTACGTTTTTGATGAAGACTCCCTGGAGATCTGTGAGTGAGACGACAATTGCGTTGCAACTGTATCAAGTGTCGGTGCAGTGCTCTTAAATATGGCAAAGATGTAACTTTGATTGATGCTGGTAAATTCAACTACTGTGGATATGATTATGCACTCTCAAGGTAACTCGGGTAAGTCTATTGAGCAATTTACTGACTCTCTCATAATGTGAATACATATTAAGAAAAGCAGGTAACCCTAAGTGATCCCAAGTGCTGTTGTCAACTAGCATTTGTTCTGTCAACTTAAAACCGCCAAATATAATAAGAATTGAGAATCAGAAATGTCATCTTACATAGCCATTCAGAAAGCCAAAGTCTTTCATTCTTAGAGGGGATATTGGAAACCTAACAAAGCGTATTTGTATTACCTTAGCATAGCAGATTTAACACAGGTTGGGGAGACACACAAAGTATGGTAGAAGACATGTTTAACCGCTCATTACTGTCCATGAAACACTTACAGTTCAGAGAAGATGAACTTTTAACTGAGAAAAACAGACATTGCAAATCACTTGTACTGACAAATATTCAACACATGCACTTACTAATGAAGACACAGCGCCTCAGATGAGGAAAACTTCGCAAAGAACAGGGTTCATCAACCCGAGAAAAAAAAGAGAGAAAATTAGTTGGAGAAAGATCAAACACATCTGCTGAATTTATTTAAACCCGCAACAGAGAAATGCATCAAATGTAAAGCAAAAGCATGTCTGTATACATACTCTGTTTATATGTCTTTATTTATTGATAAACTGCATGGAATAAATCCCTGATGGTGATTGGCTAATAGGTGTGGTATGTAGGACCTTAAACCACGGGTATGACATCACTTCACTTTTTTCTCCTTCTCTTATTGGGTTGGTAACCGCTTAATGTCAGGCAATACGGCATCTTGGGGCTTTGTGATATATGACACAAATACACAGCGGCTAAACGCTGGCACCGTGAGTTATGCCATCGTGCCAGGAATGTTTCTAAGAACGGCTCTTAGTCATTGTAATTTGGCCCTGGACCACACCCCCCGGCTGTATATATAAACCATCAGCATTCAATGTTCCTATGCAAAGATATTTGCTAAATTTAGTTCACGACGAATCAGAATGGTCTTTCTAGACATTATTGACAGAAAATCAATTAATGAGTGCCTGCTTCAAGCGTATTTATCAAAATAATAATATGGAATGGTGATTTCCCCTTCTGAACTTTTTGAGCTTGCCTGTTTGCCTAGGATCAAAGGCCAGGCATATCACAAAATGACTAATGTAAACCATTTAATGTGCAATTTTTATTTAAAGGCTATAGGTTTGACAGCTATGGCGTAAACAATTCACGTCGGTCGGGAACACATCTTTGATGTACCAGTACCATGACAGTTGGTATAGAAGAAATAAAATTACAACTGACAAATCCATTTGTGCATTTCCCTTTCAAATAGTATATACAGTACTTGCTACAAAGAGAATGCAATGCATTTTGGAAACTGAGCTGTTTGGACTTGATCATCTGTTCTGATACGGTTCGTCAGTAACTGTAAAGGTTGACTTGTAGTTGTGGGTTTTTATTGGGACATGCAAAGAGAGCCAAATAAATGGAGAATAGAAATCATGTTAGAAATAAATTGTAATTTTTAAGCAGATCTAGCCTCTAACACAATAAAAGAACAACACTGGTGTTGTGAGATTAGAATACAAGGGCTTGTTCAAACAAAGCATTCTGAACAGGAGAGCCCAGGGTTGTATGAGACAATGTTTTATGGTCGCCAGTATTGTGGTTAACAAGGAATGCTGCCACCTTGTGGGAGTTCGCTGAATTACAGCAACAGTGAATTCAAAGGGTCTCCCCTCCACTCAGCAAGTATCCCTTTGACACAACGATTTCCTACACTGTTCGGTTCGTGATTAACTATGTAAACTATTGGCAAACAGGAAATAGAATATTGCTTGCCACCCACTACCATTAAAAGTAAATAAATATAATCATAACAGGGTCTTATTCTTAATTGTCTTAGTGAAGCCGATTAAAGAGAGGTTGTTTGTCCATAAAGAGAGGTGCGGTGATGTTTGTCCATAAAGAGAGGTGGGGTGATGCTTCTCCATAAAGAGAGGTGGGGTGATGCTTCTCCATAAAGAGAGGTGGGGTGATGCTTCTCCATAAAGAGAGGTGGGGTGATGCTTCTCCATAAAGAGAGGTGGGGTGATGCTTCTCCATAAAGAGAGGTGGGGTGATGCTTCTCCATAAAGAGAGGTGGGGTGATGCTTCTCCATAAAGAGAGGTGGGGTGATGCTTCTCCATAAAGAGAGGTGGGGTGATGCTTCTCCATAAAGAGAGGTGGGGTGATGCTTCTCCATAAAGAGAGGTGGGGTGATGCTTCTCCATAAAGAGAGGTGGGGCTCCTTCATTTTACACATATATGTTATTACAATAGAAAATGTAAACATAATTCCCCTTCAAGGCATAAAAACCTGTGTGTTGTTGTTTTGAATGTTATTTAGACTCTTGTAGATGAGTAAGATAGACTGCTGCCGTGGCAATACCTAATCAGGGTCCTAAGGTGTACGACATCTTGTAACATTAGCATTGTAGCACTGTAGCACTGTAGCTCTGTAGCTCTGTAGCACTGTAGCATTGTAGCTCTGCAGCACTGTAGCATTGTAGCTCTGTAGCACTGTAGCATTGTAGCACTGTAACACTGTAGCATTGTAGCACTGTAGCCCTGTAGCATTGTAGCACTGTAGCATTGTAGCACTCTATTTATTCAGAAATATTTGCATTTGGGACTCTTAAGTTGCATGGTGACACTAGATACAATTAGTTTCATGAAGGTGACCACTAAAGTCTAGGTTCAAACATTCTCAGTGCCATTACATGCTCAGAGATGGGCAATACCAAAACATCAGGAACATTTTCTGGCCTCGTCACAATAACTCATAACTCCCTCAGACAGGCTGGGCGCCTCCAAAGTAAACCGAGGTGGTCAGGTGAGTGACTGGGCCCTCAGACGGATCGAACCACAATAACGTCATGGTTGGAAGAGCCGTGAGGAAAAATGCCAAATAGCTTGGTGCAGTTTTACCTTTTCATCTTACACTTTTACCCTGTTTCCCCAGCTTGTATGCAAGCACACACTTCATTTATTTGCCAAGAACAACTCTGGTAACATCTCCCCTGTCCCAGTCGTGTTCCTCAAACGTGAGGGAGCAGTAAGTGATAGGGTCTATTCTTGTCTCTCCCACACAGATGGGCTGTGTTAAACATTGATAGTCTGAATTCAGAGAGGAAGTGAGATGGCAGAAGAGGGAGGAGAGAGCAGTCCCATGCTGATATGTATTCTCTGTAGGTACTCTTCTCATCACCTTACCTACAGCATTTCACATTGCAGCAGCAGCAGTATCTGCTCGAATACTCCAGAAACTCAGAAACAAGCACGCTGGCTCACACACAAACACACTTTTTATAGATGTGATTAGGCCAGTTATTTGATGTAATTAATATTGTAAAGTGATTGGTTAATTTAATCACAGCAGTTACAAAACTGCTATGATTCTGTGTCAGTGTGTGTGTGTGTGTGGTCACATGTTTCCATTCTCTTCATAGCTGTGGCCTACATAGATGACTGGCAGACCGCAGAACCAGCGATTCATTTGACATATCAGAAGAAGAAGAACATTTTGTTGCATAAATTAGTTTGACAATGACCAAGGTCAAAAGGTTTTAGCATAGACATCTCCTGTGAGGGTTTACATTTTAATTGCAGACAATATGCTGGTTGGAAGCCAGTAGTTTTTGTGTGAGGGTAAATTTGTTGCAAATCTAATACCAAGAGTGGATGACACAAACCACATTCGCATGACACACATTTTCACATGGCCCAAATGCTGACACGCTAGAAAAACTGAGAACGCTGTGAATTTTGAAGAAAGACTAACAAAGTTTATTACAAACTACACAACACCCACAGTGGCATGATTTGAGATCAATACATTTTGGATTTTTACTGTCCAGACAAAATGTTATGATATTATAAAATCGTTTTTTAAAGTTCTTTTAATTTCTTCTTTTTTTACAAAAGAAAGAATGGTCTTTTTTTCTTCAAAATGTATCCAAACTTAGCATATTAGTTACAGAATTGCTAACATCAGTTCTCATTTCTAATAAGTCCTACATCTGAATAGGTCTTAGGACGAGAACGTGTGCAACTGTGACGCTCTGGTGTCTAAAAGAAAAAGAGTGCTTGAAATAAAACATTTATAATTTAAAATAACGTGATATAATATCAAATATCAAATTATCTAATGTTATACACGGTTATACTATTTTCTTTCCATCACATATCAAAAGTCTAATTAATTTACTAAAACCTTTTTTCAAAGGTTCTTCAAGTCAGCAGTTGTGACAAAGTATTTGTACAGATAGCCTGCCATCAAATCCCAAAGACCAAGCAGTAAGACATTGAAGCACAGTGACCTCAAATACTAGCAATGCAGGAAATCTCCCCGACCTCATCATCCCTTCCTGACCCACATCCTCCCATGTCTTCATCCTCCCATTTCTTCCAATCTCCCTCAACTCATCTTCTCTCCATCTCTCAGCACTCATCCACTCAGTGCTCATCCACTCAGTACTCCTCCACACAGTACTCATCCACTCAGTACTCTCAGTACTCCTCCACACAGTACTCCTCCATTCAGTACTCCTCCACTCAGTACTCTCAGTACTCATCCACTCAGTACTTTCAGTACTCCTCCACTCAGTACTCATCCACTCAGTACTCATCCCCTCTGAACACATCCCCTCTGAACTCATCCCCTCTGAACACATCCCCTCTGAACTCATCCCCTCTGAACTCATCCCCTCTGAACTCATCCCCTCTGAACACATCCCCTCTGAACTCATCCCCTCTGAACACATCCCCTCTGAACTCATCCCCTCTGAACTCATCCCCTCTGAACTCATCCCCTCTGAACACATCCCCTCTGAACACATCCCCTCTGATCTCATCCTCTCCATCATCCTCTACTCATCATTTGTCCTCGCCTATTCTGGGACTGGCTTCAATGGGTTTTCCTCTGCCCAGAGAGAGGGCAGTTGTTTCTTGTTCCCTGCCGAGCCCCGCCTTTTTAACTTGATTGACAGAACAATGATGAGCATCACTAGGAGGCAGACAATGGGGATGAAAAATGTAAGAACATATTCAGTGCGACATCCTGATTCAGGAGATGACCCCGGATCTGGGAAAGGAGAGAACAGACGAAAATGAGTAAACCAACACACACTGAACAAGTCTCATACCATCGACTCATTATGACAACATACCCGGAGGTACTTGTACTGTGAGTTCTCACTTATCTCCTGATCACCAGGAGAACTCACCTGTCTCTTTGAGACGAAGTTCAATGGCTGCAGAAGACGGCAAGAGGTTGTACCACTGGCCAAGAGGATCCTGGAGCCACTCCCCCACCACGCAGAAATACCTCCCACTATCGCTGCTACGGGCTTGTCGGATGGTCAGCACGAAGCTCCGCCCTTCATGTCTTCTCATGCTGACTCTCGGTTCTGTGCTTAGTCCCTCACCTAGAGTTTCCACAGCATCCCGGTCTGAGCTGAGCACTGTCTGGTTACCCTGCTCGTTCTTCTGGGCCAACCAGGTGACAGCGAAGCGAGAGGATTCAGATGTTGCCTTGGCGACGGAGCATTCCATATGTATGTCTGTGTTGAGGCTCTGATCCAGAAGGGAGGGGCTTGAGGTCAGGGTTAATGCACTCTCTGTGGAATGAAAATAGGGACTGTGAGCCTCAAACTGACCCCTACACACTTGCTTGGAGTGCCCATCATGGTCACGTGTTGTTGACAAAGCTCAGATGGTGACCTCCGTGGAGTGGGAAAGGGTTTAATGAATGCAATAACTTTGAGACAAACTCTTGACTTGAATGAAGCAATCAGTGATGCACGGTTAAAACTTTGCAAGAAGTCACGACCGTACGTAGGACAATCGTCACAGTGTGCTAGAGTACAGTATAACACCTGGTCACACAGCCAGCAGACGTACCTGTGCGCTTCACAGTTAGGTTTGTTGTCCCTGATTTGTCGGACGCAGTCTGTTCCCATTGGCCGTCATTACTGAGTTTGTACTGGTCCACTTGGCACAGGTAGGCTCCACTGTCACCCTGCTGAGCTCTCTGCAGATCCAGCTGAAAGGTGCTGTGAGTGGGCCTGGAGAAGATCAGCCTCCCTCTCAGGTCCTGGGGCCCGTGGTTTCTCTGGTCCTCAGGGTAGTTTAGGATGCCGTCGTGACCCACAATCACCAGGGGGACATTGAAAGCGGAGGAGCCAGACTTCATGTAGAACCAGGTGAGGGTGTAGAGAGAGG
Organism: Dallia pectoralis; assembly: GCA_029465975.1. NCBI lineage: Eukaryota > Metazoa > Chordata > Actinopteri > Esociformes > Umbridae > Dallia > Dallia pectoralis. The sequence goes on along the minus strand of CM055731.1, from coordinate 21,407,928 downwards.
TGGGGTCAGAAGCACCATTGGTCAAAGTGCATGTTAGCTCCACCCCATCCCCCTCTCTGACCGCCAGCTCCTTATTGGTCTTGTCTAGAGCGAGGTCACTGACTGAGATTGGGAGTAAAAAAAGATGTTAACCCACCTGTAGAAAAAGTCTGGAGTCACTTAGACATGTCATTGTTTTGAAAGAAAAGCTAATCTTTTGTGCACTGAAATGACATCAAAGTGTTAAGAAATACAGTGCATACATTGTTTATATTGTGACTATTGTTGCTGGAAACAACATATTCTTTATGGAATATTTACTCAGGTGTACAGAGGCCCATTATCCGCAACCACAAGTTGATCATTTAAAGCTGTCTCTGTTCTTGTTCTGAGAATTGAAGGCTATGCAAGATCTCAAACACTGCTGTGTACTACACCCTACACAGACCTGCACAAACTGTCTCTGACCACAATAGAAAGAAGAGTGGGAGGCCCTGGTGCACAACTGAGCAAGAGGACAAACTCTTGAGAAGAAGATGCATAACAGGTCCTTAACTGGCAGCTTCATCAAATAGTACCAACAAAACCCAAGTCTAAACGTCAACAGCGACTCTGGCCTTCTAGGCAGATGTGCTAAGGAAAAGCCATATATGGAGACTGTCTGATAAAATCTAAAGATTAATATGGACTAAGGAACACAGACACTGGACAGAGAAAGATTGGATCTTTTTTATGGACTTACAAATCAAGTTTGAGATGTTTGGATAACTAAGAAGAACATTCGTGAAATCCAGACCAAGGTTGAAATGTGGAAGATTTTTACAGGTTAAAAAGGTTCTTGAGAAGAATGATCACTACCACTCCATTTTCATGCCTGTTTAGGGAAGCAGCAGTCAGCTGGTATTTTGTTTCTAATGGAGTGGTCAGAACAGTCAACAGATCTGAACCCTATTGAGCAGTTGTGGGCGCAACTTGTCGGCAAGATTGTAATTTCTGCAAATGGAGGCTTTTTGACAAACCAAGGTTTAAAGGACACAGTTAGTATTTCAATTTAAAAGCATTTTTACTAACCCTGTCAATAACTATATTTCCTATTAATTTTGCTATATTTACTACTAACTCACCTGTTTCTTTGAGACGAAGTTCAATGGCTGCAGAAGACGGCAAGAGGTTGTACCACTGGCCAAGAGGAGCCTGGAGCCACTCCTCCACCACGCAGAAATACCTCCCACTATCGCTGCTACGGGCTTGTCGGATGGTCAGCACGAAGCTCCGCCCTTCATGTCTTCTCATGCTGACTCTCGGTTCTGTGCTTAGTCCCTCACCTAGAGTTTCCACAGCATCCCGGTCTGAGCTGAGCACTGTCTGGTTACCCTGCTCGTTCTTCTGGGCCAACCAGGTGACAGCGAAGCGAGAGGATTCAGATGTTGCCTTGGCGACGGAGCATTCCATATGTATGTCTGTGTTGAGGCTCTGATCCAGAAGGGAGGGGCTTGAGGTCAGGGTTAATGCACTCTCTGGGGAAGGACGGAGGGAGAGACTAAATACAATCAGACAACTTAACACAGGCAAACACAGTATAATACACAGTCACAGAGAACCAAGTGGGGACATAGAGCAGAGGTGTCAAACCGGTTCCACGGAGGGCCTAGTGTAGCCAGGCTTTTGGTCTTTCCTTTAAATTGGTTCCCATTTTAGACCTAAACAACCAGGTTAGGGTAGAACCTAAGCAATTAGTAACTTAATTAATCAGGTACATGGTGAAAGCAAAAACCTGCATACACTCGGGCTAGGCCCCTCCTCTGGCATAGAGACAGGTTCAGAAAAGCAGCCAATGGGCAGGTCAGCTCCACCCCATCCCCCCTCTGACTGCTTCTTATCTTATAATCCACACTAAAAAGAGACACGTAGAAAGAGGAAGAAGGGTAGAAAGATAGAAAAAAGTGTAGACATGAGATAAGGAAATATTGCAAGAAAAAGGTTTGAAACAGGGAAGTAAGAGAGAGAGAAGAAGAGTGAGAGATGAAAGGCAGAGTTGGTGAGAAGGGAAGAAGCAGAAATTAAAGGAAATGAAGAAATTAAAGGTATTGAGAGTGGGTGAGAAGGAAATGTAGAGAGAGTGGGTGAGAAGGAAAGGTAGAGAGATTGGGTGAGAAGGAAAGGAGAGGGAGAGATGAGAAATAACAGGGGAGTGGGAGAGATGAAAGTTAGAGAGAGATGAAAGTTAGAGAGAGTGGGTGAGAAGGAAAGGTAGAGAGATTGGGTGAGAAGGAAAGGTAGAGAGAGAGATGAAAGGTAGAGAGATGAAAGTTAGAGAGAGTGGGTGACTGAGACTCTGAACTCCTACCTGGAGTCTGGATGGACACGGCCAGCTGGTTGGAGCTCTGTGGTTCCCTGTATCTCCCCTGACTGAACGCTGTGATCTCACATTTGTATTGTCCTGCTTCCCTCCTGCTCGCCTGGATGATCCGGAGCTTGTGATGCACCTGGCCTGGACTGGTTGTCACCGTGAGTTGGTAGCTGCTTTGGTCGCCGCGCCAGCTGATGTCCCCGGTGTTTGACAGTGTCAGGATGTCCTCTGGACTGGATTCCCCCTCACGCTTCAGACTCCACCTCACATTGACCGGAACGTTGGGCCCTCTCACACGACAAATCAGATCCGCCTCACCCCCCACTGTCACCTGGGCACCTCGGCTTGCCAGCTGCACCTTCAGCAGAGATTCTGCCGACCAGAACGTTGATTAGATATTACATTAGACACAGTGTGGCCTCTTAATCAAGCAGAAACGATTCAGTCTAATTCAGAGGTTCAACAAATGTGTTTAGTGCGTATATAACTTTTGCTACTGCTTGACATGGCTACATTTCTCAAGTAAAAATGAAGTCAACAGCTGATTTAGTTAGCTTGCCAGATGCAAATGTTAGAAATGTGCACATCTAATATCAGAGAGATCAGTGGTCTAGACACTCTTGCCATAGATTATGTGTGAACTAAAGGTTTAACTCATGCTCATTTTCAGAAACGTTGTCTCCAATAACTTTGAATAATACATGTATTTTGTAGGGTTAGAGGAAATGTAAATAAATAAAAGGCAAGCCGATATTATCTTCTCGCTTCTCTGTTTCTGTTTGTTTTATGTGACTTCTGTCTCTCAACCTCTTGTTGTCACAATAAGTGGTCTTACCAATGGACTGGATCTCCACGTTGGCGATCTGTGATCTGACGTTGTGATTGGCTCCAGCGCCCCTTTCTGTGACGGTGCACTGATAGGTTCCAGCGTCCGAAGACGTGACGTCACTCAGCTCCAGGACGAATGTGTCCACGGTAGGACGCAGGGTGACAACTTTACGCTGCTTGAACTCCGCCCCCACGTCTAGCACACCCACCTGGCTCAGGCTGATGATGTCACTGTAGGGGCCAGTTGCCACGGACGCAGATCTGCGTTTCCATGTGACTGACAGCTGATTCTTGACTCCAGTCACTTTACAGATAAGTCGTAGTTCACCTCCTTCGATAATGTTCCCCGTCTGAGTATCCATGGCAACAGCCAAGTCGCTTTCTGAGAAGAGACAGGGTTCTGAGTGTGAGTGATGACAAATGCAACGTAAGCCTTGATTTGGATTGGCAACCTACTCGATAGCTGTAGTGTTCATTCTGATTGGCTCTGTGTCAGATCAATCACCTGTATCTTTGATGGTGATAAGTTCGGTTCGGGAGTCCTGCCCTGGTCCCACTGGGGAGCCCCAATTTTTAAACTCATGTGACCAGGCCCTGCAGTGGAATACTCCTTGGTCCTCGGTTGTCACGCGCTGCCGGGTAAGCAGGTGGGTCCTCTCTCCCATTCGTACAACTTCTAGCTCACCCTCTCTTTGTTGCCCCTCGTATTCTGGTGCCACAGACAGCACCCCCGTGGGCCCAATTTTGGCCAGTTCCCGGTCGTCCTTAATCCAGGCAACCGAGAAGAACTGCCCTGTCATGCCTTGGACATCCACAGTGCACGTTACGTCGAGCCTCTCCCCGATCTGGAGCTGTGGTTTGTTCACTTTAATTTTTACCCCCATAGAACCTGTGTCTGGAGCCACTTCTGCGTGAAAAATAAAGACAGGAAATCACTCAATCTCGTGTCGTACAGACAGGACGCAAGTCACTCAGAATCACCTTAGATACACAGGAAACTGTAAAACCGACTTAACACAGGGGCATATTTCTACAAACCAAATCTAGGCATGTACAGTGTGAGTGTGTGAACCCATTTAAACCAAATAGACGTCAGCACATGTGGTGTTCTTACCAATGGCTTTGACCGTCAAGTTAGTCGGCTGTGCGTCTTTCTGGGTCATTGAGTACCAGCTCTGGTCTGTGTCTTGAATCCACTCCTGGGCCTGACAGTAAATTGAGCCCGCATCTGACATCTCAATCCTGGACATCTTAAGCCTGTATCTAGCGTCCTCTACCTTGTCAAGACCAATGAACCCATCCCGGTACCGTTGCTCGAACCCCGGACCCGGAGTCACAATCAAATTTCGGTCGAGAGAGATAACTGGGCGGGGTTTGGCCTCTCCGTCTCCATGGAGATACCAAGTGACAGACCGGTGGGTGTGCTGAAAAGTGTTGCTGGAGGCGAGGCATTGCAGGGTTAGGGCGTCGCCCTCTGAGAGGCTTAAGGAGGCAGGACCAATTGAGGATGCGGTCAGGGTGTCCTTGATCACTATGGAAACAGGTTTGAGCGGTGGACATTGTAGTATGGTTATGATTGACATATGTTCATGGTAGAATTTGCTGTGTAATCAAGAAAAAGTTGTCTGGTTCAGTTTTAAATTGAATGCCCCACATTTTAACAGATCTACACGACGGTACACGATGTACGGTAACGCAGACGATGTACGGTAACTCAACTCAGACAGTTAAAAAGACTTAAAGATTCCAGATGTGTTTGGCACAAAATAACAATGGTCAAAATTCTGTACCATGCAATCTTTCAAAAGGTGAAATGTAACTAGTTCATTGACTAATCAGGCACATATTCTGTACTAGCAACAGGCTACATAACAAAACAGTTCATTCACTGCTTGTGAATGATAGATATGCAACAGCAACAGAAGGCAGTGTCCTTTGGGCAAATATTTCTCAAACCCAGGTCTGCAGACCACTGTTGGTCCATGACACAACGTTTGCTTTTTCACTCCTTCAAATTCGACTCACATTATTGAATGTTTTGAGATAATAGCTACATGGACATTTTGTCTGCCTCCCTTTATGATGCTAACAATATGTGTAGGATCGATACAAAAGGACCGTGGAATAATCTTAATCCAGAGCACTTCCTGTTTTCTTTTCTAAAACTAATTATCACTTGATGAACATCTCTGACATGTCTTGAACTTCCTAATACCGTTCTGATTCATGGTCAGTTGTTCCAAACCCAAAACTTTAAATCCTTTTGATTTCAATGTGGTTTCTCTATTTGAAATATTAATACATTTTTACAGGGAATTTTTTTAATTATCGGAATATCAGGGCCTGAATGTGCATTTTTTATGGTAGTTGAAATGAAAATAAAAAACTATTTTAACAAACATGTGATGGTCCTTAATTTTTTTTTTACCAAAAGCAATCCCGGGGGAAAAAATATATATATATAAATTGCCAGTCTCCAAACCATTTCTTTTTTACAAAAAAAGTTAATTACAGCAACAAAATATGAGAGCATGAATAAAGACATTACCTTTCACTGAGGTTCTGTCATTGTATTTTCCGCCAAACTTCGCTTCCTTATTTGGGGTGAAGCATTCATATACTCCCTCGTCCCCCTCTTCCAGACTCAACACTTTGAAGAGGACCGATGTCACTGACCGACGCTCCACTGTTATCTTCCCATCCATGACACGTCTGCTGTGTGTAGCCATCCCAAAGTTTGGGTCATCCGTACTGATGATCAGGATTTCTGTGTCGGGTTTATTCGGCTTGTAGAAGGAGAACCGGAAGTCCTGCTGGGCCGAAGGGTTAGTGAAGCCACTCACATTGCAGGAGATGGTGAGAGGGTAGCCAATCACACGATACAGTGGGCCAGACTGGAACTCCACCAGAACTTGGGCATCACCTAGATAGAGCATGTAAGAAAATACAGGAAGTGTGCTGAAATACAGTAAGTATATGCTAAAATACAAGAAGATTTAATATTTTTCTGGAGAATCTTCAGAATGAGTAGTGGCACAGTGGTGTTCAGCTGTCTAAGTAGCCTCACTGAAACCTGTGTAATAATCCAGCCCTGTCCTGTTTTACAACAAACACACAAACACAAAATGTTTTCCAACGTTCTCTGTCTAAAATAAACCATAAATATTGCCAGAAACAAGAAGACAAACAAACAAAAATCAAATTCGACAAGTACAATATCTGTATGTTGACAGTCCCACACAGGAGGAATTGAATGCTGCCCTTCTGTTGTAACCGTTACATCACTGACGTAAATGTTTCAAAACAGAGACAGCTTTTAGACAACAAACAGCTGAGGGAGATTATGTTCAGTAATTTTTCGTTGCTTGCTGAAATAACCTAGTGTTTAAATTTCTTATTCTAAATTGGAATGCTGAAGCGCAAAGTATTGGGGGTGTAAATTTGTGTAAAAGAATATGCTCTACAAAGCAACACGGTCACTTAAATACGTTTGTTTAATACATATATCAACTATAGGAAATGTCTTTTGTCAATGCAAAAAACCCTGAATGTATGGCTTTGTTTTTTTTTTACTTGAGACTAGAATAACTAACCCTGACCTTTTACATTGTATATATATTAACTATTGGTAGGTTACACATTTATATATTTAATGAAAACATTTGCAGCTCTTTTTGTGAACGGTCTACCTTTTTTACTACACTATACCTGTTTGGTGTGATGAGAAGGACTACTGAGCTCAGCACAGGCAGATACAACGGTAGACCAAGGAAGACCTCTACAACAGAAGATCTAACAACACTTAAAATGGTGAAGAAACAAATAACTACAGTCTTACAGATCCGGGACACGGCATTAAGAATTGTCACAGACATCGATATGCAGAACAGTACATCAGCAGAACATTGGGAACAAGTTGCAAACCACCAGAGAGCCTAAGGAATTTAACAACCAGGCAACAGTTTGCCTAAACAAAGTGTCTCGACCAGACAGTGAGGGAATGGTTGAGTCTAAAGGTTTCCACTTGAAAATGACTTGACATGTCGGTCACATAAGTAACACAAACACACAAAAACACACACACACACACACAGACACACACACACACACACGGGGGACCTCTGTGAAGAACAAAGAATAAACCCCAACGAAGGATGTGCATGAATCCAACCTGCATAAAGCATGCACATATTTCAGAATATGTCAGTGTCAAACACATGAATACATTCTGACAGAAATAGTTTTCTGGTATCCGGGTATGTGTTCGTTTTTACAGTGGCTGTTTCAATATAAACGGAAACATTCCCCGTAGACATCGTCTGTCAAGCCATTGGTATTTCTTAACGTTTCATCAGCAGGCCGTGGCTGAGGGCTTTATAAACACTGACGAAGAGCTCTAATCATATTAATAGCCCATTGTCATCATCTGACAATAGGACACCCAATTGCAACTCAATACTATGCACTTTGCAGATATTTAAGTGGGAATAAGTGTGAATATAAACAACGTGTTGCCTGATAGTGCAGAAACAAATTCGTCCAGACAATAGATACAAAGAACAGAATCTCGACTTACAATTACTGGTAATCGCAATGCTAGTTAATGTGCTCTAATCTTCCGGGTAAAACCTTGCCAATTATCCAACACGCCTTGGTGGGGATGATGTACCTACCTGATTGGATGAGTCCACCCTGGAGGAGCAGAACACAGGTGACCCACAGGTGGTGCTGGACACGTCCCATTGTCCCCCTTAACTGTACAACCCACCAGTGGAGAGAACCAACCACACAGCTGTATCCAGTAGACAGGTTTATCACCTGTCTGTCTGTCTGTCTGATAGTGTATTTCAGTGTGTTCTCAAATGTAGATGTATTGCATTGGCTACTTCCTGCATACAGACTGAGAAGAAGTGAGAGACTGTGGTTTCCTGTTAAATGGAGACGTGTGCGCGTCTGTGCATATTTATGGGTTCATGGGCAGTTGATGTTGGTAGACAATTGTGCCTAAGTTTGCCTTCGAAATGTCCTTGTTTTTTTAAAGAAAAGCACATTTTCCGCCATTAAAACAAGAACAAACGTTCTTTTTTAAATGCCGTATTTAGTCTTTAAACCCACAATTGCTGATGCTCCAGATTTTGAACTGGTATAGATGCCAGTTTATTCATTTTTTGTTTAGCAAAGCAGCTTTCAGCCGTGCTAACATATTTGCAAAATGGTTTCCTAATGATCAATTAGTATTTTTAAATAATTAACGTCTATTAGCAAACACAATCATAGTGCACAACAGTATTATAATAGTCATTTACAACATAAACAATGTCTACATTGTATTTTAATTAACCCAAAATGAAAAAAAAATTCAAGACAGAGACTTTTCTAAGAAACCCAAAAACTTTAATCTTTAGGATATGTGTGTGAGCCAGTCTGAGTTCAAATTGGTGTTAGATTTTGGCATTAGAGATTAGGTTAATTTTAGTGTTTGTATTGTTTTACAGGAGTAGTAGTTTGTAATAACAGTCCACTTTGAATAGCTGAGTTGATGTGTGTGTGTGTGTGTGTGTGTGTGTGTGTGTGTGTGTGTGTGTGTGTGTGTGTGTGTGTGTGTGTGTGTGTGTGTGTGTGTGTGTGTGTGTGTGTGTGTGTGTGTGTGTGTGTGTGTGTGTGTGTGTGTGCGCGTGTTTGTGTGTGTGTGTGTGTGTGTGTGTGTGTGTGTGTGTGTGTGTGTGTGTGTGTGTGTGTGTGCGTGCGTGCGTGCGTGCGTGCGTGCGTGCGTGTGTGTGTGTGTGTGTGTGTGTGTGTGTGTGTGTGTGTGTGCGTGCGTGTGTGTAAGACATTACAGGCAAAAACTCAAATCAGCCTCATTCTAAAACAAAGTCATTATTTTTATTTCATCTGTCTCACTCTCAGCATGAAATGAGACTTTTCTCCCAGCAGGGATGAAACCAAAATCCCATTAGGACACTGTCACCTAGTGGACAATGAGGAACATAATGGAGACAACAGGGTATGACAATGTCTTCATACCTTAGCACGGAACTTCAACATTGTGGCTCAACAGCGCCACAGAGTGGACATAAACTATTGCTGCAGCTGCCAAGCAAAACCTAGGAAATGCTCACAAGAATCTTAGATGCAGAAGGCCCTGATTAAATAAAAAAAAGATGTATGACTCACAGACGGAAATTGCATTTTATACCCTGACTTAGTGCTCTCTGTAGTCAGGGCATGAAGCTTAGTTATTATTTTAATGTATGTATATTTTTGATATTATATATTTTCATAAATTATTTCTGTGAAAATCTCACGTGGCAAGTCACAATATCTTCATTGTTCAGAATGACGCTATGTCATTAGGTGCATTTGACAAATATATTACAATGACTTTGTCGTTGCTTATTGTCCTGTCTAAACCTCTATTGATGAGAACCTGTGTGTGTGTGTGTGTGTGTGTGTGTGTGTGTGCGTGTGTGTGTGTGTGTGCGTGCGTGTGTGTGCGTGTGTGTGCGTGTGTGTGTGTGTGTGTGTGCGAGTGTATAGGGAAGAACAGGTGGGAGGTTTCCATCGACCAGGTCCCACTGATTGACAGCTGAGGGAGGACTAGAAAAGTATTGTTGCTTAGTCAAGTGTCAGATGAAATCCACCAATCACAGAGCACCAGGAACGGGAAGTATTACACAGGGTCTGCAGGAAGAGCAGATAAACACTACTTTCTCACGCACGCTCACACTAAATTCGCAACTTCGTTGAACGTGTGTTCAACGGCTGGTGTGTGTATTGTCGTCACTCTCTGGATGCAGTGTGTCCTGCAGTAGCTGTGTGCCCGTAAGAGTGTCTGTTGTTGATGGAGCTGCCGGCGTGAAGATGAGTGACACGTTAGAGACGACCACAGACACCCCCCTATTTCGCCCCTTGGACAAAGCCCCGGACGAGACCTCCAACCTGGGGCCGGAGGCGGGCGAGAAAAGGGAGGACGACGATGGAGGTGATGGAGGTGAGATGCGATGGGAGGATGGAGGTCTGTCCGTGGAGCTTCAGAGGGGGATGGAGACACTTCGTTTGAGTGGAGAGCTGACTGATGTGACTCTGAGAGTCCAGGGACAAGACTTTCCCTGCCACAGGGCTGTGTTGGCTGCCGCAAGCTATTACTACAGGTACACACACACACACACACACACACGTTTTCTCTCTAAACGTTCTGTAGACAGAGTGACTCAACGTTATGAATGCGTTCCTATTACCGCTTCGATACCGCCGCCGGCCCCATGTAGGATTCAAACCGACAACCCCGGCACTCCTCTGCTGCACAGGAGCTAAAGAACGACCGTGTGTGTTACTCTCGTAGATTTGCAGAGTGATAATGTCTAGAGGTATGTGTGTGTGTGTGTGTGTGTGTGTGTGTGTGTGTGTGTGTGTGTGTGTGTCCAGGGCGATGTTCTGTAGTGGTCTGAAAGAGAGCCATGAGTACCTGGTGGAGATTAAGGGTGTGGACGGTGAAACCATGAAGACTCTGCTGGACTACACCTACACCAGCCAAGCCCTCATTACACACGCCAACGTCCAGAGAACACTGGAGGCCGCCAGCCTGTTCCAGGTGAACCCATCTACAGACTCTACAGGAACCCTTTAGTAACAGTATGAACGCTGTTTAAACCGTAGCCACACTTTATACGGTTCTGTCAGTGTTTCCTCTTCACGTCTGTCATGGTACAACCTTAGAGGAATCAATGGTCGTTGTGTATAGAAACCCAGTAGGAATAGCATACGTGTACTCATACACTAGCATACGTGTACTCATACACTAGCATACTAGCATACGTGTGCTCATACACTAGCATACGTGTGCTCATACACTAGCATACGTGTGCTCATACACTAGCATACGTGTGCTCATACACTAGCATACGTGTGCTCATACACTAGCATACCTGTACTCATACACTAGCATACGTGTACTCATACACTAGCATACGTGTACTCATACACTAGCATACGTGTACTCATACACTAGCATACGTGTGCTCATACACTAGCATACGTGTGCTCATACACTAGCATACGTGTACTCATACACTAGCATACGTGTGCTCATACACTAGCATACGTGTACTCATACACTAGCATACGTGTGCTCAACCCAAATGTTTCCTACTGATTTCCCATCATTCATACACACAGAATGTGACTCTGCGTCAGGTGACAGTTGATACAGGGAAGTGAAAGCAAATTGTGTTGTTTACTCTTAAGCCTGAATTAGCCTCACAGCTGGCCAATTGTGTGCAAATAGGGTGTGTGTACTTGTTTGTGTGTGTGTGTGTGTGTGTGTGCGCGCGCTTGTGGGTGTGTCTGTGTGTGTACGTGTTTGAACATGTTTGTGTGTGCATGTGCATGTGCGTGTGTGCGTGCGTGCCAGTGTGTGTGCGTGTGTGTATGTATGTGTGTACGTGTTTGGGTGTGTGTTTGCCAGTGTATCGGATGACGTTTTTAAAGAAGCGCTGTCCTGCGTTTCCCATTACTCAACAGTTTCCCCGTATAGTGGAAGTCTGTGCCGGGTTCCTGGCTGACTCTCTCCAGCCAGAGAGCTGTGTGGGTGTGCTTGTCCTGGCTGAGGCACTCTCCCTGTTTGCTCTGAGGGACAGGGCCCTGGATTACTTGGTCAGTGAGTTTTCCAGGGTTGTCCAGCAGGAGGAGTATGTGGAACTACCAGTGAGGGAACTGGAGAACATCCTAAAGAGGGACGACCTGGGAGTCACACAGGAAGAAGTTGTGTTTGAGGTGGACAATTTTTCTCATTGCAGCTCCTTTTTGAAAGTTTTCTTTGAAATTAGAAAACGCAAATACCTCTCCTTCCTATCAAGTAGGCCCTGATGCGCTGGGTACGGGCTCGAGAGGAGGAGCGATGCCCCCTGCTGGCTGGTCTCCTGTCACACGTGCGCCTGCCACTGCTGGAGCCGGCCTTCTTCCTGGAGAAAGTGGAGGCCGACCAGCTGATTCGCAGCTGCGACAAGGCCTTCCCACTGCTACAGGAGGCCCGCTCATACTACCTGGCGGGCAACGAGGTGTGTTTCCTAGGGGGGGGCGTTTCTCTGACTCTATGAGTGACTGTTTCCTGGTGAGTATGGTGAGCTGACCAATGACATGGCCTTCTCTGTGGCCTGTACCCAGGTGGTCTCGGAGCGCACCAAGCCCCGCCTGCAGCACTATCTGTCCGAGGTGTTCATGATCATTGGAGGCTGCACTAAGGAAGAACGCTTCGTTGCCACGGTGACCTGCTTTGACCCCCTGCGCCGCAGCAGACTGGAAGTGGCCAAGCTGCCTATTACCGAAATGGAGGAGGAGTCTCTCAACCGGAAGTGGGTGGAGTTTGCATGCGTGACGTTCAGGAATGAAGTGTTCATTACTGGTGAGAGAGACGGAAGGCACAGCCAGATTCACATAGAAGAATGTGGCCCAAAGCTGTATTCAATATTCTTAATAAATATTCATCTGGTTGTAGGTTAAAATTTAAATGTTTTCCCCTTTTGGTTTATCATACTTAGTGTCTCCTAAAAACAACCTATATATTGTAAGTGACTTGTGATGGATCCTACATCAATGTAGGATTGGTTGGTCTGAATGCTCTCCTCCAATCCCCTCCTGAAAAGCCAACATCTGGCAGCTAAATCCTACCAAAATAAAACATTGTGCGAAATTTTACACAGTCTTAAACACAAACACATTGACAGTTGAAAGCAAACACTAGCAATATTTTACATTAGTAGATAATGTTTCTAGTTAAGTTATTGAATCGAAGAAGGGATATTTTTCTGAACCTTAAGCAAGATTTGAAACAATTTAACAACCACTGTAGTTTTACTCAAAAAAAGCATCCTGCTGTTTGTCTACAGCCCATGCTATTATGTAAGACACGTCCTTACAGCTACTGATAAGGCAGTCCAGATGGTCCGAAAGCCATGTCATATGATTTCTGTTAAGACGCAGACTAGCTTTTTTCTTTTTATCAGATTTGAAATTGTTTTTGGGGCCTTACATTTTTTTTTCTATTGAGCTAGGGTATGGTGACTGTAGAACTCAGCTGTGGTTTTCTTCTAGACAACATTAGGTTCGCTCACAATCCCATATCCAGAGACAATACATGCTTTTATGTCTGTTATGTCTCTGTTTTGGTCCTCCCTAGCCGTGTGTTTGTCCTTGAGGACCTAAAAACGTAGCAGCCAGTCTGAGGGGAAGTCTTGACAAGTCTTCCCCTCACACACTGAATTGCACAATACGTGTGATATCATACATTTTAGTTATCTTCTCTACGCTTCAGGAGGGAAAGAGACGCAGCATGAGGCGTGGAAGTACAGTGGTGCCCTGGACAGGTGGATCCCTATTGAGCCCATGGCAACTGGGCGCTGGAGGCACAAGATGGCGGTTCACGGGGGGAAAGTGTACGCTTTGGGCGGGTTCGATGGAACTCAGAGACTCACCAGTGTGGAGGCCTACGAACCCTTTCACAACCGCTGGACACAGGTCTGTCTGTCTGCATGTCTCTTTGCCCTTCTGTCGGCCTGCCTGCCTGCCTGTTTACTTGTCTGCCTGTCTGTCTGTCTGCTTGTTTACTCTTAAAAGGCATCCTATTGTATTATAAGGGGTGATTTCGCCTGTCACTATGTGGTGGAGCCACTGTCCGATCAGCTCCTGCTTGTGTTCCAGGCTCCACCCCTCGTGTTAGCTGTGAGCTCATTTGCTGCAGCAAGCTTCGACAAGTGGATCTTTGCGATCGGGGGCGGGCCAAATGGTAAGCTGGCCACTGATAAGCTGCAGTGCTGGGAGCCGGGAACTGAGAGCTGGACCATGAAGACGCCCATGCCTGTCGAGGCCAAGTGTACCAACGCAGTTACATTCAGAGAACACATCTACATAGTCGGTGAGTGGAATAGGCCTTTATTATAGGGGCATTTGGGTCTAGTCTCACCAGAACACATCTACATAGTCGGTGAGTGGAATAGGCCTTTATTATGGGGACATTTGTGTCTAGTCTCACCAGAACACATCTACATAGTTGGTGAGTGGAGTAGGCCTTTATTATGGGGACATTTGGGTCTAGTCTCACCAGAACACATCTACATACTCGGTGGGTTGAATAGGCCTTTATTATGGGGACATTTGGGTCTAGTCTCACCAGAACACATCTACATAGTCGGTGGGTTGAATAGGCCTTTATTATGGGGGCATTTGGGTCTAGTCTCACCAGAAATTGGTTATGTTCTCTTTTAAAATGAGGGGTTATGGTGAGGTCAGTGGTTGGGTTAATGGTTGCAAATTAATTTCATGCTGAGGGTTAGGTTTTCATTTTGGGAAAAAGGATGCTGTACAGTGATAGAGAAATATGTGTGTGTGTGTGTTTGTTTGTGCACAGTGTGTGTGTTTATGTGTGTGTGTTTGTTTGTGCACAGTGTGTGTGTAACAGCCCGGCTGCCTTCCTCTCCACAGGTGGTGCCATGCACGCCCTGTATTGCTACACCCCACAGACTGACACCTGGTCTCTGGTGACCCAACTGGGCGAGAGGGCGAGCTGTGCCATCGCCGCCTGCAATGACAAACTCTTCATCACCGGCGGCCGCGACGACAAAAACCAGGTCATCTCCACGGTGATGTGCTGGGACCCCGCGACGACCTCGTTGACAGAAGAGTGCGTTTTACCGCTCGGCGTGTCACACCATGGGAGCGTCACACTCCACAAGTCCTACACACACATACGGAGAATAACAGCGGGCCAAGTGTGATCGGGGAAACAGACTGTGCATGTGACAGTTCAGATGCGGTGAAGAGATGTGTGGGAAGCCTGGACTGTGTGTGGCTGTCAGCGTCGAAACCTGAGTGCACTCAAAGTTGCGAGATAAAACCTCTAAGTTGCGAGATAAAACCATCTGCCAAATGACTACATGTAATGTTGAGATTTCTTTTGAAACCCTTTAAACGGTTGGCAAACTACCACTAAATAGATTTTACAAAATCGCATTAAAATGACTTTTCGTATCACAGTGCGGGAGTGTTTGATAAGCCTGTTTGTTCCCACCACACATCTGCTTCGACGTTCACACTCAAACCAATGTGTTCACACCGGTTTAATCCCACGCCAGCCAGGTTTACCATCTATCATTCACACCAGAACAGTGGTTACTCAGGTGGTCGATACAGCTGTAGTCTCTGTACCAGTCTTATGAACTGCCGCTCCACACGCCTGGTATCCACGTGCCAGGTGTTATATGAATCAAATGTTGTGACACATTACGCTAAACGAGTTTCAGGAGTGATATTTCAGGTACAGCTACTGGGCTACTAATTGCTCTGACATATCTCTTTCTAACAAACACACGCACACGCACGCACGCACGTACACACGCACACACATTCACACACTCACACACTCGCACACACGCACACACGCACACACGCACACACGCACACACGCACACACGCACACACGCACACACGCACACTCACACACACGCACACACGCACACTCACACACTCACACACTCACACACTCACAGACACGCACGCACGCACACACACACACACGCATACATTCACACACAGAGAGAATAATCTCGCCACACTCCTCAAGCACACTGTGGTCTCCTCTCTGCATAATGGGGCCGGTTGCATTATTGCAAAGCATGCCATTTATTGGTAATTGCAGGTGTGGTCTAAATAACACAACATGGGGAACTGAACCTCTTGAGTGCAGCACAGAGGCAGGATGTGGAGCCTGACAGACAGTTACTGAACATTTGGTTTTCACAGGAACTGCCTTAAACCACAGAGCACAGGCAGCAACTACACAATGAACAGACCCACACAATTATCTTTGGAGAATACATATAAATACCCAAGGCGACAAATGAGAGTTAAAAAAAACTTTAATTTAAAATCCATTCTAAGAACGGTTGTTGTGGTTAACAAGACTACAAACGCGGCGAACATTTGTGGTTCTTGGGTCCTGTTGTTCTGGGCATTGGGATGGGCTCCTCTTGGCCTGGTAGTAACTGCTGAGGCCTGGGTCGAGCCTGAGGTCTGGAGTTTGGTGTTGTCCGAGGCGAAGCTCTGTTCTGGGGCCGGGTTCTGCACTTTTCATTGTGGTGGTGTAAAGAGCCTTGGCGTGTTGGCTGAGTGAGTGTGGTCAGTCTCATCTCCTGCTCTACTACAGAGGGAACATTTACGGGGATAAGACACATGTGCGTTCACGTTACATACATGTTTTATAATAGGTGACAGAAGGTCAGTGCATACCATTTCATACTTCTTCTACAGGCCCTGGTGAACCCTGGCGAGCCACAAACGACCTAATCTGTACTTATCTGTATCTGTACCTTGGTTAAACCATGTAAATCATTTAGAACCTCTAATAATTCAGACCGAGCAATTATTATTGGTTAATGCACAGCCCAGCCGTGGGTGCTGAAACAGAGGAGTGGTTGACCTTGAAGAACACAGAGACATAACAAGTCTACGAAGCATACTGACCAATGACTGTTGTCAGATCGGTACTGTAAAATAGAATGGGGTGTCAACATCTAAGCAGGAAAGAAGACATTTTGGAAACCGTAGTCTAGCGAAGCCATAACCCTGATGCAGGGAACCAGTAAATATGTGTGGCCGTGTGTGTTCAGTACCTTCTATCCGTCTCTTTCGTTGCACGCGTCTTCTACAGACGATCGCTATGATGATGAGGAGAATTAGCAACAGACCACCTCCACCGGACAGAATCGTCACAATCATCCACATCTCCATCCGAAGCCAGAGTTCTGTAGACAGGAATCACCCGCGGAAGAATCAAGAGAACCATTCGTCATTTACATAATCATCATCAGATGTGTCTGTTTTAACTCGACTCCGCCTGTCACACCTGGGCATTTTGGGTTCAATTCGTTACTCTTCTCCCAGCTGGCTGGATAAGTGACCACACACGCATAGAGGCCTTCAGGTTGGAGCTCTGCCTTGGTTACCACCAGGGTTGTGTCCGTGCCTCCAGGCAGTGGGCCTCCATTGAGGTTCCATGTGACATTGACAACTTCTGTGTTTCCCACTTCGCACCTCAGGGAGACCATTGAGTCGATACATTCGTGCGTCAGCTGTGGTTTAGAATCAGGCGCTGAGAACACAGAACAATCACTCTGAAAAGAACCCATACTTCCTCAAATGTGTCTGTGTGCTTGTGCTTGTGTTTGGTACAGTTCACGTTACTTGCATTATCACAGAACATTGATAATGCAAATAACCCATAGCCTCTATCATCCAATCAGACGTGTTTGTCTAAACTTACCTTTGTCTGTCACACCTGGGCATTTTGGGTTCACTTCGTCACTCTTCTGCTGGCTGACAGGATTACTCGCCGTACAAGCATAGCGGCCTTCAGGTTTGGTTACCTCCAGGGTTGTGTCTGTGCGTCCAGGCAGTGTGACTCCATTGAGACTCCATGTGACCATGACTTCCTCTGTGTTTCCCACTTCGCACCTCAGGGAGACTTTTGTGCCGATACAGTTGTCTGTCAGCTGTGGTTTAGACACAGGCGCTGAGAACACAGAACAATCACACTGAAAAGAACCCATACTTCCTCAAAATTGTCTGTGTGCTTGTGCTTGTGTTTGGTACAGTTCACGTGTTCTGTGTATGTACTTACAGAGCACACACAGCTCAGTCGTAGTAGACTTCACTTGCTTTCCCAAATGATTGTGGACGGTGGCTTTGTAGGTTCCTTTGCCATTCCGCTGTACGTTCTCCAGCAGCAGCGAACCATTGGATGTGATTTGGAAGTTCCCATCAAAGTTCTTATTGCTGTTATAAACAATATTGCTGCCGTGGGTCCACCGTAAGTGTAATGTCTTGTTAAGCACATTCATGTATTCAAGGTCAATCACCTTGGTGGTCCCCACAGCAGCGTACACACACTTCTCATTGGCTCCTAAATGTACAGTGAAATGTGAATTACACCAGATGGGTTTATCTTTATTGGAAGGAAATGAGTACGGAGAACACAGAAATGCCTATTTGAATTACAAACGAGAAATACATTTTGACATATTATACACGTATTCAATGCAGTGTACATACACGGTAAAAATCTTTTCTTTGTATAATATGTTATGGGCGTATTGGAACATTCAGGTCGATGACGACGATGGTGATAAAGAGATGTGTCAGTAAGACAGGCTATCTAGGTTAGACGTAGGTGGAGATCTTTTGGGTGGAAAGATGTTCATGATGAACGTGATCTGTTTTCGGTTTTGAAACTGAAGGCAATACAATAAACCATTACACTCTTTGGTTCTGGCGTGCTCAGCATTTTGCAATAGATTTGAATAATTTCTAAATGTAAAAGGAGGTCTTCAGATTTTGTTGTAGATGGCAACTTTACAATTGATTTAATGTTGACATGCATATATGAACAGGACATTTACACTGATGAGCCAAAACATTATGACCTGCCAACCAGTGCCACAGTAGACCTGCTGTCTATTCAGACCACACGGACGAGCCCTCATTGCCCTCGCACATCGATGTGACTTGAACACCCAGCACCCTGTCGCCGGTTTGTGTTTTGTCCTTCTTCTGACCACTTTAGGTACTCGCCGCTTCTGATCAGAAGCCCCCCCACAAGCTTTGTCATTTCAGAGATGCTCTGAATGTCGTTTGACCATAATAATTGTCCCTCGTCATTAGTCATTCGGATCTTTATATGATTCAGATCTAACTGATTATTTGCTAACCATCTAATCTCCACAAACCTTAAAATGTGCCGTTGTTAGATGATGATCAATGTACCCGATCACATCACACGAACTAACTGTTAATCGACACAATGACATACACGTCATCTTTAACACACAGCAGAAATATAGAAAACGTGTATGTTTCACTCACCTGATGAATACCCCAGTGAGAGGACAACGAGAGACATTAGAACCACCAAGGCCATTCTGACGGAGTGTCGTGAAGACGAGAGTCTGAGTGGCTGTAAACAACTGTCTCTCAGAGTTCAGAGGGGACATTGTGTGTGTGGGTGGGTGGGCTTGTCTCATCCTGGCTTTGCTCTACATGTTTGTGTGCCCTAGTTGTCTTCTGGGTTATTATACGTACACCTGTAGTCTTGACACTAGTGGCAACCATGCATAGCATCACAACATGTTTGTCAAACGTTATATCTCTATTATTTGTATGATGTTTCATCATCCTTGACATAATCATGCTGTTATAGCCTGGTTTCGGTTTATAAATTGCTACGCACGTTGTCTTTTTTCATATATAATTTGTTTAAAATCCATACCTAATTGTATATTCACCAATATATGATACATCCAGTATGTTGTTTTTTATTCTAGGTCAACTCTCTGTGAGTGGTAGTTGAATATT
This sequence comes from Dallia pectoralis, assembly GCA_029465975.1. NCBI lineage: Eukaryota > Metazoa > Chordata > Actinopteri > Esociformes > Umbridae > Dallia > Dallia pectoralis. The sequence continues at coordinate 21,388,373 of CM055731.1, read as the reverse complement.
TGTATTCAAGTAATTTCAGTTCAGGAAGTAGTTGGTGTAAACTCTGTGATGTTTGAATCATTCCACCACCGTTAACTATCTTTAATAATTAAAAGGTTAAAAGTGATTGAATGCTTTTTACAGCATGTATACTTACCTACATGATCTCCTATTTCTCAGTCTCATAGTCATTTTAAATCGCAAACATGAGAATTTACTCAGTCAGTGTCCAAGTTAAACCATGGAGTTTCACATCCACCACTGTGTATAACCCAAAATGTGAATCACCACCACTGTGTTTAACACATGAACACACTATTTGAATAACCACCACTGTGTTTAACACATAATGTGAATCATCACCACTGTGTTTAACACATAATGTGAATCACCCCCACTGTGTCTAACACATAATGCGAATCACCACCACTGTGTTTAACACATAATGTGAATCACCACCACTGTGTTTAACATAATGTGAATCACCACCACTGTGTATACCACATGAACACGCTATGTGAATCATCACCACTGTGTTTAACACATAATGTGAATCACCCCCACTGTGTCTAACACATAATGCGAATCACCACCACTGTGTTTAACACATAATGTGAATCACCACCACTGTGTTTAACATAATGTGAATCACCACCACTGTGTATAACCCATAATGTGAATCACCACCACTGTGTATAACACATGAACACACTATGTGAATCACGACCACTGTGTATACCACATGAACACGCTATGTGAATCACCACCACTGTGTCTAACACATAATGTGAATCACCCCCACTGTGTCTAACACATAATGCGAATCACCACCACTGTGTCTAACACATAATGCGAATCACCACCACTGTGTTTAACATAATGTGAATCACCACCACTGTGTTTAACATAATGTGAATCACCACCACTGTGTTTAACATAATGTGAATCACCACCACTGTGTATAACACATGAACACACTATGTGAATCATGACCACTGTGTATACCACATGAACACGCTATGTGAATCACCACCACTGTGTTTAACACATAATGTGAATCACCACTGTGTTTAACACATAATACGAATAACCACCACTGTGTTTAACACATAATGTGAATCACCACCACTGTGTTTAACACATAATGTGAATCACCACTGTGTTTAACACATAATGTGAATCACCACTGTGTTTAACACATAATGTGAATCACCACTGTGTTTAACACATAATGCGAATAACCACCACTGTGTTTAACACATAATGTGAATCACCACCACTGTGTTTAACACATAATGTGAATCACCACTGTGTTTAACACATAATGTGAATCACCACCACTGTGTTTAACACATAATGTGAATCACCACCACTGTGTTTAACACATAATGTGAATCACCACCACTGTGTTTAACATAATGTGAATCACCACCACTGTGTTTAAAACATGAACACACTATGTGAATCAGCACCACTGTGTTTAACACATAATGTGAATCAGCACCACTGTGTTTAACACATAATGTGAATCAGCACCACTGTGTATAACACATGAACACACTATGTGAATCACGACCACTGTGTATACCACATGAACACGCTATGTGAATCACCACCACTGTGTTTAACACATAATGTGAATCACCACCACTGTGTTTAACACATAATGTGAATCACCACTGTGTTTAACACATAATGCGAATAACCACCACTGTGTTTAACACATGAACACACTATGTGAATCAGCACATGGGTTGTACGTCATTCCTATACATACTATGGCCATGCAGACACCCGCACATCCAGACACCCACACCCCCCATGTTTTCTTCTCCCAATGGGCAATGTAAACACCTTAAAGGCTTCCATACGTACAGTAGGTTCTCTGGTGGGCAGTTTGAGTTGCCTGTTGCAACAGGTGCAATACATTCTGTAGAGCTGAAGACTTTCATAACCACAGTGGTCTGAGAGGCCCTGGAAGGGAGAGAGCTAAGGGCCAGAAGTGATAACAGCATATAGGGGAACAGTTAAAAGGAAGAAAACAGTAAGTGGGTGGAGGCCTCAATCTGGGTGACAAAATGATCATTCTAGATTTGTGAGTAAGTATTTACACGAGGGAGCTTCAGACGCAGAATGCTTCACAGACATCAACCATTTTGGCAATGAAGACAATGCCAAAGAATTATTTGGTAATTTCTTTACTTTAGAATTGCTTGTAGTTAAAACATTTATTATCTGTATATTTTGTACTGTAAATAATGATGCTTTGTTATTTGATGCGTTTGACAAGTCTTTGGCGTTGGGAAACCGACATGACGTGATCATCACAACGTGAGAGGTAAGATTGTTTCAGACTGTCTGATATGTACTGCCCGCTTTAGGTCTAGGCAAAATATGGCAATTTGATTAAGGTCAGGACAAAAATCTTTTTTCTTATGAGATATAAATTAAAACAGGCAGTTTGGATCGTGTTTTTTACATGAGAGGATTCTTCAATTCGGTGTTCTTTTCGCTTTTGTTGAAGTTTGCACAGTAACCAAATATTCACGGAGCAAATTGAATTGATAATTGGTCATTTTTAATAGAGGTTTTTCTTGTCTGCGTATATGGAAGCATCATACATATATTATATATTCATTTGAACATGTTAACATATTTAACCTCAATAATTTTGTGTGAACCATGTTAGATTATAATTACGTGATACACATTTGTAATGGTATATAACTTAGTCTGACATGTTTATAACAGTTGCTAAGGATTATATTTGTTGCAATGAACATGAATTTGTTCAAACCTAACATTAATGAACAATGAGCTGTACATTACACAAGGACTTTATTTAAAGCGTTTTATTTAAGTGTTCATAGCATTGTATATCTGTATATTGTAACAAGGTGGCGTTGATCAACATATTTGCTTAAAAAAATATATATAACAAAATGTAATTATATTATTATATCTTGGAACTTTTATCAGAACGGCTAAATGGTGCAAGCTTACACAGAGCATATGTAATGTTGGTATAAACGTTTTGATGCAAGGTATTTTTGGGGTTGTAAAAACTGTTTTAGGTAATAAACATATTTGTTTTTATATCAAAACCAGCATAGTTTTAGGGCATACAACGTAAATATGTGTTAAAACTAAATGAAACTGACCCACTTCTTCCAGTTAGAACTTAAATGTGATTGCATTCTGTTATGCTTTTGAGTAACTTCGGAATGGCTCGTATACCACAATCTAGACAAAAGTTTTAAATAATTCAACAGTATATGATGTACATCAGAAAGCATGAATTGTCACGTTTTAATGGCATAGTTGCACCATAGCCTAGACAAAGATGAGCAGTAAACACACCAAACAAATTAAATGTGGTTGCAGTACAGTTTCAAATAAGCTGCAAAGTCTTTGAGCAAAATATTAATCATAAGACAGTGTGATAAGATTAGAATAACATGTTGTGATTGAACAGTAAAAGTATAGTACAAGGAGATGCAGTTTCATTCCAACCAGCAGTGCAAAAATGGTATGCAGGGCAGTGTGTCAACGTGCAATGTATGACTGAAATGAGATGAAGAACAATGTAAGGAAGTACAGCATGGTAGTAATGAGGAGTAGAAACAGTATGCACTGTACAAATGGAAAGTAAAGTCAATAAGGTGGCAGTGTGCGGGACAAGAAGCAGCAAAGAGGAGTAGAAACAGTATGCACTGTGCAAATGGAAAGTAAAGTCAATAAGGTGGCAGTGTGCGGGACAAGAAGCAGCAAAGAGGAGTAGAAACAGTATGCACTGTGCAAATGGAAAGTAAAGTCAATAAGGTGGCAGTGTGCGGGACAAGAAGCAGCAAAGAGGAGTAGAAACAGTATGCATTGTGCAAATGGCAGATAGAATAATGAAGGTGGCAGTGTGCATGGCAAAGTTACCGTGTGGGTTTCAGTTCAGCAGGGTAACAGCAGCTGGGAAGAAACTGTTCCTAATGCTAGAGGTGCGAGTGGACATTATCAATGTTGTACATGATTATAAATGGAATATCTACAGAGGCATAGAGGCCCATTATCAGCAACCCTTACTCCTGTTTTCCAAATGCATGTTGTGTTTACCGATCCAAGTCTGTCATTTTAAAATGCTAATTGATCATTAGACACCACTTTGGCAAATTATAAAAAATAAGTTGCTGATTAAGTAAGCAATACTACAGCCTCCTATGACAAGTTGAGTATCTGGAGCATTGGCAATTAAAGGCTCATAATGGCCTGAAACAAAGTACTTTCTGAAACGTGTCAGTCTATTCTACTTATGAAAACTGAAGTCCATTCAAATACTGGCGAAATAAAAAAAAATCTTATTCAACGTCCTTCAAAGAACAGCACAAACTGTCTTTAACCATAAAAGAGAGGAGTGGGAGGCTTAGTAGATAACTGAGTATGAGGACAAATACAATAGTGTGACCAGGTTAAGAAGCAGACGCCTCAAATAGCATCTTCAGTAAATAGTACCAGCAAATGAAGAACAACCCTGGGATGCTGGGCCTTTAGGCAGATCTGCAAAACAAAACAATGTGATGGTGTGGGAGTGCTTTGGTGGGGATGAACTAACTAATATGCATAGGGTAAACAGGATCATGAAAAAGGACAGCTATCACTCCATTTAGCAACGCAAACAGGGTCTGTTGCCAAGGCAGCCGGGTTGGAGCAGCCAGCCGTAAAGACAGGATTCATTATGATATTCTTAGTGTATTAATTTACTGCTGGTTTTTTTGCACGTGCGTTTATTGACAGGTTAAGTCTATGCATTGTCCTGTGAATGATGCTTGATTGGAGCCAATTTCCACCCACAACAAGCACTGCTCAAAAGTCATAGGCTATGGCAATTAACCAATAAACATTTAGGATACAAACATCGTGGTATACAAATATACATATGTTTAAAAAAATAAACTTAATAGCCAAATTAACGGCTTTAGTTAGAACGGCTTTAGTTTAGGTGCATCTGACTTTTGCAAAACACTGTATTTCTTTATAGAGTACAATTCAATAATATAAAAAAAAATATCAAAAAAAGTATTTTTATGAAAATGTGTCACTCAAAGTGTAAGGCTAATCAGAATTTGAGATAAAACCCTCCCGGTAATTACAAACCACCCACTTCTCGCCATTTGAAAATAATATAGTTTAAGTAACCTTATTCATCTGTGGACAATTACACCGTTGTTGACTTCAATTTCATCTACCACTTGCTAAAACTAGCTTGTTCCTTAGGTTATACATAATACAATACAAAACAGTACGTATAAAACCGACATCTAAATTATAACAATATGCTCAGGAAAACCTTTTCACAGCAAACTAGTATCACTCAGCCCATTAACAATATCTATAGAATGCCTTCAGATAGACACATAACAAACAGTGTTTCCCATGTTATGTCCATTCCAACTAAAATATGTAATGTTATTGACTATCAAAATTACATTTGCATTACTAGTATTAGCTTACTAACAGTATCTCTCAAACACAGTTGCTTAAGATAGACATCAAAACAAGTTTGTTTCACATGTTTATACCACCCATACTCAATTTTTAAAAGGCCATACCAATTTTTTCTACAGTACAGCGACAATGATTATACTATTTGCATAGAGATGACAAAATGATCAGATTAACAATTTCCAAAGCATTCAAAATGAACACCAATTCAACTCTATGAATGTTTTAATTAGCATGAACGAGAGATTCCCTAAATGCTACAACTTGCATAAATAAACAATAAAAATGTAGCTGCTTCCCTTTACAAACATTCATGTAATGATTTAACTAAAAAGGGTAGTAAGAAAGCATTGGTTAAGTGTTAACTATAAACTATTTACTTTATTAGTACACATACTAGTCAAACTATTTACTTTAGTATACGTTTAGCATGACACTACGTGGTTGATTATAATTTACAAGTACTGTAAAATTGACATCTTAGAGTTTGCAATAATGCAATAAAAATGTTTTCCAAGATACTAGGTGGTGAATTAAACGTGATGTAGACTAAATTTAGTAAAATGAGTTATGCACTACCCTGTCATGTTGGTGTATTATATCTGTAGTAACTCATCTAGTGTATATATTATGAGCACACCAGACTTTAAATAGGTGTATATACTCAAAAACACAGTACACTTGGACAGTGTAATTCATAACCATTCGAATTACTTCAGAATAACTTAATTAAAAGCCTCAAGATAAAGATGCCAACAACGGATAGCTACAGTACTATAGCTACAGAAGCAAACTTAAAACAGTGGCCAGCTGGACAAGTAAACAGACACAGTATCTTGAAAATATATAACATTACCAACTAGCAAACTATTTCGACAGATATAAATTGTGTACATATTTGAATGCTTAACATTATCCACAAATCGTCTAAATTTGAGTACATCTAATTTAGACGCTAGAATGAAAAGGAAATGACGAAACGGAAGTTGTCCATTTGCCCAGCGGAGTCGATTGGTCTCCTCGCAACCGCCTTCCTAGACTGGGGCGTGGTTTCTAAGAACGTTCAATGTTTATACTTGATAGCCCAACAAAGCTAACTACCTTCGTAAGGACATACTGGGTGAAATGATGGGGATATTGCTGAGGTTGGAGAGACAGGGGGTAGTGGTGAGGTTTTGTTGGGTGCCCGCTCATGCTGGAGTGGAGGGTAACGAGGTGGCTGACCTGGTGGCAAAAAGTGCTGTAAGGAGGACTGAGGTGGATGTCAGGGTGGCGTTGGGGCGCAGGGAGGTTAAGGCGTTGATTCGTGAAGCAGGGATTGCAGTGTGGGAGAGACAGTGGGGAGAAGGTGGTAAAGGCAGGCACTTCCGGGGTATACATAGGTCAGTGAGGGAGGTTGTGGGCATGATAGGTTGTAGAAGGGAAGAGGTGGTGTGGAGTAGGTTAAGGTATGGGCACACAGGGTTGAATGGCACATTGAGAGTTGTGGCAAAACATGACACAGGTTTGTGTGATAGGTGTGAGGTGGAGGAAACGGTTGAGCATGTGCTGTTTTTCTGTGGGAGGTATGATATGGATAGGGAGGTTATGTATGGTAGTGTTAGGGAGACTAAGAGGGGTTGGGACTTAGGTGGGGTGCTTGGGGGTGGAAAAGGGAAGGAGGCAGTAATGAAGGCATTATTTCTTTTTCTCAGGAACACGGGGCTCTACAGGAGAATATAGCAGGAAGGCTGTGACCGGCCTCACACTCCAGTGCGGTAGGTGGCGGTATATGCACCTTAAGTTGGTTGCGATCTGCCATTAAATGAAAGAAGAAGAACTTCCTCCGTAAACGTCCATTAAAAGAAAATGGCTATGCGCAGTTTTTTTAAAGTTATCATATTGTTTGGGGTTTATTGTCTTGGTGAGTAACTCTTATTTCTTGATGTATTTCCCAAACATGACTAAACAGGTGGTCATTCCATTTTCTAACTCGGTTCATCTGAAAGGTTCGGTTCCCTTGGTATTTAAAAAAATAACTCAACAACCTTTGAACATCAATGCATGTAAACTGTTTTGTTTGTACTTACTGGGACAATGCGCGTGGATACACAGATAATAAAAAATTAGGGGCCAAATGAATTGCTCATTAACTAGCGCGGTTCGGTTCCTATGACGTGCATACCTGGTGGCAGCACTGAGCCCGCTGTTGAGATACTTTCGGTGTTAACACCTGCGGAACAACTATTTTTTGTGCTAATGTTCACTATTATTAGCGAGAGACACATTTGAACTGATAGCAGAGTACTAATGTATTATTATATTATAATCATGCCTTTGTTGACGTTTAATGGCCTATGCAAAACTTTTATTTTATGTACTATTAGTTCCGGTTCTACTGGTTTTCGGAGAAGGGTGTTCCCATAGACATAATATACATAGACGCCGCATCTACCGCTATGCCTACTGGCGCTGACGAGAAATGCGGCCGCCATCTTGCGGCGGTCCACCGCTCCACTCGGTGTAATCTGTTTGGCTGGTGCAATGAGCTGTCAGCGCATTCAATTAATCATACCTCACTGAATACACAACTGATTTAATCATACCTCACTGAATACACAACTGATTTTCACGTGTTTTTTTTTTGCTGCAAAGGTCATACATGTAGCTATGACACAGGACACATGGTTCAGCGTATTTTAATATTCATAGTGGGCTTAACAGTAATATAATATTCTGATATATGACGTGATGTAGGCTATGATAGGTATTTTGCAAATCACACACTGTAATTATGATAGAGAAGCAGAAACAGATACAATACATGATTATATTACATTCTACTTTAAGCTTTTTATATTTCACACACACACCACTAAAACCCCTGGAAGAGGACTGTTTTGCAGAGCTTCTTTCTCGTGCTCCCTTTTTGCAGTTCAAAAGAGGTGAGTTTGGGGCAATGTGGTTCAGCCTTAGCTTGAGAAACACAGACACAACCAATGACAACAAGTCTGAATGATGGTTGTCGATTAGGGATGCACCGATTGGGAAATTCTGGACCGATACCGATGTTTAACATAACAATTTGGCCGATGCCGATGTTTTTTATTTTTGTTATTTATTCCTTCTTTTGTGCCACGGAAACATACAAGTCTTTCGGCTCTTGTACTTTATTGACGGTCCCTAACTATAAGCACACAGAGGTTTCTGTCGGCCGATCACCCGGGTGTAGTGTACTAACGCGGTGCCGGTTTAGAGACGGATCCGGCTCCGAGTCACCTGTAGTCTGGGTCCCGGAGGTGACTGTAACGCGGATTTGCCGGTTTAGACACGGATCTGGCACGGAGTCACCTGCTGTCTGGGGTGGCTGCTTGCGGGAAAACCGGACCTGATCTCGGGCTCCGAATATCCGTTGAATATCGAATATCCAACCAACTTTACCTCGGTCTGAGATGAAGCAAATATATTTGTGCGGGAATCTCGCACTATAAAAAGTAACCTTGCGGGAATGGTTTAAATTATGCGCAATCCCGCACCGAAATTCAAGCCCTGATATAAACAAGCCAATCTACTTGCCCGACATACTTTTTTACTGGCCCCGGGCCATCGGTTATGTCGAACACTGCTGTCTCAGGGCTGTCACAGAGGGGATGACATCTGCAGCTGATGCTTCTGATGAGCTAACTTCTCTCGTCAATTGTTCAATTCGGGAGAGGAGTTTTATAAAGTTTTCAATTAATTGCCACTGGTGCGCACTGAGAGTGGCCGGGAGGTCGTAGTCTGCAGCATATGTAGCAAGTGTTCCAGCAAGCTCTCCAAAAAAAGTTTATCCTGAGCACAGCATTCATGACACATATAAACATCGGCAAATGTCATTTTTATTTCCCGATGGCCGATGGCAGTTAACAAGGCAAATATCGGCCGTTACCGATGTTCAGCCAATGCATCGGTGCATCCCTATTGTCGATGCCAATCTGGGCCTCAATGTGTTCCCCAGCAGAAAACCATCTTGTGACTGTCGACACCTGTGTAAATAAAACCCCCATGTCCCTTGTCAGTTTTTGTTTCCACACCTTATTAATGTCGTTCAGTTTAGTTTAGTTTTTTCCCAGTTCATTAATTCATTTATTTAGTATTAATGTCCTCTGTTTGCCCAGTGAATATGTCCCACATTGATTTCAACATTACATAGACTTATTATAACACTGATCATGGATAAAGGCTCTAATGAAATGTTAATATTAAATTACAAATTGTCTGAATGTAATGAAAGAACCCTTCTGGAGAACAAATGCAAAAGCATTATGTAATGATAGTCTGAGATATTTGTGTTTTCAGCTGATACTCTTGTTTCTCTACCCAGTGAAAAAGACAACAACACAGCAATATGGTTGCCGGGGAGATGCGATCTTCCTGACCTCCGGAATCTCTGGACACCCAGATAACATTTTGTGGACACTCAATGAAAACAAGGTGGTGGAGTTTGATGGGACTTTTCATAATGATTATGGCAGTTTTAAAGGCAGGACTGTGCTGGATTGGAGCAACGGAGACCTAACTATCAAAGGCCTAACTGATGCAGACAGTGGACACTATCAGTTAGAGGCTGTAGTCAACCAGAAGCTGCAGCACGCAGACCATGAAGTACAGGTAATAGGTAAGTACAGTGTGTTTAATCTCCCATTTTGTAGTACTGCTTGTCAGGTTTGAGTGTGTACAGGACATGGGACTATAGGTCAACTTGATTGGAAAGAATCGCAGGCAATAGGAATAACAGCTTGAATGGAGCAAATGAACAGTATTAAACACAAGTGCCTGGTTTCCATGGCGTTGATTCCATTCACTTCACTTATAACCTTTGTTGTCAGTCATGGTCCTTCGGTACCCCAGCATTCTGTTAAAGTAGCAGTGAGGACATTTTAAAAATGGGAGTGGCTGCAGACCACGATTGTGCAGGAAACTGTCTTTGACTTTATATATCACACAACCTGTGCGCCCATGTGGGTCACATTATTTATATGTTTATTGTGTAAATATTGTGTCGTCAGTGTACAGTACATGTGTGTATTATGTCCATATATACATATGCATGGAGTGTACAGCACAAAGAGCAATACTTACTTGACTGTCCCAGTACTCATGGAGGACTCTGTATGCATATTCTGTACGCATACTCTACACATTATTTATTTGCTCAGACCCAAAGTGGTTCCTGTAGTTAATGTGTGTCTTGTAGTTTGTGTGTCTTGTAGTTAATGTGTGTCTTGCAATGCTCCGGTATAATGGTTTCTCACCTTTCCTCATCATTTGAGCTTCACATTACTCATTACATTATATTTCCTGTATGTGTGTATGTATGTGTCTGTAAGAATACCCATAATTCTTTCCTCATGTGTGGTAGATGTCGTAGCACAGCCGTTTGTAAACTGTGAGGCCAACAAAGATGGTACCACCCTGCTGTGTTCAGCTGACCTCCATCCTCTGACCCAGTTCCTCTGGAGGATCCCTGGTGGGTCAGAGACACCTGGTTCAGAACTGTTCATACCTGTGGATGAGAAACAGGAGTCTGTCTACACATGTGTGGTGAAAAACCCAGTTAGTAACAAAACAGCAGAGTTCACCCTGAAGGAGTGTCACACAGGTGAGACAACTATAGTACAGTCATGTTACTAAACACTCTACTGTCACTGTTATTATCACACTGGGTTCAAGTAGGAATCACAATTTAGTTTCATTATTTAATACTACTATATACAACTATATTACAGTCATGTTACTAAACACTCTACTGTCACTGTTATTATCACATTGGGTTCAAGTAGGAATCACATTTAGTTTCATTATTTCAATGCTGCCAACAAATTTGTACGACTGTGTGCAGTTATTGCCAATATAACCCAGTTCATACATTTCTTGTCCTAAAACATTGATCAATATGTACATGTATTATAAATTTGAATTGAATATTCAATGCAGCAAACAGCAAGCTGGATAAACATCTAGCCTGTCTATTAGGTGTTAACTGACATTAACATGTGTCTATTCTGGCTGTTTGAGTCTTCATAAAGGCTCTGAGTTACACTACAGTATTATTATGGTTATGACTGGTTATTGTCTTACATATTGTTTCATTGGTGTTTCTGTACAGAGGAAGGCTCATCTGTCCTAGCTGTCGTCTTGCCCATTTTCTTCATTCTCATTTTCATCCTCTGTGTCTTACTGGCAATTTGGTGGTGGTGCCAGAGAAAGAAGAAAAGTAAGTAAACCTTTTTTAATATTCTTTAGCATTAAAGTAAAGTAATACAACGAATAATAGAATGAATCCCAGGAGAGAAAATGCATAAACAAAGAACAATAAACAGAAAAAAATACTGTTGGCATTTTTATAAACCATCAATTATGTTTTGTTCATTGTAGCTATTGTAGAAAATGCATAGCTTTGTCTAACACTTCTGTCCTTTATTCTTTTTCTACTGTGATGACTTTATCTGATGCAGAGAAGCAAACAGAAGGTACAGTAAGAGGCGGACATATATTTTTCTAAATCACATGATTTTACAGCATATTTGGTTCTGAATACTTTTACTGGAAGATCTGTGTATTTCTACATAAACGTAATAGAGTATTCAACAAAACATTTAAAGTGTTGTTTTTTTACCACTGACGTTGGATTGTAATCCACTGACGTTGCACTGTAATCCCACTGACGTTGGATTGTAATCCCACTGACGTTGGATTTTAGTTCTATTGACGTTGAACTGTAATCCCACTGACGTTGGACTGTAATCCTGCTGACGTTGGATTGTAATCCCACTGACGTTGGATTTTAGTTCTATTGACGTTGAACTGTAATCACATTGACGTTGGATTATAATCCCACTGACGTTGGATTGTAGTTTTATTGACGTTGGATTGTCCAGGTGTGAAAGGTTATTTACCTGTAATAATTTTCAATTTACTTCTGCTTTCACAGAAGTAAAATGCATATGTAAATGAAACCAATTGTATTTGTTTATTTTGAATGCAGAAAGAAACCAATCTGACCAGAACAAAACAGCCATACATGCTCTGCCAGGTGAGTAGTGTCACTTACATTCAGGAAAGGTCCAGTTCTTGTCGTGGGGATTGTCATCGTTCTGATTCATATAGGAACTATGAAAGAAACAACTTCAGAAACAACTGAATATTGAAGATACAAAGGAAAATAATAAAGGCCGATTTTCAGACAGACGACCCAACCTCCACCCCAACACTGAGACAGGGTGATGTTTATTTAGGCTTTATATCCCAACATAATGTGCTAAATATCTGATCAACTAATGTGCTTTTTTCTGTTTCAGTCTCCAATGATGAGGAAAGCCTTCTACTCCAGAGGTCTTCTAGCACCAATCCTCCAGACCAATATGTTCTTTTGGCCCAAAATGGGCATGAACTAAATATCAGTGGGTCTCAGAACCCCGAAAAAGAAGGGTCAACAAATGAAGAACTTGAGTCAGAAAGGGCTGTTGGAGTAGAGAAACATATTATGGGAATCAAATCTGACACCTCTGTGGTTACTAGTGGTAAAGAGAACCTCCAACCACCAGCTCACATAGACCAACCAATCAACAAGAAGGTGGAGTTAGATATGCAGACATCATCCACCCAAGGGCAGGCTGAGATACAAACACCACTCCAAGACCCAGTCCAACCAGATCCTAAAGCTGAAGATACAAAAGGGGACACTCAGTCAAACATCCAGACTAAGGAACCCAACCAGGAGACCGAGACAAGCCACCAGACACAGGAACCCACCCAGGAGACCGAGACAAACCACCAGACACAGGAACCCACCCAGGAGACTGAGACAAACCACCAGACACAGGAACCCACCCAGGAGACTGAGACGGACTACTAGACACCCAACCAGACAGCCCCTGAAATGGGACATTTTTTCTCCAGAAGAACCTCTAACAGTTCTTTACAGTGATGAACAGTAATGACCACAATGGTGATGATGATGTAAATAAGGTGCTAGAAGCCGCAAACACTAAATAAGGAAAGGGATAGACATTACAAGGCATATACACATACTAACACTACCATCTACAGGGCCTACAAGGCATATACACATACTAACACTACCATCTACAGGGCCTACAAGGCATATACACATAATAACACTACCATCTACAGGGCCTACAAGGCATATACACATAATAACACTACCATCTACAGGGCCTACAAGGCATATACACATAATAACACTACCATCTACAGGGCCTACAAGGTATAGACACATACTAACACCACCATCTACAGGGCCTACAAGGCATAGACACATACTAACACCACCATCTACAGGGCCTACAAGGTATAGACACATACTAACACCACCATCTACAGGGCCTACAAGGCATATACACATACTAACACTACCATCTACAGGGCCTACAAGGCATATACACATAATAACACTACCATCTACAGGGCCTACAAGGCATATACACATAATAACACTACCATCTACAGGGCCTACAAGGCATATACACATAATAACACTACCATCTACAGGGCCTACAAGGCATATACACATAATAACACTACCATCTACAGGGCCTACAAGGCATAGACACATAATAACACTACCATCTACAGGGCCTACAAGGCATATACACATAATAACACTACCATCTACAGGGCCTACAAGGCATATACACATAATAACACTACCATCTACAGGGCCTACAAGGCATATACACATAATAACACTACCATCTACAGGGCCTACAAGGCATAGACACATAATAACACTACCATCTACAGGGCCTATACACATAATAACACTACCATCTACAGGGCCTACAAGGCATATACACATAATAACACTACCATCTACAGGGCCTACAAGGCATAGACACATAATAACACTACCATCTACAGGGCCTACAAGGCATAGACACATAATAACACTACCATCTACAGGGCCTACAAGGCATATACACATAATAACACTACCATCTACAGGGCCTACAAGGCATATACACATAATAACACTACCATCTACAGGGCCTACAAGGCATATACACATAATAACACTACCATCTACAGGGCCTACAAGGCATATACACATAATAACACTACCATCTACAGGGCCTACAAGGCATATACACATAATAACACTACCATCTACAGGGCCTACAAGGTATAGATACATACTAACACCACCATCTACAGGGCCTACAAGGTATAGACACATACTAACACTACCATCTACAGGGCCTACAAGGCATAGACACATACTAACACCACCATCTACAGGGCCTACAAGGTATAGATACATACTAACACCACCATCTACAGGGCCTACAAGGTATAGACACATACTAACACCACCATCTACAGGGCCTACAAGGTATAGACACATACTAACACTACCATCTACAGGGCCTACAAGGCATATACACATAATAACACTACCATCTACAGGGCCTACAAGGCATATACACATAATAACACTACCATCTACAGGGCCTACAAGGCATATACACATAATAACACTACCATCTACAGGGCCTACAAGGCATATACACATAATAACACTACCATCTACAGGGCCTACAAGGCATATACACATAATAACACTACCATCTACAGGGCCTACAAGGTATAGATACATACTAACACCACCATCTACAGGGCCTACAAGGTATAGACACATACTAACACTACCATCTACAGGGCCTACAAGGCATAGATACATACTAACACCACCATCTACAGGGCCTACAAGGTATAGATACATACTAACACCACCATCTACAGGGCCTACAAGGTATAGACACATACTAACACCACCATCTACAGGGCCTACAAGGTATAGACACATACTAACACTACCATCTACAGGGCCTACAAGGCATAGATACATACTAACACTACCATCTACAGGGCCTACAAGGCATAGATACATACTAACACTACCATCTACAGGGCCTACAAGGTATAGACACATACTAACACTACCATCTACAGGGCCTACAAGGCATAGATACATACTAACACTACCATCTACAGGGCCTACAAGGTATAGACACATACTAACACTACCATCTACAGGGCCTACAAGGCATAGATACATACTAACACTACCATCTACAGGGCCTACAAGGTATAGACACATACTAACACCACCACCTACAGGGCCTACAAGGCATAGATACATACTAACACCACCATCTACAGGGCCTACAAGGCATAGACACATACTAACACCACCATCTACAGGGCCTACAAGGCATAGACACATACTAACACCACCATCTACAGGGTCTACAAGGCATAGACACATACTAACACCACCATCTAGAGCAGGGGTGTCCAAAGTTTTTTTAGTGAGGGCCAAATACAGAAAAATAAACAAAGGGCCGGGCCGCACACTAGAGGTGACATTAACACATGAATACTGTGTGTATTTCTAACTCACCTATAATGTGAAGAACTGTGCTGTCCTCTAGCTCGAATTATGTTGACAGTTTTTACGCCCGTCATGGCCGGAGCTCCATCCGTTGTTTCTCCACAGAGTTTGTCCCATTTAAGCCCCATCTTTCCAACTGCCTCCGACACAGCTTCAAAAATATCTCTGCCCGACGTTGTGCCTTTTAGGCTCATCATATCATGCAGCTCCTCCGTACAGCAAAAATGACCATCTACTCCCCGCAAAACATTAACAGCTGCGCGTTGTCTGCGGCATCTGTGCTCTTATCGCTAACCCTATCCATAACCAATCGCATGCTATCTCAGCTGAAGTTTCCAGTTAGCTGACAACAAGTCCTCGATTCTCCGCACCGCTGTATTTCTGGATAAGCTCACGTTGTTGAAATCCGCAACTTTTTCCGGGCACATTATTGCTGTGACTTTGAGGCACTGCTTTATGAAATCACCGTCTGAGAACGGTTTGCCGTGCTGGGCCATACGTTTAGCGACCTTATAGCTTGCTGTTGTGGCGTTTTCCTTTATTTTGTTAGCACGAAAACACCTATTGTTGAGCTTGCAGGCTAGCTGCCATTTGCTTGACTTTCTGCGTTCGTTCGGCACTGGTGTACTGATGTGTAGCTCTGATGTTTGGTCTCATAGTGCTGACGGACATTATACTCTTTCAGCACAGCAACATCTTCATTGCAAATCAAACAGATACACTTTACGTTGATTTCTTTGAAGAAATATTCGTTTTCCCACTGTGTTTGAAATCTTCTACACTCACTTGCTATTTTGCGTTTCTTTGGTGCTGCCATTTCTGGTGACTCGCAGTAAAAGTTTTTGTTTGCTTAATTTTGTTTAGTGGAGAAGCACCGTTTCCATGGCTGGCTCCAACTAGTGTTGAAACTGAGAAGTGCAACAGAGTTGAGCTCAATCTTCTTGTGCCGGCCATATTCAATTATATTTTCAGAATTTGCTGCGGGCCAATAAAAACTGGGCCGCGGGCCGCAGGCCGGACTTTGGACACCCCTGATCTAGAGGGCCTACAAGGCATAGACACATACTAACACCAGATCTCACGTTCACCAGTCATATCGAAACGGTCCCCAAAACAGCGTTCTATCATCTTAAAAATATAGACAGAATCAAGGACCTGGTGTTGAAAAGAGACCAAGAGAGGCTTATCCATGCATTTATCTCCAGTAGGGTTGACTACTGTAATGGGCTCTTAACTGGGCTTCCCAAAGAGACTGTTAAACAGCTGCAGCTCATTCAGAATGCTGCTGCTAGAATGTTAACAAAAACTAAGAGAACAGAAAACACCACGCCGGTTCTTAAATCTTTGCACTGGCTTCCATTTAGTTACAGAATAGATTTTAAAGTTTGGCTAGTAGTCTATAAATCTCTGAACGGTTTGGGTCCTAAATATATTTCTGATATCTTTGAAGATTATAAACCAAGCGGGGCACTCAGATCACTGAACTCAGGACAGCTAGTGGAGCCCAGAGTCAAAGCTAAACATGGTGAAGCTGCATTCAGCAGTTACGCTGCATTCAACTGGAATAAATTACCAGAAGATCTTAGATGTCCCAAATGTATCCATTTTTAAAGCCAGGCTAAAAACATTTCTCTTTTCACAAGCATATGACTGAGTGCTTAAACTTTATCACACTGTTAAGTCTATTTTAATTTTCTATTCCCAAACTTTTTCTGTTTTAATTTTCTTTTACTCAAAGAATTACAGGTTGTTATGAATATAAAATGCATGTATTTTATCATTTTTTTCCCTGTAAAGCACATTGAATTGCTACTGTGTATGAATTGTTCTATATAAATAAACTTGCTTACTAACACCACCATCTACAGGGCCTACAAGGTATAGACACATACTAACACCACCACCTACAGGGCCTACAAGGCATAGACACATACTAACACCACCATCTACAGGGCCTACAAGGTATAGACACATACTAACACCACCATCTACAGGGCCTACAAGTCTGCATATGTATAGTAATAGTTGTGCATAAACATGTGTGGAAAGGTTTGCAAGCACGGTTTACACACAAAGGTATGTGAGAATCTATTGAATTTTGTGAGATAACATTAAAATATGTTCAAATCTTTTGTGGGTTTTACACGAAATATATTTTTTTTCATTTTACAATGGTCATTTTAGATGTGTATTATTTAGTATTTATTTTTTTTTAATCTACCAATCAGATTTTGTGAATCTCAGCCCAGAACTACTGCATGCCTACTTGACTTTCAAACCTGATATCGGAGGCAATTCAGCAGGTTACTCAACATAAGTTAATATTTACTGGAACTCCAAATGTATTTGCTCAATGACACATTTCTTATTTTTGTCTGTGTATTTCAGCACTTTATTACAGGATTTTAAATAACACAATTACTAACATGTTAAGAGTGCATACTGTCAACTGTAGTATTTATATCCATACTGGATTAACCATTTAGAAGTTTCAGCAGATGTTCTACATATTTCTCCCATTTTAAGGTACCAATGGTATTAGGACAAGTAGCTTGACAGCTGTATATTATTGAACTACAGTTTTTGTTTGTATCATTGGTGAATGTAGAAGAGAGCTGTCAATGTCTAGTCTGAATAAATCTGACCATCTCACCAGGAGATGTCAGCCACTACCACCCACATAAGACTTAACAAGCAGATCTAAAGAGGCTACCCTGCAAGATGCAAACCACTAGCCTCAAAAACGGATGGCCACAGTTGGAGGTTATAGCTTACTGAAATGTACATGAGAGTGCTGTGTTCTGGGATACATTTTTCAGTAAATATGTTAAAAGGATTAACATGAACCGGAGTGATGGCAAGAGCAAAGTGTGGAGAATAAAGTAACAAACATACCACTCCCTCTATGAAACATGCCGGGTCTTATGTTTCAAACATTTATGGCTGCCACAGGAACTGGTTCACCATGTAGCTGGACACTCACCACAATCACTGCTGTAGCTGCCAGGGTGTTTGTGAGAACCACAAAATGGAGGGTTATTGACTGGCTAAACCAGTCCTGCCATCTATATTTTAATCAAGTAAGGATGAAAATACCCAAGTGAGAACTTTCAGCACCACTGAATTAATATGTTGGTGTATGTATATTTTTCACTCTGTATGATCTTTACCATTTGTTGATGACAGAAAACCTGAAATGAATTAATTTGTTGGGTTGGGGTTTATTAAAGATTTATTTTACAATTCTTCCCCAGAAAAAGAACAGTTCAAAAAAATAATTTAAAAGTAGAATGTTTCCATGACATTCCGGTACATTATGAGCGTGTGTTTACCTCAGACCGCAACTGTAACTTACTGGTTTAACCAGTTTTGGGACATTCTTGCTGTCTCCATTTTTTATTGTGACACCAAAATGCACCACCTTACAAGCATTTCTTTGTGCAAGAACAACCCAGTTCATCGTGTTCATGTCGTCGTTATGACGACCATTCATTTAAATACGTTTACATAAAGGGTGGAGTTAGATTGTTTGAATGCAACAGGCAGTAACAATACTATACATCTGCTGTAGTTCTAAGCACTTTCAGGATACTCACATGATTACTGAAATGAATGCTCTGAGTTACATGACTGCGTATTGTATAGTGTCATCATATCAAATGTATTCTTAAAGGCCTTTTTACGTCAGCAGTTTTCACAGTGTGCTTTTGCAAACACCCAGAGTGAAAAACCCCACAGAGCAAACAGCAGCATGGTTAATACACCGCCTATTGAGCATATCCTGGGTTATATTCCATGTTTTAAAGGTGAGTCTGTGCTGGGAGACATAACACCGGATACAGACTTTCTAGATATATCTATACAGTATCTTACAAAAGTGTGTACATCCCTCACATTTTTGTAAATATTTCATTTTATCTTATTATTTGCTTCAATGCTAAGTAGTGAGTGTACAGCTTGTATAACAGTGTACATTTGCTGTCCCCTCAAAATAACTCAACACACAGCCATTAATGTCTGAACCGCTGGCACCAAAAGTGAGTACAAGTGAAAATAGGGCCCAATTAGCCATTTTCCCTCCGTGGTGTCACGTGACTCGTTAGTATTACAAGGTCTCAGGTGTGAATGGGGAGCAGGTTTATGAAATTTGGTGTTATCGGTCTCACACTCATACTGGTCACTGGAAGTTCAACATGGCACCTCATGGCAAAGAACTCTGAGGATCTGAAAAAAGGAATTGTTGCTCTACATTAAGATGGCTAAGGCTATAAAAAGATTGGCAAGACCCTCAAAGAAACCCTAAAAGAAGATTGCTGGGTGGCCAAGACCACACATTAAGCGGGGACAGGTTCCAATCAGAACAGGCCTCGCCATTGGTCGACCAAAGAAGTTGGGCAGTTTGACAATAAAACCTACAGGTATTTCCACCTGGCTCAGCTCCTACAGCTATTTTGCATGTGCAGATTGATAAGCAGCTCTAGTGGTGACATTGTAGATTAGTCTTATATCTAATTAATTACTGTAAGCAATATTTTTAGTGGAAATGATTGCCTACAACACTATTGTGAATAATTGTCACGATGGACGTTTGTACAGGGTAGTACTTGGCATTCTGGATAAAGAATTCCTTATTCTGAACAAAAACCTTTATAAACATAAACAGTTCAGCTAAACACCATTGTATTTGTAGGTTTAGACACTAACTTTCACCCATTTAGGAGGATGACAAGTAGAGACATGCAAACAGATGTATTTATTTATTATGCTGAGACTGTCATTCCTTTAATTGTTGTGCTTGCAATTTGGTGTGCTTGAAGAAAAAATGTCTTATTTTACTGTAAGCTATGAGGTTTATGATAATTCTAGTTCTTTTCCTCCTGGTTTTTAAGCCTCATAATGTCATTACTGTCATTACTATAAATACCCATACAAGTGCACTATGCTAAAATAAAATATGAACGCATTGGTATGACTGCCTGGATATTTTAAGAAATATGTTGGAATCCAGGGACACATTATTCCCTGGATGACAATTATAGCTATTATTGGAGGGGGTGGAATATTGGAAATGTATTGCCTGGTATTCATTAACCTCCCTAGCCGATTACTATTAACCCGTTCTACCAGGTTGTACCTTGGAAACACTGGGATTTCTTTCACTTTCTCTAAACCCGAAACATTGGATCGAGTGAAATGGCAGTATTCAATCTCTTGAACGTCTTCTTATCATTTGTGATTGTTTTTATTGGTGAGTAGCCTACCCTGTGACTTAATGGTAGAAACGTATTTGGTCGGTTGATAATAATCTGCTTAATCAAATCTGTCGACTCGCCCGCTCTGTGTGTGTTCCAAACGAGTTTTTATGGGAGCCTAAATTTATGGTAGGCTATATAACTACTGCTTGAATGTACCACAAATAAAAGTATTAATAATAAATGAGCCAACATCTAATAAATGGCGTGTATTATTGGACGTTGATGACTTTCCTTCCATGTGCTAAACATGATTTTTCCAGATTTTACAGGTGGTATTAATTTCACAGTTCGATGAATATTAATGTCGGTCATTTTTTCATTGTATTTGTTCGTGTTTATTTTTTTCTTTTAAATCTTTTTTCCTCTGGGAATTGGGAGTTCTGCAACATGACACATGTCAGGATTTATTCGTGGTGTTTCTGTCTCTTAAATGTTCTCAGATTAGTCGTTTGTTATAATTGATAATCGGACGCAGGTTGCTTCAATAAATGGCGTTCGTTGATTAATAATTGTTCTGATAGACAGCGATTGATAAAACCTCACACATAACTGAATTTAAAAAGTCCCAAACTATTCATTTATTTGTAAAATGGAATCTTTCGTGTATGTAGATATGTATTAAAAAGACAAAAAAAGCACAAAAAGAGTTGAACGTTTATTTAAATATAAGTTTGACATAAGTGTGTGATAAGCATTTCCCGAGTGACCACGCCTACACCACGGCTAACACCGCCCCAGCCAACACGACCACGCCCACACCGCCGCTCAACGGGAGCCACGATTCACCTGTTAATACATTTTCACATTCTATTGTGTTACAACATAAAATAAGAATGGATTTCATGAAGACTATTGCCACTGCTTAACAGTAAAACGTTTAAACAGAACATTTGAATTACTTAACAGAAAACACATATAAAGCAGAAAGTAACTCATTGTATTAGCAGGGCTACACTAACGACATATGCTTGTCCCCAGATGCTTGAGTTTTCAATGTGTTTTCAGCTGATCCTCTTGTTTCTATATTCCAGTGGAAACCCAGTGTTCTCCACATTATGGTGTTCAGGGAGGAGAGATCATCCTGACTCCTACAATCTCAGGAAAGCCGGAAGAAATTCTGTGGAAACACAATGGAAACAAGGTGGTGGAGTTTGATGGGACTTCTAATACTGAGTATGGCCGTTATAAAGGCAGGACTGATCTGAATTTTATCAACGGACAATTGATTATCAGAGGCCTCACTGATGCAGACAGTGGACCCTATGAGTTAGAGGCTGTAGTCAATCTGAGGCTGCAGTACTCAGACCATCAAGTACAGGTAATAGGTAAGTACAGTGTGTTTAATCTCACATTTTGTAGTACTGCATGTCAGGTTTTAGTGTTTACGGACAGGTGGTTTGTATCACATTAATTTCTGTTTGCTTGTGAGTTAATTATCTGGTATTGTGCCACTTATTTCTTAAAAGAGGCACATTGGGTAATTTCTCATGCTGCCATTGCACATATGAAATGCAGCAGTTTTAGCACTTTACCCGCATTTATGCCATCTGCTTTGACAATGATTGATAAGATAAGACTTCATCTTTGTAGCTGCTGGTCACTGATGTTTGCTGGTAGACAAGGAA